>CM060878.1:24078525-24359828 GCA_030737845.1 Acorus calamus
TACACTCATCAAAGAAGAGAAGTGAGTAAATTTTTATTTTATTGAAGGCTTTTTATAATGGAAAGGTAGGAGCTTCATATATATATAAATGACGCCCCTCGAACAATACAGAGATGAGGGATTCCCAAACAAACAAAATAAGGAAATCAATATTTGTTCAAAGATTGAAATTGAATGACAAGGTTTGCACCCAATTACCATCACTCAAAATATGGTGAAAAAGGACTTTTGCTATGATAATGCACAAAATCTGCAGGATATGCAGCCTTGGTGATCCGTAAATAGTGATTGGGCACATCTCCATTAAATGGCCCAATTGCAAATACAAATTCAATATTGCAAATCATAGAAGAACAATTTGGATGAGTAAAGACAAGGTTTATAAACACTAATAAGATTAGAGATCTGTCAACAGATACCTGAACCAGTAAATTGCAGGCCATCGATAATAGCTCTTCGCCATGCATATTCTCCTGCGGATCCAGATCTTTTGATAACTGGAGATTTCCACAGTACATCTCAACCATCTGAATAACATTGTTTTCAAGTTCTGGAAAAAGTATGTGTGAATTAATATGAAGAACCATAAATGCAAATAGTATGACACCACATGTTGATGAAGATAGACTGGAGACTGCATTGGCTACAAGGATAGAGATCCATAGCATACAAATTACAGTCTAAACCAAAAAAGAAAAATTGGCCTGTCACCCCAAGAATGGTGGTCCCAAGCATTGATAGATTATAGCTGCATCATGTTTACAAACAGTTTGCTTATGTCAAAAGAGAAGTACAATACCACCCTACATGCCATCCTATAGAAAAATTCAAGAATCATGCATAACAAAGAAAGCATCTCACCAACCACAGGGTGACTGAATGTGGAACCAATGAGTTCTTGAACCTTAAAAACAGTTATAGATTGCCCAAGCTTTTTAATTGGAGTTGTCGGGGATGTCTCAAATATTTTCATAAGCTTCCCTAACAGCTCCAACTTTTCATTATGCGATAATATTCGTATAAACATTTCAACATCAGATGGGAAACAAGCCATGTGACTGAACCTGCACCACCAAACATATATGAATGAATGATAGACAATTTCTAAATGGTGCAATAAAAGAAAATTAATACAAGGTAAAGATGTACTAAATAATTGTAGAAGACAGTCACTTCACATGCCAAAGTATTGATAGAAGGAAACAGAATAGTTATGCGCACATGGAGCAAAAAAATAGATTGATGCAACAAATATTGGGTGCCCAGGAGATCTCAAATGCAGCTGCATAGCCACATACGCTGTTTTTGGAGCATGTGCTCCAAATTTATTTTGCATGTTCTGCCAGGTGACTGCACACACGGCAGCATATGTGCAGCACATTGTGCCAATGGATAGAAAACTAGACTGCTGTGTGGCAGATTCTCGCATAACCCAATAGATTGCAAAACACCACCACAGAGCCATACAACTCTCCACTCCCTCTACTCTCTCAAGGCTCTCTAAAATTTAAAATGAAGACTCTCTTTACTCTCTCTAGTCTATTAAAGTTCTTGATTTTTTGGAGCTTTTGTAGACTCTTTAGGGGTTTTTGACATTTTCATTGGAGTTTCCTTAACAGCGCTCTTATTTATCACTCATCCACCCCCAGCAACAGCCATCATATCTTCAACCTCTAATATATAAATCCCCCAATCCTGGACCAAATACAAATTGCATGCCCAATTGTTCCCCAATATGCTCTTCTTCTTTGGATGCATGTATGTCATATGCCCCAACACACCGCATGAGGTATAAGAATGATGAATTCATGGGCAAGAAAACTTCCCCAGAGATTTCTTCACATTGCAAGGGAATGAAGTTGCTATAAGTAGTTTGAAAGTTCACTGATCTCAATGAACAAGCATTTCCAATCCAGCCTTTTGATTCTTTGGAAAGGCTATGGTCCAAGATTTCATGTGGTCTAATTTTATCAAATACTATGGTATGATGTCCCAATATTTATTATTTATTCCGAGACACATAGTTCAAAACCATGTGCGGGACCGCATATGCGGTGGGGTCCACACATGACATATGCGGACATAGGGTAAGGCAGCCGTTCGAACCCCCGTTCAAACTGAACTTCGAACTAGACGTTCGAATTGCGTTCAAACGGCTTTCAAACAGCATGTTGCCGTTCGAATTACCATTCGAACGACAATCCAAACCCAAAGTTAGGTTTTACCGTTCGAAGTCAGTTTGAACTGAACTTCGAACGCCCTCTTACCGTTCGAACTTAAGCGCACATGCGCCACATATTTGCTACTTGATTTCATTTCTGATAAACGAATTACAAACTCTGAACGGGGTTGGTGGGGGAAAAGGAGGGGACTAGAGAGAAAAGATTAAAACAAAAAACAAAGTGTACAAAAGCAAGTCAGGACCCTGATAGAAGAGATATCTAAGCCGAGCCACTCCAGCCTCCCTCAAAAAACAAAAAGCGACCCACTACTCCCGAAACCGCGGGAGTAGGGTCATTTGAATGTCACATTAAGCTTCCTAGACTCAAAAATCAAATACCTAGAGCAACCAGCAAGTCATGCAATCTTCCCGCTCATCCTCATTTTGAAGTTCATTTATGTCTTATATTGAGAACACTTGGAGGAAAGGAGGGTTGGATACAGAAAGCACTACTGGTAAATGGTACCAGAGATGACACTTGTCAAACGTTGCAGTTCGATATTTGATGACGAAGCTTGAATGTAATTTCTCGGTTAGAACTTAGAACTATGAAGTATGATTGTAGTTTATTTCATCATATAAAGTATTTTTTTATTGTGTGGATTTATTGTTAAAATCTAAATGAATATAGATGCATTCCATACATCTTTCAACTTACTGAATGAATAAAGATGCATTTCATATGTTTTTCAACAATTGGCTCAGATTGTGATTATTCCTTTTTGAGACATTGCAAGGTTATCAATGCTTCGGGAGTGGTCTTCCTTATTTATCTTGTACCTTCTTTCCCTTTCTTCTTCCAAAGTTCCCTCGCCTCCAAAAAAAATAAGGTTCATGCATTCATGTTTTTTTTAAACACATACTACATAGGCAACTATCTCAGTTTCAAATTGAAACTCAAGATGTTCACAGTGCTCCAAATACCCATAAAACATCAGTGACAAAAAAAATGGTCAGAATGATTCTCAAAATTCAAACAAAAACAATCAGTGATGAACATTCGCTTACATTTTTTCTAATGTAACACACAATCATGTGTATATAAAGGTTTAAGGTTTTTAAATTAATCCCTCATATATCGGAGCTATAACTCTATTTTTAATAAAATTTCATTTTATGTACTCCGACCTTTCATCAAAAGAATGATCTGTATTTTATACTTCAGATGAAGAAGCTTCAACAATTTCCAAAAAGTTGAAGCTTGACCGTTGGATGGCTTTCAATATCTAAGTTGGATGGTTTGGATTTCAATCTAGAAATAAGGTTTCGACTACCCAATATTTACAGAGAACTGAACAGAGATATCTAAAAATAAACTATGCACCTGGTATAGTAGTTATACAAAATTGCTATAAACATTCACAGGTCAACCAAACCCATAAACTATACCCTCTTGACTGTTTTTTTAAATTGGTCCACCCCAGGATTTGATCATTGGTCATCCTTTAGTTGACTTTCCCAAAGCTCGGTTCACATACCCTTTTAACTGTTAAAAAGCTAAAATAAGTATTGTGGACACAATCTTTAACCTTCCACACCGAAGCACGATCCACTTGCTTATACAGTACACTTGCCCATATTTCAAAGACTTGATAAGAAAGCGACGGGTAAGAAGTCATCCACCTTCATATCGTCTCACGGAGCTTTTTCAAAAATAAATTTTTAAAATGCACCAAAATTCCATTAAAGAAAATTGGCACCCAGAATGAAACAAATGAAAAAATAAAAAATAAATTTGCTTACCAGGAGTCCTCAATATATTGCAAAACAGAGAGTTAGCAGTAGAGCAAGGGTTATGGTTCCCATTGTTCACGACAGTAATAGCTAGTGGCTTTTATATTGGAAAACCGACCATGAAAATTGCAGACATTCATTAGTGAGTGATGAGTTTTTATACTGTCAAAATTACAGCAGAATGCACACATCATAACTTCTTTCCTTCAAACTCAAATAATGTCTCCTTTAGGAATTTCCTTATCATGTTTCATCCAGAGTTAATCTGGAGATAGCGTAATGCTCTTTATGTCACAACACTTCATTTCTTCCACCAAAAAAAAGGTCCAGTCCTCATCTCATCACGTGAAAAGTGGGTGACATTTGGTTAAATATCTCGAGAATTAGTATATTTTAATGCTCCCAAAATATATACACTTTGCTTCAAAAAGAATATGGACGAGTTCCTTGCCAGATCACTCATCTTTAAATTCTTGAAAAAAACTACATGTGTTCCAACAGACAGATACGTAAAACATTTAAGGCAATATTAATTAGATTACATCTGCATATAGCTGTCAAATCACAAGAGACAAATTTTTATAAAAATTTAATAGTCCACATCCCTCAACAAATTACAGAGCTGAAAATTCATAAACAGATAGTAGTTATGTAGCATATCATCTATCAATAAATTGCACGATTTGAACATTGAAGACATTGAAAAATTAGTGTTCAACAAACTTTTTACTATTTTCTTCTTTGCAATGGGTTTATGGAATACAGTTATAAGGACAAACCTGCGGAAATACTCCAACAGAGCTTCGATTAGCTCACGGCCATTAGCCTTCCCATATAGACGACACCTCCTCTCAATTTCAATGTTTCCCAAAAATGGACATCTTACAGGTTCATTATTGGTCTCTGTTTGTAATTTTTTAACGAAAGATAACGCGCCTGATATCCTTGAATCAAACTGCATATTAATGCATAATGAATCAAGGCTTCATTATATCAATAAATCAGCATTCAATAACTCATAAAAACAGAAAATCAATTATCAATTAAATTATATTCAGCACATAAAGGAAGACTCCAGTAATTGAAAAACTAGAGAGCATACAGTTTCTTCTGTTAAAAGAGATGGTCTGTCAACCAACTGTGATGGATATAATGGATCATTTATACTCTCTTTGCGCCAACAGCAATCATCTTCAAGCAAGCAGCCTAAATAATGGAGGAATGACTCCCAATCATCAGGGCTGTACAACCAAAAAATGACCATTAGAGGCAGAATAAAAAAAAACATATCGCAAATTCAGCAACTCAAATCACAAATTCAGGAAATGATATGGCATCATGTCAAGCAGATAATTATACAAATTAAAAAATAAAATATTGGTATTTAACCTAGTGGGTGCCATGATATCTCGTACCATTTAAGAAGTTGAGCTAAGCTAATCATTGTAAATAGTAAGGGTTGTGTCAACAAGAAATGATCAAAGCTCCCAGAGTGACGAAAAACAAGACTTGTGCCTACTTCCGCAGATGAAGCCACAACTGACGATGCATCAATCAAAATAAGACATGCTCAAATATATTTTAACAAGAAGGCCTGATTTGTACCCAAGCTGATCATATAAACCATCACATCAAAACTAAAACTTGATATATATCTATCAAAATGACTGAATATACATGTCAACTGGCTAGGTTTTGAAAAACATGCTTTTGACAGACAATGGAAAGAAGTAACAATGATGCCTACCATAATTTAAAGCATTAGATAATATGGCCTATCACAAAACACCGATTGGCTTTTTCCAATTTACAGATACATATCTTAGTCATGAGTTTACATTACTAGAAGCACATGTTCACATAGAAACAGACCTACCATATCAAGCTATATAATATTTGCTTTTGATATTATGGATATATGGTATCAATACACAATACTTTAAACTTTGGATACATCCAACTGCACATACAAACCATCAAATGATTAACAGAACAAGAAATAATTCGTGTAGCACTTATATGAATCTGTGAGGTCATTGTGATTTTCAACAATCATGATTAAAAAAATTAGAGGCAGGGGGGGGGGGCAAAGGACAGGAGTCAGGTACAAAAAGAATAGGAGAAGATTTGTGTGAATCATGAATTTAGGAAGGTTGACAAAGTAAAATATCCACGATGTCCAAGATGGAGAAGAAACGCATGCTTCAGTTACAGGCAATAACATGGAGTATGTGCTGGATATTTTGTTCAGCAAGCAGGGTGATGTGGGTGAATGTCCTCTACAATGTGCCAAGTGCCAAAAGATAAACAATCCAATCAGTGGAAGAATATATTTCAGCTTTTTTTCATACCTAAAACCTGGTGAAGTAACCATTCTCGCCATTGTCAAGAACATGTGTAGGCAGAAAAATGCTCGGCTAATGATATGAAATAATAATCCTATAAACTGGAGGACACTTTTGCACCCAAAGTAACAACTGATGCAAAATTAACTTAAAATAAATCTAAGGCTGATGGAGACATGCCAGGATCTGAATCCATTCTAAGGGATAATAACACAGAAACAAACTTTGGAATTTTTTCTCCAAAAAAGAACTTTGGAATAAAAAAATTGTACCCATTAATACCCATTAAAATACTAGAGCAACACAAAGAATTACAATACAATGAGAAAAAAAAAATACTGAAGCACCACACATCCAAGAACAATTGACTTACAAACATATTTTAAAAAGTGCACAATGCAAATAATAACTATATTATCTCTCTAAATACAGGAAAAATCATGACATGCAAAGAAAGAAGACATGATGTGTAAAAGTAGAAATTAAGCAGTTCAAGTAGACCATTTTTATCATTCACAATCAAACTTGGATATGAAATCATCAGAATAATGAGGAGCCTAAGACCATCTTAACGACTTTAAATCTTATCCTGTATGTCTATAAAACATAGCGGTCAGCTGAGGAACAACACAACACCCAACATAGCAGCTTCTGCAAGAACAGCAGCAACATACCATAATTCCAGTATTTTCTGGAAAACCTCAGCTGCAGTAGCATTGTCACCTGCACGAGCAAGGAGCCTTCCCTGTCAACTTAAAGTCAAACAGTAACAAGTGAAGCAGATTAGTTCAGGGGCACAAAACCCACAAAAGATAAGAAAAAGATCACTATTCGTACAATGAACAATAATCATTAAATATCATATGTTTTTTTCTAAGATAAGATTTTGGGTGCAACCCGAGAACTTCCCGGGAGGTCACCTATCCTAATACCACTCTCACCCAAGCACGCTTAACTTCGGAGTTGTGATGGGATCCGGTGCATTAGTGCTGGAATGATCGCACTTAATATCATAGGGTTTAATCTCAAATTTTCATAGACCTAGAGTGGCGACACTGATGCATTTATAATTTCTTACACGCATCATAAACATTATAGCATTCACTACCAAAAAATTATCATCTGAGGTAAGATGATGGTTGATTATATAAACAATTATATGAGTTTTTTTCCAAAAAACTTCAACTCGATTGCTAAAATGTTTTTTAAGTATAACAAAACCCACTGAAACAGAATGTCAAGGTTAACGAGCAAGTACCATGGCAATATGAAAGAAGACTTCACATATGGAAGGATATAAAATTATTTTGGGTTTTTATGGAAGATTTTCCACTTTCGGAGCCTTCACATGTTCATTGTGTTTCTTTAATAATGTTTGATAAAATTTAGAATGAAGATCACCCGTCTCCTTATGTTCGAGGGGTAGCATTTGATACATGAATTGCTCCCATTTTCATTTCAAATATTACATATACATATTTTATAAAGCATCTATCATGATTACAAGTTTTCGTAAGTATTACACATTAGTCAACATGATAACACTATACTAAGTTCATACTCCCTCCCAACCCAAAAATGGCATACATGTGGATCACGTGAAAAAAATTGCGCTTAAGGGGACCTATGAGTTTATATAAATAATCATATCCTCTACAGGAAATCAAGGGATATTGGCCCTTTGGTTGTTTCCCTCACTACAGATAATAAAATAAATTACACTAAAGAGGAAGCATAATAAAATTGGCCAACTAAACCATTCAATGTACATATATTAATTAAATAGTTAATATTACATAATAGATTCGGTACATGAAGAAATGATATCCGTTAATACAATTCATCGACAATGCTATGCTATTATCAAAAAAAGGAATAAAACACAGTTTATTTTTTGAGAATGGAAAAACACAATTAAATGTTAAATGCAACAGCACAAGGAGTTAAGTAACTACCGGGGGGGGGGGGGGGGGAGGGGGCCTTGTAATAAAAAAAATTCAAATTTTACTTGCAGTGAAACAAAAAATATACCTTTATGCGTAGCCTGTCAACTTCAATGGCTAAAAGGGACCCCATATCTCCTGAGAGTACCTCCAAAGCAGCCTCAAATTTCGCTTGTTGCTCCAATATCGAAACGTATATAAGAAGCGCTGTGGCAGATTCAAATTATTTATTTGGCAAGCAACAATGATGGCCTGCATGCCAATATAAAAATAAAATCACGGTAACAGTACACACCTTCAGGCTCATGCAAACTGTGTGTGACAATATGCTTTTTCAGCAAAGCTTCTGCCAACTGCAAAAGTTTCTCTCCTCCACTACTGAATAAAACCTGCAAAGCACCAATCCAGGTAAATAGAAATCATGATATGAAAAAAAAAAAACATTAATCTGTAGTGATCATGCTCAATAGAAAACTAGACAAATAGAAAAAAACTTCGATCAAAAATAATATTAATCCCAAACTGCTAGCTGCATAAGAAAAATAAATTTCTTGAAGAAAAAATTACCTGGTGATCTCATGTTTCATACAAGTGGTAAGCTACCACCATCCCAAAAATAAAATTAAAAATAAAAATAAAAATTCTAGTACTAGATTATTTAAATTAGTGTTGAAAGGTGAGGTTCTTATGTTGAGAGAGAAGATCTTTATGGCTCTTAACAGGATTCTTAACTGCATGAAATTGTTTTTTTTTCCTCCAATACCAAATGGCTGAAACTAAGGGTTCTGAGAATAAAGGTAATTTTTAGATTTATTGATATTGGTTAATTGGTTATTTTATTTTTATACAATAATGATTCTCATGCCCCAACTTCACAGGCCCCAAATCAGGCCTCATGATGTGGCAATAAGACATTGTCTATTATGCCATTTACTTGATAACTACCTCAACATAATCCCTATGATTGTGGAGTATCATTTAATTTTGAAAATCATGTATTTATTCATCATTAATTGATTCTGAAAATCATGCAGCAATATTAATAGACATTTGATTTTTGGAACTGATTTTGTTTATGAAGAACACATGGGAGCAGATCTGAAATTCTATTTTTGAGGTTTTGGAAGGCACGAAATCATTTTTTTTTTTATTTGGATCTCACCTCAATGTCTCTCGGATCAGGTTTGATATTATTAGTTTCGTAATCGAATTGTGTTTTGTCTTTTGTTTTAAATGTTCGAACATGAATTTTTTTCATGTACTGAATATCATTTTCCACAGTTTGATTTGTTTTTGTCTCAATATCTAAATGTTGATATTATTACACTTTTTAATGGGTAGTTTGTTTGATAAAACTGTTACATTGTTGACAATGTAAATAGTCATTTTTTAATAATGTGTTATTTTTGTTACATTTGTAAATGCAACAGTCAACCGCATATATATATTGATTTATATTTGTTACATTCATAAATATACAATCAACTATATGTAAATTTTTTGACAAAAAAAATAAATGTAACAGTCAACTTTTAAATCTGTGTTATTTTTGTTACATTCGTGCATGTAGTAGTAGCCGTTTTGAAGGATTTTGAAATTGAAAATTGAGTTACTAGATAAGAATTTCAAAATTCAAATTTTGAAATACATAAATTTTGGTGTAAATATAAAAAACTAGTAACTGATTAGAGAAAAAAAGGGGATTTGGATTAATGGAAGAGATTTTAATGAATGGAAAATTTGTATTTTGCCCTTTTATCCTTTTTGAAAAGTCAACAAGCCAACCAAGGAGATAATGACACCTTATGGGACTTGTGAGTGGGGCTTATATTTTGGGGCCAGGTATCATGACTCATTTTTATATTGTATTATTGCTGGTTTTGGGTTGATATTCATGTTGACAATGTCGCAAAAAAACCAGATGCACATAGGCATAAACTCATTCGTCGTCCTTTTTCCACATATGGACCAAAGAAAGAAGCAAGCACCCTCCTTAATGGCCAGAATAACATTACTCAACATAACAATAGTTCAAAATTTGTATGTGTGCGCTGCTAGTTAAAGCATAGCTGCAAATACAGGAAAAGCATAGGGGCCTATGTTTGACTATTTAAAGCATAACGGACTGTTTTTTAATTATATTTGAAGTTTGAGTTTCTGTATTGCCTTGCAGGACACTCGAGCATTAAATTTTCAATTATAGAACTTAATTTATGTAAGACAGGCAAATTGGCTAGGATTTTCCCATTTTCTATGACAATTGTGACTTGTGAGTATGATAGAATATGAAATTGAATGGCGTGGAAATGACAAAAGCAGACAATGCCCCGAGCATTTGTGCATATGATGGGCATCTAGATGGCATACCTTTTCTATGACTAGAAAATTTATCGATCTATATATCAAACATCGAGAAAAGTGATCCCGCACCACCCCCGATGGGGCATCTTAAACCCACATCCATCCAAGGCCCATCCCAGTTGGCAGCGCCCATGATAAGCTTGGATGTCAAATCAAATATGTTGGTAAATTATAACAAAAGCCCTTTTCTTTGGAAAAAAAAATTAACACAAGCCCTCACTTACATGCACTTTAAAAACTTCAATAACAAAATTAGTCAAAAATTTAGAAATAAAATTAACATAATTCTTGGCAACCAGGCAAATACTCATTCACCAAGACACAACTGATTACCGATATTAATTCAATGAGATAAAGGTTTATGCATGAAAAACCTGTAATTGAATGCTGCAAACAGCCCATAGCAAAAACCTTTCCTCACTCACAACCTTGTACATTTTGATAGCTGTCTGCCAAAAGGACCATGAGCAAACCTTAACAATCGCTAAACATTTCAAGAAAAATACAAGAAGAAAACATGCTTATTAAAAATCCATCATACCTGTTGTTGCTTCACAAATGAATATTCACGAACATAACAGTTAAAAAGACCCATCATTAGCTCGAGGTTATTTAGAAATTTTCCACAAGCATATTCGTAGCAAGAGGTCGCCAAATCCACTGAAAAAGGAATAATTCAGCAAAATAATTACACATACAAAAATAAAAAAAAATAAAAACTAAGGGAAGCTGAAATGTTGAAGAGAAGAGAATAAACAGACAGCGATCCAATCGTTGAAAGACAATTTGTAGAGTACTGAGGGTGAGATCGTCCATGTGAATGGCATCATGGGAATGTAACTTCTCTTTGGCAGTTATGCAAATATTCAATGCTTCATCAGGCTTCCCCATTCTCTCCAAGATCAGGGCCTTGAGCGCCTGCCAGAGTGCCAGGAGGGGAAGAACTTAGATAAACAGACTGCCAAAATGAGTTAACTGGTCACTCCTTGTCGTGCAAAGTGAAATTATAGTTCATAATAAACAGTAAAGGCCCACAAAAAAAGTAACTCGAGTCGTGTGGCTTGATGATGAATATCAAATTCTCTTACACATAATATTAGTGGAATCCTCAGAACTTCACTTGTATATTTTCTTGTGGTAATCATGAAGAAGCTATATGTTTAATATTTTTTTACCCTATCCCACTCCGAAAAAGATGCCTCTCATTCTCTGCCTTCCTTATTCCTCCCATTCTCCCTCATCACCTACCCTCCCCCCACCCCAAACTCCTCCCTTGCACTGACACAATAAGTGCCCAAATTCAACAGAAATTTTGAAAAAAATCAGATTTTAGGTCCAAAATTAATCTTATAGTTGAGACTGATCACGGCAATGAATATATGATGTCTGAAGGTGTAATTACAAAATCTGGTCATGTTGTCAATTGTTTGATCTTGCCGTTTATTGCACTAGTGCTCTGGAGAGATGATGATCATACAAGTTATATATTGATTGCGTAAAGGAAGAGTGGTCTTCTTATACATCAATTCTGATAGTGAAAGAGGGGAAGATACACTGTGCATGAGCTAGATTTAGCAAAAGTAAACATTGTGTGAACATCAACTTTTTGTAAATATCATGTGACATCCAAACAGTAAATTATATTTTGAGACGGATTCCGCACGCGCTATTCAAACATATATATATGTTTTTTATTACAAAAATTACAGGATTCTCTTATCCAGAGAAGTACACCTTCTTCTAGCCAAATCAGCTGTAAGAATTATCAAGCCATGACAAAGGTCATCGTTATAAAAAAACACGAGAAGTCATTTTCCACGGAAAGTTGGAATCTGTCATAATCAAGCTTGAAAGTCAAACCATATTTATAGGCCAAAAACAATGTCATGCCATTTCATGTCTCAGTCAACTGAGCATAAAGATCAAAATTTTGACATCAAATTACAGAAGAAAGCAGTTCAGATTGCCAGAAGACAGGCATCCATGTTGAAGGTCCACCAAGAACACACTTGAGAAGAAATAAATGCATGCAAAAGTGCCTGATCTCAACTCAGATCTTGCAAAACTTGCAAGCAAACTGGGTTAGCTTGGCAAAGTGACACCCCTGCCATAGTCCTAAAAAACAACCAAATGATCATATATTTAACCAAATTTAGTCTGATACTTCCATTTTCTTCACAGATATTACAAACCTTCTTCTAGAGAGCACACATGGAGGGACAACTCTTTATTCTTTGCCATATTGTGTTATGTCATTTTCGTGGTCAGATAAAGGATTAATAATTCTATGTTTGGTTACTCATTAGATGGTTCTATCATTGTCCATTTGGACAACAAACAATGCAAAAGTGAATTAGGTATATAAATGCAATAAATGTTGTGAAAAAGTCTAACCTCATGATCATCGAGTCTCTCAACATAAGAAAGCACATATCAATGTGCTATATTTTATTCAAGTCAAAAAGTACATGATCATTGGCTTTGATTCTACTAAGATCCAGAGCATACACATCCAAACACATTAATCCATTAAATTCAAAGAACAGAAATCTCGAGTTCTACTACATATTTCAATTGAAGGAAGAAAAAAACACCTCAGGGAAACTTCAAGGTCATCAATTTCTAGTTCTTGACATTAATAATAATCCAACAAAATGAAGTTCTCCAAACACGATCGCAATTCCTCTAAATTCCACATAACCAAGCATCCATACCAGACATGTTGAATTCCTGTCCCATTCAAGGTGGAACATAATTTTCAAGGAAATATAACCTCGAGAACGCAAAACATGCCATCAAAGAAGCAATCAAAAGCACCACGAGTGACTGACATTGTTAAACGCGCTTTCAACGATGGTTATTCAGACTTTGCTTCGAAGAGAGATACGAATGGACGGAGAGAGACTTACGAGGGCATAAGGAGAGTTTGGATACTTGGAGAGGAGGCCCGTGGAGAGCTTGAGAGCCGACTTGAACTGGCGGGAGTCGACGGCATCCCATATCGGACGGACCCGCCGCTCTGGGATCCCCCCGGCCAGGCCGAACTTCGAAGACATGTTTTCAATTCGTTCAAAAGTTTCCTTTTTTAGGGTTTCTTTTGATAGGGTTTTAGGATTTCGGCGGAGAAGAGATAATAGGGTTTCTGTTGGAAGAAAAAAACTAGAAAAAGGAGGTACGGCTTCAACAGGCGTTTTGGTCTGGTGTTATGCCGCACCTAGTTATATCAACGTAACTATCACAATCACCATATCATATCATCATACTACTTATAAATCATATCATATCATATCATATCATATTACTTATAAAAACACATATCCTAGAAAAAATTTCAATTGACAATTATATCCTTCACAATTTCTTAAATTATTTCATTGTCCCAATGAATCTCCCTCAACTTCTTTGTTCATAGATTGCATTGTTTCACTCCAACAAAACTCTAACCTCATATGGCACTTACATACGCGATCGTTTTCCAGAAGAAAAAAATTCATGCAAATGAATTACATCGTATCATATCATATCATACTACTTATAAAAGCACTTATCCTAGAAAAGCTTTCAATTGACAATTATATCCTTCACAATTTCTTAAATTACTTCATTGTCCCAATGAATCTCCTCAACTTCTTCATTCATAAATTGCATCGTTTCACTCCAACAAAACCCTAACCGTAGATGGCACTTACATACGCGAGCGTTCTCCAGAAGAAAAAAAATCATGCAAATGAATTAGATCATATCATATCATACTACTTATAAAAGCACCTATCCTAGAAAAACTTTCAGTTGACAATTATATCCTTCACAAATTCTTAAATTACTTCATTGTCCCAATGAATCTCCTCAACTTTTTCATTCATAGATTGTATTGTTTCACTCTAACAAAATGCTAACCGCTGATGACACTTACATACGCGATCGTTCTCCAGAAGAAAAAAAAATCATGCAAATGAATTAGATCATATCATACTACTTATAAAAGCACCTATCCTAGAAAAACTTTCAGTTGACAATTATATCCTTCACAATTTCTTAAATCACTTCATTGTCCCAATGAATCTCCTCAACTTCTTCATTCATAGATTGCATCGTTTCACTCCAACAAAACCCTAACCGCAGATGGCACTTACATACACGATCAGTCCTCAGAAAAAAAAATCATGCAAATGAATTAGAGAACACCAATCGTTTTATCTTTTCATTATTGTCCACCACACAAGCATTCAAAGAGATAGAGAAAGAGATGTCAATGGGTTTCTTGAGCAACTCATCCATCTGCCCAAAACCACCCCTTTAAAACCAAAACCTCATCAACAAGCACTCCCACCTGAAGACAAAACCTTGTCATTCTAGAATAGAGCTTCATCTCTCTGCCACCAATCCATGCCTTTGAATCCCGGCGGTGACGGCGCGGCGGCAGCAACGGCGAAACAGACGGTGGCACTTACATATGTGATAGCCCCTGTGGGTTGGCGACCAAGTCCATATGTTCATTATTGATATAAAGTCACTGTAAGGAATTAAAAGATGGAAATCTGTAATTGATATTCATGTTTTCCTTTTTGTGGTGTTTATTATACCTATTTCAGTGGGGTTCATGTGTTTCATGTTGATTAACCATTTTGAATGTTAGAATCATTCATTTTGTCTTTTTTAAAGTTGGCTGGGTCAATATCACAACATTTCAATATTGTCTCAAAAAGAGACCGGTGTGAGTATTTTGAATTGAAGGTAAAAAAATTTGATTTGTGATTGTTGAATTTGGTTTCTCTTTTCTGTGGGTTTGGTTAGCTGATGCGATTTGGGTCATTTCTTATTGGTAATATTGGGTTCCATAAGCCAAATCAATTAGAGAGTATAAATAGCAAAAAAAGAAAGGACTTTGTAAGACTCAACATTTATTTGTTTATTTTTTCTATCAGTAGTTCCACGGAGGTATCTCATAATATGTTTGATATCATTCTAATGTCTGCGAGTTGGTGCAGAAGTATATCTCATGTATTGAGCCATGTATAACAGTGCACCTATAGCACCCAAATATGGTACTTCTGGACCAATAACGACCATAGGAACTTAGAGAATGTGCTTTTTCCATGTTGAAGCATTGTAAGGCCTTTTCTATATAGTTGGATTGGTGGATCAATATTCTACCTAAATTTCACTCGATCTGCCGGCTGAGATAATATTTAGTTTTTCCAAGGTCTTTCATTTCAAATTCATTCATAAGATATTTTGTAATTTTGTTGAGCTCTTCAAGAGTCCGAATTGAATTTTTGTTATCAACATAAACTTCCAAAATAGCAAATCCCTTACTGGATTTATTTATAGACACATGGAAAAATGAGATTGTTTTCATATCCTATTTTTATCAAATATTCACTAAGACGGTTATACCTACCGCGTTAAGCTGTACAATGAAGGTCTTAGCTTTATTGAGTACATACTCTTTGATTTTGCTTCAAGCAATTTATATCATTCAGGGATTTTCATATAAATATCAACATCTAAATACCCATATAAATAAGCTATTACAACGGCCATTAGTCTCATACCGAGTTTTTTAGAAACTTCGAGACTTTCTAGGTAATGAAACGTTATTGTATCCGTGACTAATGAATATGTTTCTTGATAGTCAAATCCCAGGTTTCTGCAAGAAACCTTATGCTACAAAACGTGTCTTATAATTAACAATTTTATTTTCTCATTTCGCTTTCTTACAAACACTCATTTGTAACCTTCAGGTTCACATCTTTTGGGTCTTCACTATAGGTCCGAATACACCACATTTTTCAAGAGAACTCAATTCTGCTTGAATAATATTTTTCACTTTGGCTAATCATTTCTTTGTCTACATTCATTTATGCTATGTGGTTCATTGTTATCATTGCCCTTTGAAATTTCAATAGCTACTGTGAATTATAAATATGTCATCGATGATCATTTATTTGGGATTCCACTTTTCTCTTGCATGCATATAAAATATAGAGATTTCACTATCATTAGGTACATTTTCCTCTTCAAGAGTCTATGTATTCACTTTAGGGACTCGTGTCTCTTCAGGAACATTATACTCTTCTAGAGTTTTAAAGAAAGTGGATTTATTATTCATAATCTCTTATGGAGCATTATGTATAACTTCTTCTGGAGCATTATTAGGGCATGATTTTTCATTTGATCTCCACTTCTGGGGAGTTGAATCTTTTGAACCTATAGGTTTGCCATGCTTCTGGCATGCATTAGGAATTTGATTTTCTATATCCTTCGTACTTCATTTTCACATTGAGCGGTACAGGGGTCTAGATGAGACAGAGTGGAAGTATTCTACGATAATTCTCGTCATTATTCAGGAACAGATCGTACTTCAAGTACGTTCTTCCCTCATCCTAATGACATAAATATTGTCTCATTAAAATGATAACCCAAAAAAATTATACCCGTAATTGGATGAAAGAATCTTCTGGTTCTTTAATAGGTATGCAATTGAATTTTTAATTGTTTGAAGCATCATTATGTAATCCATGATCATGATGTTTGCTCTTCTGGAGCTTACAAACAATTTTGTAATATTCAAGATATAATATTAAAATTTTCATATTTTATCCTATGAAAGATGTGAGAAGAATAAGATAAATCTAGAAATATAAATTGCATTTCATATAAAAAAGAAAAATAAAGATATAAATATAAAATCGACAAAGATTTAATCGTACATCAAGTACATGATCAATCAAGAGTTTAAGCATACTTCAGGTACGTAACCAATTTAAAAATACTACATAGATACAATAATTTTCTTTTGCATTTTAGGGATTTGTTATGCAAACTTTTCCCTTGCATTCATTAAATAGCATTCCAGTTCTGGTAGTTTCCAATAACTTGTCATCACTACAATTATTATGACTATATTAACCATGATTTATCCCTTGAACATGATCATGTTCATAGCTTAAAATAAAATAAAATTCATTTGCTTCAGGCAAAGATGCTAAGAATCAGTATATCGGGTTTCTTGGTTTTTATTATTATTATTATTATTATCAAAGCTCATTATTCAACAATGAGAAGACATGGAAATTGATAATAATAAAAATATTGCTCTCGATATTGCTACTATTAAAGCATATTTGAGGCATAATGGTCAATGAATCACATTGGCTCTTCTGGAGCTTTCAATAATTGGTTCTGTTATGGTGGATACCATAATTGCATTGTATACTAAATCAGATAAAAACTTCTGATTTTTTATAATTATATTATTGTACTATCTACCAAACAAATGTCATTATTTGCTCTAACTTCCCCATACATACCATTAAAATGGATCATAAAATTCATAAATTTTTGTTTACTTTAGACCCCTATAATAAAAATCATTTATAAACAAATCCTCATAATAAAAACAGAAAATAACTTAATGGACATTCAACTTAGGTTTTATGTAATTCAAACACAATAGTAAGATTACTGGACCTAGACATTGATGAGCATCAAACTTTATGGGTTGACAAAACATACAATACGTTAATAAAAATATTATACAACCCGATTATATATACAAATGCCCACATGATAAGGTCATACAAAAGAAACAATTGCTGCTTCAATTATGTAAATAGGCCACACGCCCTCGTGTGGGGCCACCCACACCCACTATCGCGTAGTGGACAGGCTCTGATACCAATTATAACGGCTCAGGCTTACACAGCAAGAAATTGTCCGTTTTGCCCCTAAATGGGTTCACGGCTTTAAAATACGTCTTGGTGTGTAAGAGTCGATCGTGCTCACATACATACTATCTCCTCCCAATATGCATGGGACTAAACACTATCAGCCTCACCCAATCCATGGGCCATGAGCCTCTTGGGACTCTTGGGACTGGGCCAGGCGTCACATAAAAGGTGAAACGTTGTATTATACACACACACACACACATGCATGCTTAATTATTAAAAAGGCCAAATGTCCACATATTAATATATAATGCGTTAAATGATTTCATGTAAATTATGAATTTATGATCAAATAGACGTAAAAATGCATCTAATAACGTAGAATATGTTGTAAATCATGTAATGGTGGATGAGCAGGCAATGGCGGTGGTGATGCAGTAATGAGGAGATGATGTGAAAGAGGAACTTGAATATGACTTCGGAACTTAGTGCCAGGTGGAGATTTGTAATTTTCATGGCCCAAAATTGAAGTAATGGTGGAAATATGTTTAGAGATTGAGAAATATATTTAGAGACTGCAAAATGTATTTCTAAGATTCTGGAGATTGTGAAATTTGTCTATAAGATTCTTGAGATAACTAAATCTGTTTATTTCTAAATTTGTTTGTTTCCTCTTTAGGCTGTTTGTTTTCTCTATATATGTTCTTGAGGAAAATAAAATATTATGAGGCATGTAGACAATTTGTCTCAATAAAATCATCACTGCCGCCCGTGGATGTAGGCAATTTACTGAACCACGTAAATGCCTTGTCTTTTATGTGATTGCTTGTTTGATTTGTTCGTCTTCTCTCTCAAACCCTCAAACCTAGATCTATTTATGAAGGTTTTCTGCAACAATAGTGGTATCAGAGCTCCAGGTTCCGACCTAGGAGGACAAAAGATTTGAAGAACGAGGATCAATAGCAACACGTGTCAATGAATTCATACCATCGATAGATGTACTGTTGAAAATTCCAACAATGGTGTGTCGTACAAAGTTTCATGCAAAGAAGGAGAAGAAAAAAAATCAAGCAAGGGTTGCTAAGGAGCTCTCGGTGGTGCAAGCGGCACATCTATTCAGGCGTGCAATGATGATACTAATTTATTGCGGGTCCAAGATCTACCGAGAAGCAGATGCAAGACATGAACATGCAGAGACGCTCGGGGTGCAAAGTTCACATTGACACGTAGAGGCACATGGGCGAATCACGTGAAGCGTGGGTGCAGAGTTCATGCAGAAGAAGATTTAACAGTAAGACATGGTCTAAGGCGTTCTGAACCAGGGTATGAGAGGAGCAGCCTCATGTGGTTTGGTTAAAAGAGCGAGTCTATCCATCTCGCGAGTGCGTGTGTGGCATGTTCAAGGTGGAGGTAAGATCCAGATCTTCTTCGGAGATCCACGAGGAGCGTGGAATAGATGCATATGAAATCAAGTCATAGGCATTGAACTTGAGGATGCGCGATTATTGAGTCTGACTCAAGGGGTGATTCCATGATAAGGCGAGCGCAGGCTTATAGATCCAACAAAATTGGGCGGTGCAGACGTCCGGAGGAAGAAGTTCCTAAAATCCATTCAAGGTGGAATTCTACGGAGCGGGTCTAGTGCATAAAGAGATTCGTGATAGCGACTTGAAAGCTGGTGAAGCTCAAGGAAATTGAAGACCACTTGCTTGCAGGTGGAGGTGCACGGTTGCTCACATAGTCGTGCTTCAAGGACGACATAGACATCAACGGAAAATCTTTTAAGGGGTTTGAGGAAGTCCGAGTTTACCGGATACAAGTCCAAGGTGGATATTGTTGGGATTATGTCTCGATCTAGTGTATCATATCAGATGGCTATGATGAAACCATATTAGATTGGACACATATTGAGTAGAATATTATTTAAGATTTGATCTTAATTAATATTTAAAGTGAATCTCCTAAAACAGGAAACAATATTTGTTTGTTAATTAGGAGATTGAATACCTTCTAATTAATGGAAATGATATTTGTTTGTTAATTAGGGGATTACTTGGAGAGGAAGTTATTATCTCTATAAATATCTTCTAGGGTTTCATGGCAAGACATGTCAATGTATACAATGTAGAGATCCTAAAGGAAGATTGAGATGGTTCTAGGAGAGAGTAACTCTATGAGAGAGTTTGTGAGTATATTAATGTATCTCAACTATCAAAGTTGATTCTCTGTTTTTGCCCCGTTGATGTAGGCCTAGCCGAACCATGTATATCTTGTGTTCTTCGCGTGATGTTTTGTTCTTGTATTCGATCTCAGGGTTTATTGTTGGCTTCTGCGATTGCCTTCCAAACAGATACATGTTAGTTTGGCTAATCAATAGTGTAGTAGATAACCACACCATAGGTGACACATGTTAGTGTGCAAATTTATGTATAGTGGTATACCCTATGCACCTTTTCGGTTTTCTATCATTATGGTTGTAGCACTATAAAAAAAAACTTGTGTGTAACAATAAAGTAGAATGAATATAGAAAGAAGAATGAGAATAGAAGAGTAGGAACTTCATTTTCCTACATTTCTCTCTTATGTCTCTATCTATTTCTCTCATGTGTTTCTCTTTTATTTTATAATAGATTAATTATTTAGAATCAATTTAGTAACTCAAATCTAAAATAAAAATTCCTCATTCTCAATAATCCAGTTTTGGTAAATTACATGGAATGAAAATTTTGATCTAAAATATTCAGCAATGAATATAAGAATTCCAAACATAATTTTTTTAGTATTCCAATAAGATGAAAATACAGCGACTACCTTCTTCGACCGTAGCGAGCCAACGATCACTTCTTCACTGATTTCTCTCTCTGTTTCTCTCTCCGAGTCTCTCATTCCCTCCCCCATCTCTGTTACCTCTCCGTCTCTATCTCTCCCTATGTCTCTCTGTCTATCTCTCATTCTATCTCACCCTCTGTCTCTATGTCATTTCTCTATTACACACTAGCTTACACGTGCTATGCATATTTGATTGATGAATGACATTTGTAGAGTTAGGAAAAATTCATGGCATTTTATTTTTATTTATTTATTTTTGTCTTTTGGCTTGCTATCATATTTTATTGAATGACATTTGTAGTGTCAATGGAAAAGTTGATTGGTATTTTTTTTTGTCTTTTGGCTTGATGCCCCAGGCATTATGATACATTAATTTGTTTAATACTTGAAATTTTGAAATAGTAACTTTATTAAATATATTAAAATCTTAAACAATGATCTTATTTTGTTATATCTTGTATATATACCCATTGTAGAATATTTTTTATTAATAAAAATTACAGAACCGTATATACTCTTGCATAACGTATATATTCTGTGCGATAATCTAGCCGCATACCAAATCGCATACTGCATATGAGAACAGTGATCAAAAGGCATCTTACATTAGTTGGGCGACGGCCCATCTCGAACTCGTATCAAGCGTACACGCGAACCAAACCCCCTCAACTCGTGTATCAATCACTTCCTTATTCTACACCTTCGCGTCCGCACTCCCTCACCATCCCTTCTTCTTCATCTCCTTCACCCCCTCCAACGAGTACCCAAAAAAGTTCATACTGCAGAGGGGGGAAGGAGGATCAAAGCAGGTGCAACGATGATGGGCGAAGAATCCCACCCACTCGCCCAGATGGACGAGGACGACGACAACCCCTCCCAACTCCACTACCTCTCCCCGATGCCGTTACCCTCCTACGCTCACCACCCCTTATCCTCACCCCCTCCCCCACCAACAACCCTTGACCTCGACCCCCCCTCCTCCCCCGCCTCGGGATCCGCGTCCTCCGCCTCCTCGGGATCCGCGCACCGCCGGTCCCTCCTCAGGATCGCCGTCTCCAGCCCCAAGAAGGAGAAGGAGACCGGGACCTCCTCCTCCTCCACCTACGTGACGTACCTGATCACCACAAGATCGGACGATCCGGACTTCCCGATCGGGGGGTCCTCCGTGCGGAGGCGGTTCCGCGACGTCGTGGCGCTCGCGGACCGGCTCGCGGGGTCGTACCGGGGGTGCTTCGTGCCGGCCCGGCCCGACAAGGGCGTCGTCGAGGGGCAGGTGATGCAGAGGCAGGAGTTCGTCGAGCAGCGGCGGTCCGCGCTCGAGAGGTACCTGCGGAGGCTCGCGGCGCACCCGGCGGTCGGGCGGTCCGAAGAGCTGCGGCTGTTCTTGACGGCCGAAGGGAGGCTCCCGCCGCCGATCGGCGTGGATGTCGCGTCGAGGGTGATCGATGGGGTGGCGTGGTTGCCGAGGCAGATTTTCGGTGGTGGTGGAGCGGCGGCAGCTGATTCGTGGGTGGCGCGGGAGGAGGAGGTGACACGGGCGGCGAAGGGGGGGAGGGACCTGACGAGGATGTTCAAGGAGCTGAGGCAGTCAGGTGGCGAATGAGTGGGGAGGGGGGAAGCTGCCCGTAGCAGAGGAGGAGAAGGAGTTCTTGGAGAGGAAGGAGAGGATCCGGGATCTCGAGGCGCAGCTCAGCAATGCATCACAGAAGGTATCAATAATATTTTTATTTGACCAGCATAGGAACTTAGGAAGTGCAACAATGCTGCGTATTCATGAACAGTTCCCACATGTTTTAATTTTGTAAAAATAGTAAACCACTGTCTAATGAGATATATGATTGGATGAAATGTGTATATCGCTCTATTTCAAATTGAATAAACTCGTTTTTAATAAATGTATAAAAAAATGCTTTATTGTAACGAGGTATATGGGACTGTTCACAGAACTGTGTGTAACAACGCTTTTGAAGGAATGTTATCATGTGATCATGCTTATGTGGAGTATGTGTTGAATAGATCATATATTGCTGTTTAAATCCTTAATTTAGATATAAAATAAATCTGATGCAAATTGTTGGAGATAGGTCATAGGTATTTTTTATGTTGTCAAGAAATGTTATGTAATTCCCTAGATACCATTGCACTATATTTGCCTGTGCATCTTCTAATTCAAAATGGGAATTGGTGCTGATTAATTTTTTTTGCCATCTATAGGCCGAAGCACTTGATAAGGCTCAGCAGCGCATTGGAGAAACCATGGGAGAGTTGGGCTTGGCATTCATCAAATTGACAAAGTTTGAAAATGAGGAGGCGGTCTATAATTCTCAAAGAGTAAGGGCCGCTAATACCAAAACTGTGGCTACTTCTGCCATCAAGGCAAGCAGATTCTATCGCGAGTCAAATGCCCAGACTGTTAAGCACTTGGTAGGTTTTGGGCTCCTCTTAAGTTCATTGATCATAAGAGTTTTATTGATAATGCTTTCCGCGGGTGAACTGTTACTACGGTATGTGTTCTAATATATTCTCCATCATATTCTGTGGCAGGAAGCTCTCCATGATTACCTTGGATTGATGTTATCTGTCCACAATGCATTCTCAGATCGCTCCAGTGCTTTATTGGCTGTACAAACATTTCTATCGGAACTCTCTTCCTTGCATAGCAGGGCTGAAAAACTTGAAACTGCATCCACGAAAGTATTTGGTGGTGACAAATCAAGAATCCGCAAATTAATAGAGATAAGAGAAACAATAAAATAACTGAAGATGCCAAAATTTGTGCTCTCAGAGAATATGAGCGAATTAAGGTAAGTTTCCCATCCAATACATCAATTTTTTGGATGTTCTCAATAATAGAAATACAATCTTTAAGAAATGTAATCCCTGTCTTATCCCAGAGTGAAGATCCATATTACTTTTAAACACGACAAACTGGTTGTTCATGAATTTCGGGATTCTTGGTTGCAAGCATCTACTTAATTTGGCTTGACCTTTATGGAGGCAGTTAATATTTAAAACAGAAATGGTTTGGAGCATTATGCATTATTATCCAGAGAATCTGGATGTGACTTTGTCATTGATATCTTAAAACACCCCTATGCTTTGCCAATCCCAAACTTTGTCTGTTGTGGGGGCTGCATAAATATAAACTAGCCTTGCCAATGTGATGGGTTTGATTATAGAATGCTCTCAAAAATCAATAAATGAATCCAACATGAGATTTTGGGTTGTCTACAAACAGTTGTCAACCTGACATCAATCCTCCCTAAGCTTAAAAAGATTTTTAATACCATCAATCTCCGGAGGACGCTTAACTCTTCTCCAAGCAGCCCTCTCTAACCTGCCAGTCTTCTTCCTTTCCATCTTCAAAGGCCCAGTCGGGGTTTTAAAGAAGATTGACGGTATTCGTCGCTGTTTCTTCTAGAAAGGGACGGAGGCGGCCTCAAAGAAGCCCCATCTGGTGAAGTGGGAACATGTTTGTAGTAGAAAGACCAAAGGAGGGGCAGGTGTTCTTAATCTAGGAGACCTAAATAAAGCTCTCCTAAGCAAATGGAGATGGAGATGGCTGACTCTGAGGCCCAACGCATGGTGTCAATTGGTGGAAGCACATTACAGGTGTGGTGGTGAGCTCCCCAACAGGTTCCCGCCTGCCTCCCCTCGACTATCCAGAATTTGGGTTGACATTTTGCACCTAACGGAGCCAATTCTATCGGCTCTAGGATGGTCAATGGGCGATGGTTCATTGGTGCGGTTCTGGCACGATGCATGGCTCGGTGACAATGCTCTGAAGGATCGCTATGTGTGTATCTATGAGCTCTTCACCTGCAAATGGGATCGGGTTAAAGAGTTCTGGTCAGCATCTGCAGCAGGAGGTGTATGGGACGTCATCCTTCGCCGAAACTTGCGTGAAGAGGTGGTAGCATTGGCAGATCTGCTAGGTGCGCTACAGGGTGTATCCCTTCGGGAGAGAGTCCAGGACACCGTGATTTGGCTTCCTCAACCACGGCATGGGTTCTCTGTGAGGAATGGGTACGACTGGTGGAGAAGAGATTGCCCCAGACTGCAACCTACTAGTCAGAAAGCTAGCCAGATTTGGAAAGTCAAAGTCCCATTGAAGGTCAAAGTCTTCACCTGGCTGATGTACCAAAACAGAATTTTGACAAAAGCTTATAGAGCTAGATGGGCGGGGTAGGTGGATACTCGATGCCTGTTATGTGACGGCCCCGAAGAAACCACAGAACATCTCCTCGTCACGTGCCCTATTGCTGCCCAAATTTGGAGGATGCTTCAGGTGGCCACAGGCATGGCAGCGTCATTCACATCGATTCAAGTTATGTGGGAGGTTGGCAAGGCTTTGGTGACTCGGGGTGACCGCACCCACAAAGCAAAAGCGACACAAACGTTTGTTCCCGCGGTAGTTTGGGCCATATGGTTGGCTAGGAATCAAGCAGTCTTCCGCGGCTCGAGGGTTTATCTAGAAAACATTTGGGATATGATTGTTTTTTTCATTAAGTCGTGGAGCACAAGTCTAGCGGGGGCTTCGCGTGTCAGTACTTTTAATTCACTATTTGTCCTTTTTTTTTGCCAAGTTTTAGAGCAAAGAAGTGATGGAAAATTTTGATTATGCACTGCACAGTATTCTACTATTAATACACTGATATATTAAATATTGTGGTATGACTTCCCTTCTTTCTAAAAAATGAAATGCCCTGCACAACTTTTAAGAAAAAACTTTCATGTATAAATACACTACAATTTTTTCAATCTTTCATTGTGAGTATAAATTTTTCCCCTCAACCATCAATCAAGTTCATCTTTATGGGTTTATTTTAGATCCAAGTCATGTATGTAGGGGGGAAAAATCCTTATTGAGGATTAAATGTTATGTCTTGGTCCTCACCGGTTAATGGGTAGAGCCCTCTTCTATCATGGCTCAGTGAATCCTTTTTTTGGGCCGGAGTCCTGTTCTTTTCCTTCCGGGCATTTGCTATGATCTTAATACAATCTAGGCACATGCCTATCAAATTTCAAAAAAAAAACAAACTTGCAAGTAGAAGAGGGGAGTCAACTGCCTTGTTAAGTTAGGATGTTAGCTATACTTGGCAGTCGGCATATAAAAGGACTAAGATCTTGTTATCATTGTCTTTTGACAATTTCAAATCCTTTGATGTCCACTACTATAGGTTATAACACTTGGCACATGGTCAACAATTTTATTAGGAAAATGTTAGACACAACCCTTTTATAGTACTGCCTGCAGTTCGCAACTGTTTTGATTTTTTTTAAATAGTAAACCTCATCGAATGAGGTATGTACTTCTATAAAAGATGAAGCATACTCTAACGAATTGCATTGACTTATTTTTAGAAAATTTGAAAAATTTCCAACAAAATATATACCTTGTTAGATAACTATTGAGCTATATGGGACTGTGTGCAACAACACTCATTTTATTATGATCAGTTCACCAATGAGAAATACTTGTTGCTCAGAATTGCCCTTCATATTCACATCTGTAATATGGTTTTCATGGGTGCTAGTGTCCGAGGACATGACATATCCTTGTGGGCACTGCTATTTGCCTTTACATACATTTGTTAGTTTCTAAAAGGTGATAGCTGCCCTTAGCATTGAAGTACTGAAATTTTGGACAATCAGCCGGTGGAACCTGACAGAGACGATTTTCTCTTTTCCTTTAACACAGTGATGAAATTTTTTTGATATTAGTTGATGATACCTCTCACATGTTAGCTTACTATGAAAACAATGCAGGAAAACAACATAAGTGAACTTGAAAGACTAGACAGAGAAAGACGTGAAGATTTCTTGAACATGCTTAAAGGGTTTGTCATTAACCAGGTATAAGCTGCTCTCTAATTTTTATGATAATTTTCTTACATCATATTAGCCACTACCATTTTTTAGTTTGAATAGAACCTGGGATTATATGTCAGTTCTTGGTATTATGAAGAATAAATCCATCAATATTTGATGCATAAAATTTATTAACTCGTTAGAAGATTATGTGAATTCTTATCATCACAACCGTCCTCTTTATGGTTGCATCAGCTGACTTGGTTAGATAACCTTTTAAAGGGAAGATTTTCAACAACTTAATTACACTTCCAACTTTTATTGGATACTGTGGCGGTTTACAGGATGATTATTGCATTATTGAACTTTATGGATTTATGAAGTTTTGATCTCTTAAATACCTGTGCCAACAAAGTTCTATTGCTTGATCATATGTCCCTCTATTTGCTAATGATTTTAGGAGTTTCCTCTAGTTTGGTTCCAATTGTACAGCATCTGCTCATAGTACTGTGACTATGAAAACATAATATGCAACACATGACTGATAATTAATTTGGCATGATATCTTGGGGGCCAAAGACTATGGAAACATAATATGCAACCCATGATAGCTTTGTGTGCTTGACAAAGTGTTTGGTATGAAAATCTTCCATTTGGGATTGATGATCTTTGTCTGTGTAAACCCTTCATAAGTTAAAGCACTTGAAACACACTACACATTAAATGTTGATAATTTCATACGTACTGTGGAATCTCACCTGTTAATCTATAAATTTTGAGGATCCAATCTATTATTCTTTCATGTGAGAGTTGTCTGTCCACTATTGTATCATGCTGCTTTCATGATCATGAAGAAATTCTACCCAACAATTTTGGTTTGGATTTCAAATCTTGCCACAGACTCTAGGTCGGCTTTTGATGTGTTGTGTGATGTTTCAAAGTATAAATTAAAGAGCTATAGTAAATTCCTGCGGGGAAATATGTCTATCAGAAAATGTATAATCTAATGCTCGATTTATTTGCAGTGGCCAAATTTACAATGAATCATCCTGGCCTTCTAACTTAAATCATCTGAAAGTCGTGCTAGCCCGAATATCCAATATTCAAGAATCATGCCCATGATTTTATTCTCTGCTTATCTTGGTAGAAGAATCCTGCGATGAAGTAAAGCCATATTTATACATCAATATCCTATTCATAGCCAAGTTTA
The DNA here is from genome assembly GCA_030737845.1 of Acorus calamus. NCBI lineage: Eukaryota > Viridiplantae > Streptophyta > Magnoliopsida > Acorales > Acoraceae > Acorus > Acorus calamus. Next base: position 24,106,653 of record CM060878.1, read on the forward strand.
CGTGGTCTAGTTTCTATTAGTCTGTGCTATGATTGTTTGTGAACTAATTACCCAAATGGCTTACTGGAGGATTATTGTTCAGTTTGCTCTTACTGTTTCTCCATATACAACTGTTTGGTTTTCTTCATGAGAACTTGATTCGAAGGTTGTTCTTTTTTGTGCATTTTCACAGGTTGGATACGCAGAAAAGAGAGCCAATGTTTGGGAAAAGGTTGCTGAAGAAACAAGGGGATACGCCAAGAAGAAATAAATCTAGACACTGTAAATTAAGGATCCTTTACACATTCATGTACACTAGTAGGGAACCCACACAGAGATCCATCACTTATAGAACAACTTGATTTCACTCTCCCCGTCCCCTCCTGTATGTAGTAAATTTTCCTTTAGCTTGGTTAGGAAACAGAGATGGATTCATGTCTCCCCATCTCGAGCGGCTTCGATCAGCCTCTGCTATTCAATGGTGACTTGTCTTCACTTCCCAATTCAGCATGAGAATAAGATTGTGGTATGTTTATTCATTGAAATATAAAAGACATTGTAAATCTCTTGTTTTGTTTACTCGTGTGACCTCAATTTCTTTTCTTTCTTTTTTGGAAGTGCACATTCCGTTACAATGAAAAAAATAAAGTAAGAGTGCTAAAAGTAGTGAGAGTATCAACGCCCTAAGTTTTATTAATTGAAGCACACAGGACATTGTTTACATCGTTCCCAGGTAGCAACAATATATTTTAAAAAAAAAATTTATCCTTTGACTAATGAAATTCATTCTTTTATTATACTCTTATGAATTTAATACAAATGCTTTTACGTCTACAAAAAGAACTGACTGTATCACATACAATTCATTGCTTTAAATCATTTATTTTACTTAGACCTCAATTTATTCTCTGGTAGATGCAGTTCTTAACTTCTTATACAGGAATCAGAAAACAGATATGCATACCTGTGCTGTATGTACAGAGGCACAACTACAAAAAAATCCCAAAGAATGAAAGAACAACCCCCATCAGTCATCCACCGCCGCCATCTCTGGCCTGATCTCCTCCAGCCGCTGCACCACCTGCCGGACATTGGGCCGGGCAGCAGGAGATGGATCGACACAATGCAAAGCGAGATTCAGCGCGTCGAGCAGCTCGCCCTTCTCCGCCGCCGTGCCCCTCACCAACTCTGCATCAAACACCTCGCTCGTCCACTCCTCTCGCACGGCGGATGCCACCCACTGTGGCAGGCCCACCACACCGTCCACCGCCTCACCACCCGGGGACTTCCCTGTGAGGAGCTCGAGCACGATCACGCCGAGGCTGTACACATCATTCTCTGGGGTTGCGTAGCTGAGCGCGCTCGTGGTGGCGATGAGGCGGGAGAGACCGAAGTCAGAGATCTTTGGGTTTAGGTGCTCGTCGAGGAGGACGTTGCCGGACGTTAGGTTGCCGTGATGATGTTTGCTTTGGTGTGGAGGTGGAGCAGCCCCCAGGCGGTCCCCGTTGCGATATCTCGTCCGCCAGTCGATCGGTGTGTCCGGTCCGCGCGCTGAGCGGGGCAAAAAGAATGCATGGTAATGTCATTTAATATATTTCATCAAGTCTCGTCAGTCTCCAACTGATATCTCACAACTGATATCTCACATGTTTGAAGAGTCACATGGTAGAGATTAACAAGATCTTCGGACATCCAAAGATCTCATTTCGAACTTTCTAAAATCGATGACTTTTCGTATAACCCTGATAAAAATCCAAATCTCATGTGCAATTTTATTTTATTTTTAAGCATATGTTTTATGTAACAAAATATCTACTTTCGTAAAATGAGATATATGGTTCACTAAATTGTATGTCTTTCCAAAGTACATAAAATACCACTTGCATTAGTTATTACTAGTAGTTATAAAATGCATAAGGACTAGCCGTTAAAAACCAACTGTAATTCAAATTGTCCAACAAAAACCTTTACCATGTAAAAGCGCGGCAAGGCTTCCTCTGGGCATAAAATCAAACACCAACAACTTCTCTCCTTTTGGCCCCAGATAGTAAGCCCTGAGAGGCACCAAATTCCGGTGCCGGACCTTCCTGAGCGCCCCGACCTTGGTCTCGAACTCCCCGATCCCCTCCCGGAGCCGCTTCACCGCCACCACCTCCTCCACCATCGTTGCCTTGTACATCGTCCCGTACGCGTTCTTCCCCATCACCTCCGCCGTCGCGCACAGAAGCTCCTCCGCCGTGAATGCCATCACCCCCTCGAAGTGCACCAGCTTCCCCACCTTGGCCACCGCGCCCTTCTGGCGGGGAGCACCGCTTTGCCTGCTAGTGTAAAAACAGAGCAGGGCGAAGCAGAGGAGGAGCAGAGTGGAGACGGCGCCGGAGGCGATCAAGATCACTTTTTTGGCGCTCTGTCGCCCACGATAGGAGGCAACCGAAGGCGAGGGACAGGGGACGGATGCGGAGTACCCACAGAGCCGGGCATTGCCCCGGAAGGAGGAGGAGCTGAAGCGTGCGGAGAGGGCGGCGGGGACTGGCCCGGAGAGACTGTTATCAGAGACGTCGAATAGGGAGAGCTTGGGGAGGTCCCCAATCGATCCCCACTCGTTGGGGATCGGGCCGGAGAGGCGGTTGTGGCGGAGGGAGATGCGGGTGAGTGAATTAGACCTCGTGAGGCCGAGCGGGAGCGGACCCGACAACGCGTTGAAGCCGAGATCGACAATGTGGAGCGAATTGGGGGTCAAGAAACCGAAATCAATCGGACCCACGAGTGAATTGTTGCGCAAATCGATGGTCTGGAGGTTTGGGTGGTTGAGGATCGTCGGCGGGATCGGCCCGGAGAGGCGATTGTTGAAGAGGTAGACCGCGCGGAGGCAGGGGAGGAGGGCCAGGGAGGGCAGGATCGGGCCGCCGATGGCGTTGTCGTGGAGGCTGAGCTTGCGGAGGGCGGAGAGCCGTCCAATGGAGTCGGAGATGCGGCCAGCGAGGGACTTGAAGGGGAGGTGGATGGCGACGACTCGGCCGCCGACGCATTGGATGCCGACCCATCCGCCGGAGCAGGTGCCGGAGGGGGCGAGGTTCCAGCTGTGGAGGAAGCCATTGGGGTCGTAGAGGTGGTGTTTGATGGATTGGAGGGCTTGGTGGTCTGATTTGGATTGGGCTGATGTGGGTGGGATTGTGGAGAGGATTAGGAGGTATAAGAAGGGGAGGAGAGATGGGTTGTTCTTATTTTTACATGTTGATGTCTTTTGGGGTTGTTGGGAATTGTTTGGATTGAAAAGTGAAGTTGGTATTCAAAGGGATGTTCTTCTTCCATGGAAGAGTTAGTGTTGAAGGTGTATAGGATTGAGAGGGGGGGGGGGGGGGGGATTTGAAGTGGTTGTATAGGATTTAGAGAGAGTGAGTGTTTATTTGAATGCAACGGCTATTTGGAAGTGGTTTTTGTGAAAGGTAGAAATTTGGGGAGATCCAACAATTAGGTGCATCACGATAACGGATAGATTTTTGGATTTTTTTTGTTTTGGAATCCAATATTTGTACAACCCCGGCTTATGAATATCGTACATGTTGGAATCATTGACTGAAGTTTTTCTTCTTTTTTTACCTTTGCCAACTAAAAGCTCGAGTAAAAAAAAAATCCAAAATTTGGGCATGATCCCTTAATATATTTAAGGAGCCCGGATCCGGTCAGTGCTGACTACGGTCAGTTCGATCAGTATCGAACTACACCACGTTCAAATTAAACTGCACCACGTTCAAATTAAACTGCACCACGTTCAAATCGAACTTCACAACAAATTATTGGGTATATTTTTTACTCTCTTATTGGATACTGATGATACTTAGAAATTCATATTTTCTCCAATAGTTGATTGAATCCAATAAGAGAGTAAAAAAATATACCCAACAATTGGTTGTGCAGTTCGATTTATAAGTGGTGCAGTTCGATTTGCACGTAGTGCAGTTCGGTACTGACCGAACTGACCGTAGTCGAGCACTGACCGGATCCGAGCCTATATTTAAGGCATATATGCCTACCATTTCCTATAAAAAAAACATTTTTAACAGTCATCCACATCCACTGTGTTTTAAAAAATAATGCACGCACATTCTATTATATACATAGAGTAATGATATGGTATAGGCCATGTGAACTGAGTATATATATCATTTAAATTGGTAAGAAAAATATATATCTCATTAAAGTATTGTTACATTATATATCTTACATAATCAAAAATACATTCAATGAAGTATATGCTTTCTTTACTGATGCATATATCGCTTTAATAAAAGTATATACACGGATTGCACAAATAGTATATTATCACTCATATATATATATATAGTCGAGTGATAGCGTGTGGTCGGTGCGGTCGTGCGGATTTGACGTGCGTCGTCCGATTGCGGGTCCATCGCATCCAACGGTCGACGTGAATCGCACCCGACCGTCCGATGCAATGGACCCGCGATCGGGCGATGCACGTCGAATCCGCACCGACCGCACGTAATCACGAGTCTATATATATATATATATATATAGGGAGCCGATTAGGTGCGGTTTACGGTCGGTGCGGTGCGCGATCACGGGCCGTCGATCACGGGTCCATCGCATCGGACGGTCGGGTGCGATTCACGTCGACCGTTGGATGCGATGGACCCACGATCGAACGGCCCACGTCGTAAACCGCACCGACCGCACACCGCACGTAATCGCGACCATATATATATATATATATATATATATATATATCACTAGCCCCATATCATAACTAAACCGACCACCCTAATTTATAAAGCCTCATAATCCCACGTCCTTATATCTACAAAACACAATCCATCTTTCTTCTCCACTCCCTATTTTTGACATCAACATCCAGAGTTTCTAGTTCTAGATCTCCAACAAAGCTTCCACGTCCGCTCCAAAAGCCAGCACTCACCGTTTTTTTTTTCTTTCAGGTTGTGGGATCAGCCAAAAGTGTGGTGGGGATAGACGCACCAATGTACTTTCATGTTTTGTCTTTTTCTTCAGAGATGTAATTCATGTAATCTTGCCCCCGTCTCATTTCGTTAATATCAGGTGGAATCTTTTTTATTATTATTTATTCATTTGTAAAGGATATATACACTTCATTTTGATCATGGAAAACGTTAAACTCAATCACATTTATTAACTAAAATTCAGACCACACATGTTTTTATTTATTTTTAAATAGTAAACATTATATAATAAGATATATGTTTTGATAAAAAGTGTATATCGTTCCATTTCGAGTTGAATTAATCTATTTTTTGTAAGTGTAAGAAAATATTTAACAAGGTATATACATCGTTCAAAGAGATATGTTTTACTGAATTTCTAACAAGGTTCATGGATTCAAATGGGATATGTCTCAGATTCATTGGTATAAATCCAAAAACACTTCCCCCTTCTATAAATCCAAGACATACTTCCTAATTTTGATACATACCATCAATCTTTGACCACACTCCCCCATGAATTATAGACATACTCCTCCATTAATTTAAGACGTACCGCACCATAAATGTGTTTCTAGCCCCCCTCCTCCCATACCATGTTCCGGCTTCTATCTCTGCCTTCTCTGCCCTCCACCACCGCTCACTGCACCATTCCCCTCTCTTTCCCTCTATTGTCCCCTCCCCACCACAAAATAAAATAAAATAAATGGATGATGGAATTGGATTTTCAATTGGTAGGGCTAACCCCTTCCCTTTTTTTTTAACTACAAAACTACATAGAAAAAATTATTTGTTTTCATATATTTCATTAATAATTTAAAAACAATGCTGATGGATTGATGAGAGGCCACTATGGAACTTTCAGGGGGGTGTTTGCTTTTCCACCCTCATCTAAATATTTATTGGGATGGTTATTTAAATCCCTATTTAACGAAAAACCACCCCAGTAGGAAAGCCACACCAATTTTTTTTAAAACCTATAAAACCACCCCGATAGGAAAACCACCCCTTTTTTGTGAGCACATCTCTTTTATTTTATTTTTTTGTGTATATGATACTAATAGGGAAAGTATTGATTTTTCCTTTGAACATGTGTGCCAAACAAGTATTAAAAAAAGGTGGGAAAAACTTTTCCTTTCCCCATATAGAAAATATTTAAAAAAACACCTACAAAGGGACCAACTTTCCCTTTGTTTATTTTTTCATTTTCCCTTCAACTTTGTGCACAAACACACCCTTTTTCAAAAAGTATTAAAAAACAAATGTTATTTTGTTTTTTCCCCCACATTAATTTTATTATTAATTACCTCTAGGTTGTGATTATATAATCTTAGGTGTTTCCCCTGTCAACCATTGACACTGTTCCTGACATCTCATTTGTCAATCGATGTTTATCATTTTATTTTCAATGACATATTTAACACATATCGATAATGTATCTGTTGATATTATAATAGAAAAAATGTTTGTGTAACCTTCTATTTCGACACTAGAAATGTCGATATATGTCACATCAGTCAACACTACGTTTGTCGAACAGTACAAGGGATAGTACAAGGAGTGGATTTTATTCAAAATGGGATGTGATTGGTATGGGGTGGGCATATAACTCCCCAATATTTTTGTTTTGGTGTGGGGTGAATAATAGGAAAAAAGAGAAGAAAGAAAAAAAAAAGAGGAAAGGGAGACCCGATGTCTCTCACCACCACCCTCCATTAGCTTTCCTCCCCCCCTCTCTATTAGGATAGAATTCAAAAAAAAAAAAAGGGATCCGTAAAACTGATTCAAAAGAAAGAGATTTTGCTTCTATTAGGATAAATTCATAAAACCATCCAAACACTCAAAACATAACAAGACCTTTAAATTTAATCACAATATGGAAATCATGGAAGAAGGGTTAGGACGATATGCTATATACTTATATAGATGATACAAAATTATTTAAAGTGAGCTTGTGTTATCATTGATGTGTGTATGTGTTAGCTCCCTCATTGACCCACACACATTTTGTATTTGTCAAACATGGGATCTGGACTCTGTAGAGGAAAACCATTCATTGTTTCCACCATAACTAAAAACAACCAAAGCAAGCTGCCTCTACTTCAAATAAATAAATAAATAAATCTGATTTTTCTCTAGCATTCATGTTATATACTCTGTGTCAAGAACATATACCAAATACTTGCATGTTATTCAAGACCATAGTAAGCCTGGCAACCAATAAAACAACCAAAGAGATCTCAAGGGGGTTTCATTAGTTTTGTGTTAATGAACAACACACTTGATTTAATGCTCTTATCTCCTTTATGCAAAACAAATAGATTTACTTCAAAATAACTTTCTATATAAGGCACCACCCCCTGTAAAATGATCTATAGATCGATCATCCTCTGTTAAAGTGACGAAATAAAACTTTTTTTATTCAGTATTCTGCTTTTTAGTTGTTACTTGATATAAGTTAATGATGCTAGAGAACAACAGACTAGGTTGTCTCTTTATAAAAATAAAACACTTAATGGGAACAATTTGTTATGCAAGCAGAGCATCCTGTAAAATATAGAGAGTTATGTTAACTGAATACAAAATGTGTAAAATGTTGGAATCATGTCCAGATGTTTGCAGGGAAATAGCTGAGTAGCTTCAATTCAGATCAATCACAGTCACTACTTCCTTTTCAATTTGTTTTCTTATCCACTGATGAACTGTCTTGAAAAAAAAATGCCTAAGATCATCTTTGTTTTCACCAATCTGGAAAAATTCTCTAACAATAACTAACAGTCCCCCTAGCACCGCAAAGAACATGTATGGGCTATTGGCTAACAAACTGTACCAATGAAAGATATAAATATCCAACCAACTCATCCTACCCAGTTTTCCTAAAACCCTAGCAGCCTAGCTATTATGGGCATTTCTCATAATTAACTACAATAACAATCCAAAGACAATGATACTATAAGAAAAATCTAATACACAAATTTGATACATAACCACCAAGGAAAATTCATAATAGTTGACTTATTGTCAAAAATAGCAAAACAAAACACAAAATAAGTTGCAACCATTAGTGTCATGCCTATTGCTAGAAAACATGCATCACAAAGAAAAAAAACTTATAAACTCCAGAAATGATGTTACGTAATTATATTTAACCTGGATTCAAGAAATGGGAATTCTTATGTGATGAGATCCTCTGTGTTGAAGACCCAAAGAATCCCTAAATAGGTCAATAGTGGTGCACCACTAGACGACACAAAACAGTTTAAGGTGAGCACATGTGATTTTAAATCTAAATTAAATTGAGAGTAACTGAATTAAAAATGTTCTTGTTCCACCTGTGTATCGCTCTCCCATTCACCCATACAAGTATTCTCTGTGTTGTATTCCAGGCTGGTTTTATCGCAACCAGATGCAGGAGCAGTGAATCAATATTGTACGAGTCATGAATCACAGACAAATTTCAGGTCCCAACAGTAATTTGTTGCATGTAAGACCAAGATCTCAACATGGATAGACAGATCCATATTATACTATATCTATTGCATTATAAAACTGAGGAGAACGCATAATCATCCAAATCTATTGCATTTGTAAAAATTGAGGGAAAAAAACTAAATCTATTGATCCAGAGAAAGAAAAGCATGAGATGAAGAGAGATTCTTCAACAAATCAAAGTCAATTCATAACAATGTATAACATCAGATCTGAGATCCAGTTGTTTTTTTTAAAAAAAAACAATTCAAGATATCTAAAGTAATACCAGATCCAGATCCCCTTTTCCGTATATTATATGCCAAAAGACGAGGGAACGAAAGAAAACAAATCCCTCACCAGTCATCACCGACGCCGTACGAGATCAGGCACGGGTCACGGCGATGACGGGAGCGGCGGAAGCGGCGGCGGAGGAGGCGGCGCCACCGAGGAAGGAGAGGAACCCCCCGGGGGCGGCGGCGGCGGATGCCGTCTCCGCCTCGTCCAGGAAGAGGTCCTCCGGTACCCTGAGAGCGCCGTGGACGCAAACGAGGGCGGCGCCGGCCATCAACGCCGAGATCAGGATGGATCCGACGGAGGTGAGGAAGATGACGACGACGGTGACGACGACGAGCCCGCCGAGAGTCTCGCGGTCGGAGAAAGAGCGGCCGAGGAGGACAAGCGGCGAATCGGAGGGGCGGAAGAGGTAGAGGAGGGACCAGGCGGAGAGGAGGGCGGCGAGGGTGAGGAGGGAGAAGGGGTTGGAGAGGAGGGAGAGGGCGAGGACGAGAGCGAGGAGAGCGAGGTAGTTGATCTTGAAGTAGGAGAGGTTCTTGCGGAGGCGGGAGAGGGCGTCGGTGGTGGATTCAGGGCGGGAGAAAGCGGAGCGGTCGATCATCTCGAGCCATGGACGGCGGTGGTCGAGAGCGCGCCGGGAGGTCTCCGCGAGGTGGGTGATGAAGGCGCGGAGGGCGGTGGTGGGGGCGGCGGAGGTGGTGGTGGTGGATTCGGCGGTGGTGATGGGGAGGAGAGGCGGTGACGATGCCATCAGAGGAGGAGATCAAGATCGAGAGAGAGAGAGAGAGAGAGATGCAACTATTGTTTTTGTTTTGCTTGGGTTTGATTTTATTTATTTTGGATGGCTTTATAGGGTTAGGTTGCTTCGCGGAGAAGGGATGGGTGAGAGGGAGGAAGGTTCTCCTAATTTCCTCCGCGTGGACCGCAACCCGAAATGAAAATAATCTATGATACGATGGCGTAGGAAAAGGAAAATAGCGTTCATTCACGCATTCTATTTAAACGGAACAGAAGAGTATAAAACTAGTACAGATATGATATAAGAATGGATAGATAATCTATGATACGATGGCGTAGGAAAAGGAAAATGATTGTTTGTTTACATGGTATAACTTGATATTACTAACCAGTTTAAACGAGTATAAGAAAATATAACAATTCTAAATAACCTATAGGATAAGCTATACTCACTTTATCTATTCTCATGGACTCATATGTCAAATCAATTTTTTTACACTTTATTTATATTTTATTATTTATCAATCAAACAACTCAACATTTATTCTTACGTTTTCCAATGAGAATAAAAAAAAACACAATCGAAACATAAAATCTCTTATTCTTGTAGATTTGTTATATATACTGACATAGTTATCTATCCAGAATAACTCAATTCCGCTATCCAACGGGGACTTAGAGTCTTATGCGTTATGTAGTGTAGTCACATGTATAGTTGGTTATAGAATGCTAACATCGTATTTTAATGTATTATGAATACAACAATGACTATCTATTCTCTATGTGTTTAAATGTGAAATTTATCATGTTTAGTCTGAAGCTTTTAACAATGTGAATTTATTCTCTCTAACTTTAACTCACCGGGCTTTCTAACGACTATATTTCAACACCGTCACCCAAGTGATTGTCAACTTGGGTTAGTACACATGTCAAACTCTCAGTCGACCATAATTCACCACCATCACCAGAGGGAATGCCGACTTTGGAATGGGTTTACTCTTACTGCAACAGTGCACGAAAACTGTTTTTTTTTTTTAAAGGGGTGGGTTTCTTATAAAGTGGGGTGCCGATATCGGCGCCCCACATCAAATCATTTGTCTCACCTCTTATACATCGATGGAGCCCACATATCAAATCAATTTTTTATACCTTATTCACATTTTATTCTTCGTCAACCAAACACTCTAACTTTTGTTATTGTGTTTCCCAACGAGAATGACTGAAAACACAACCAAACAAAAAATCACTTATTCCATTGATAGAGTCAACAATTCCTAGAATAGATTTTTGTCTTTATCCAAACGGACACATTTATACTTGGAGGAGGTAAGCATAATTTATTTCTACTTGTCCATTCAAAATATAGTTAAGTATAATACAACAAACATAAAAGATAAAAATTCATCAAAACTGACAAAGGGACCATATAGAAAATCATCTGATTATTATCTATCATTGTATAACTATTTTATACCCAGATAAATATTATTGAATCAAACGGGAAGATTTACATCATCTCCACATTGGTTGATAAGATTACCAAGGATAACAATCCTTTGTTTCCATGACTTCTAAATCATAAAATAAGACATGAAATAGTTAAGAGCACAAGGAATGAAGTTTATAATTGCATAATATCTATGCAACACTGTCATATAACATGTTGAAACCAATGTTAGAACTGTTTCAGAGGTATATGATGGATATTTATGAGCTGCATCTCTGTCTATATTCATCTTGCATTCATGTAATTTTCTAACACTGGTATCTATATAGACTTCATATAATTCACCTGTACCTTTTGTTTTGAGAACTGTATGTGCTTCTGTGATTTTCATGTGATTGTCTGATTTCAAAAAGCTGTTCTTTGTTCCGGGGTTTTGCCTTACAAAACCATGGCCATGAAGTAAGACCTTCTCTTAATGGCCCTTGATTCAGTTAATCGCCAACCTACACCTTCCTTATAACACTCCACCTGCAAATCAAGAAGCCATAATCAATCCAACTCGTTTGTAATATACACTTGAATGTTGTAAGGGCTCTAATACACTCGGACACTTTTGCAATCATTCCTGCAGACGCCACATCTTCTAATATAGTATATGAAATATCTAATAGAGTATGTATATACTATATTACAGAAAAACATGAGAAATGTGCATATTCAATTCATTCAAGTATATACTCCAACTTTTGTGAAAGCATATACTTCATAAGCTATAATGGAAAAAAAAATTCAATATGTTCCAATTTGGCATTCATTTTCATTCCCCTTCTGCTAGAACACCCATGTAAATGGTGTTTGGAATCTTCCATTTTTGTAGTCGTTCCTGAGAATCACAAACGTTTTGTTTCTACTACGGAATCTATCAGAATTGAATCCCGCGAAATGAGTTTTCCTTCTAGACTAGAGTAACCAAACTGGTCCTAAGTGTAACATTTTCCATGTTGTAAAACCAATGATTTCATAGAAACGAATATTTTATAGTGCTATAATGGCCAACTGAGTAAGGGAGGTAAAGAAGTTACATACAGATTCGACAATGTTGACACCGTCTCTCAGGCCACCCATGGCAAAGATGGAACTTCCAAGAACTGCAATGCCTGCACATCCCCTGATCTCGTTCATTGGCTCCACCATCATCCAGGAACTGGCACGAGGGTCAAACACCTCCACAGTTGACAGCATGTTGCTGCCACTGTGACCACCCAATGCATATCTGGACGTAACATATTCAAAATAGAGTCACAATCCATCCTTAACAAGAAGCAAATTTAACTGTATCGACTTGCATTATAAGGTCCCAATTTCATCAAGATATCATACAGTTTATCATTCAGTACTGCCACAGAATGAGAGCATCTGGAGGAATTCATGTTTGGCAGTTTGGTCCAGGAAGGGTCGCGAGGATCCAATCGTTCAGCTGTCCTGAGCATTGACAACAAGAAAGAACAGATAAATCTCTAGTGTTTTTTTTTAAAGATTCTTGGTGCTTCGTTCATCACCCCAACAAAATAAGACATCCAGGTTTTTTTTTCACATAAACATTGACACTGGCAATTGGTTCATAGAAATAAAAAATGGAGTGTTACTATTTGTCTTGCATACTTATTTAACTTCTAAAATAAATAAAAATTACTAGAAAAATAAAGCAAATACTGTTTTTCTGATTAAAAAAGTTAAACAATGCCAAATGGGTCGATCAATTTAAGAAAGAAGTCATATTAATATATTATTTGTGCATACGATGAAAAATCTACAGCTACCTGTGTGATATTAAACTGCGTTTGGATGTTGCTTTCTAATTTGTATTATATGTTACTATCACAAGAGTAAGTCCTGATGAATCTAAGATATGCAATGCACACAAATAATTATTTGGTTCCATCATAACAGTACATGCTAGCAATATTTTTCATATTGAAAAATCTCAGGTTTTTTAGCCCAGTTTAGAAATGTGATGTAATGTTGTTTTACATATCCCTGATAATATTATCACTGAAAACAAAGCCTAACCTGGTAATGCATCTGGTAGCGAAAAGGTAACTGGAAAAATTTGCATGAAAAAAGTTTATGCACTAATAAAAGAAACAAATATAAAATGATGGTGAGATATCTCACTTCAAGTAATCCATTCCATCACATCCCCCAACAACATAAAGCGCGCCATTAAGTTCCGCTGCAGCATGACCATATCGCTGAAAGAACAAAATAACAACCATTAATTTACTTTAAGGATATCACATGGGCATCCACAAAATTGATTTAATATAAAGATGCAATTTATTATAATCCTGATATATAAGAAGTGGCTTCAATTCTCACTGCTTACCTATAAAAAAATATATTTAAAGTAGAGTTTGTTTGGATTGATTATTTCAGTCTTCCAGTAACCACAATAATGATTATGGATGCATGTCTTCTCCGTGTCAAGAGGAGACATGTTCATTTTTTATATCAAATATAGATTTGTTTATAAATAACAATTAACAAACAAAGTTTGACACAATATGTGGGGAGACACACTCCAGCATGTATAAACGGCTTATGCATACGACAACATCATAAATCATTCGTTTTATAAGAATTGGGATCAAGTCCAGTACAAGTCTTCATTTTTTATATCAAATCTAAATTGCAATTATATATTCCAGTAAACATCTTCATTTTTTGAATCAAATCTGGATTTGTTTATATAAATCATTATTGACAAGCAGAGTTTGACACATTATGTGGGTGACACAATCCAGCATCTATAAACAGCATATGCACACGACTACATCAGAAATCATTCTTTATAAATCATACCTTTTGATGCATTTCTTGATTGTTGATCCATCTGTCGAGTGTTGGATCAAAAACTTCAACGTCCGGGAAACATCCAAATGCATTTCCACCACCAATGGCAAATATCTTATTATGTAAAGTGGCACCAGCTAAATTTCCCTTCTCACGGTTCAAAGGAGTACACAATATCCACTCATCCTTTCTTGGGTTGTAACATTCAACTTCAATAAAATTTCATCACGTATCATTGCATTAGTAAGAAAATTAATAAATTCTCCACTACTAAGGAAGTGTTTGGCAACGAGTTTGGACAGCTTCTAGAGAGTTTGCTTTTACAATAGTCATACCTAATCCCAACTCGTTTCCAAACACTCCTAGAGGTTAGAACTTTTGAAGATGGTGACAAAAAACTTTTACTTACAGAAAATAGCTTTTCAAGAATCTAGAAAAGTATACTTCCTGAGAAACTCACTTCAAAGGTTGTTTTAAGTGAAAAACTCTTTTTCAAACTCATTTTCAAATGCAGCATAAAAGAAAGTCAGGATAAAAGTTGGAACAAAGTACCTGTCCTGCAGTATCTAGCCCCGACTCTCCCACCAAAAACGTATAAGCTTCCACCTAAGGCTACCGCTGAGGCATAACTACGAGTGAAACTCATTGGCCTAAGAGGTGTCACTACATCATGTGAAGGTGCATAAGAATCCAGTGCTGATGACCATGTTTCACCATCAAAACCTCCAACCAAATATATTACATTGTCAGAACCCAGGTACTGTTCGACCAATGACTCAGTTAATGATTCGTCCACTTGTTTCAGGGATGGATCGACTTTATATTCCAAATCCTTGACACGTTCCTTCAAAGAGCTAAATTCTTCATCCAACTGAAGCTGTGTTAAAGAAAAAGCATTCTTACATCGCAGAATCCGGAAAGTATACACACTATCAGATAAAAGTACTTAAGAAAAGCAAGTGAAAACACTTTTTTTACTTGTGACAAGCAAGAGACTATGCCAAAATATTCTTTAACAAAGTAAGAAAGATCATAAAATATTATAGCATCCTTAAAATTATAGAAAGTACTGCATGATCCGAGAGAGGTATTGTATTTTACGTTAATTCATGTAATAAGTACCGCATGATCCGAGAGAGGTATAGACAAATTCTTAGCTTTACAAAGATGAAATGTATTCTCAAAAGTTTTTTATAATTACAATTGGGTGAGGTACATTGCAAACTGAAACAGTTAACATAAAAATGAGAAAACATCAGAAGACGCCTATTCAGTAAAATGTCAAAATTCATGTGGTCATTTTGGAAAGAAAATGTTATAATCAGTAAGTAATATTTTACTTTCATAAATGTACCCCTTCGGTATATCCACAAGAAAAAATTGTAACAAAACAAATAGAATGGATATGCAGGATGTCTAATGTAAACATCAGCATGACACTGTAAAAAATCAATCCCTAAACTGACAGGACATCTTAATTTTTAAAATTCACCGAATCGGATCTTGGCAAGTTGGTAGAGGTACCTTCTTTTCACCAAGGGGTCTTATTTCTAGTCTTACTCTTGATAGGGGAAGACTTGGCCAGAAAAATAAAAAAATAAATAATAAAAAAAAACACTTGCCTATTTTTTTGAAAATTCCTCTGACAGATTATGTTTGACATCAAAAAGATTAATAGTTATGTAAATTTCAGATGATTTATTCTAGATATGCAAACATTCTATAAATTTCTAATAAAATAAGAAACCTATACTCATAATTAAAAGTGATATGTTAAGTATCTGAGATGCAGCATACAATAGACAACAACGGAAAAATTAGTTAAAACAGAAAGTCATTTTAAAGCATCAAAGAAAATCAACTACTGCAGGAAACTAGACCTCAATCAACTTGAATTTTGAGGGTCTTCAATATGCGTACCTGCTTCTTCTTCAGTGCCTTGTTTTGTTCATCTTGTTGTAACACTAAAGCCTTCATTTCCTCAAAGACTCCTATAAGCTGATTAGATTCATCAAATCAATATACAAAAATGCCCACTTTAATGAAATGCAAGCTAGACAAATATACAGAGCACTTCAGGACATTCTACATGTTTATTTACCACAAATGCGGCAGTATGAGAAATGAGCGCTTCCGGACAATCTGCAACTTCAGTTCCATTAGCAATATCTACAGTAGGACATGAAAACTCTTCCATAATATTTGAATTTGACTGTGCACGATTCATAGCAATCTTTTTCAACTTATCCAAGACAGCACCCTCATCATTCTTAAGTAATGTTTGATTTTTTCCCAGATGAGGAAAAGCAATCACATGCTCTAAACATTGTGAATCCCAGTCAGATGCATTCGGTTTCACTTCATCATCTCCAAGAGCAATGGAGGATGCATTCGATGAGACGGCTTTGTCATTAGCATCTTCCCAGAATAAGCTAGAATCATTTTTCACTATTAAAGGTTTATTCCACGCATTAGACTCCACTAAAGGTTTATTCCACGCATTAGACTCCACTAAAGGTTTATTCCATGCATTAGATTCCACTAAAGGCTTGTTCCCTGCATTATACTGCGGTTGAACATTCGTCTTCCATTTATCATCACCATCATCCCAAGCAGAACTTTTTATCATCACTGTCATCGCATTTGGCTTTGATGCATTTGGTTGGTGGTAAGAACTCTTCATAGCTAATTTTAAAAAACCAGAAGGACCAGGTACAAAAAGTGTTTTTAGACCTTCCACTTGAGCATGATCAAGTTCAAACCAGAAGTGGGAAGTCGTGTAGTAGTTGTCCGCGATGACATTACGGAATTGGCTTTCATCCAACGATTTACATTCAGTGCTGATACGAATTCGAACCTAAACAAATCAGAACTAGAAATGAAACACTATAATATGTAATAATTAAAATAATATATTCATAGTAAGGAAAAATCCTGATTATAAAACCTGCGCTGGATAAGGAGTTTTCTCCTCCCCATTTTCCGTCCAACAGTATGGATCAATATTCAGCTGGCCATTGCTTGCAGCTTCAAAAATCCCGTGCAATTTTCGATCAGTATAGTTGAATAAGAACAAGGGGAGACCTTGTCTTATATTACTCACATAGGAACTATGCGAACTTGGAAGGCCTGTTATGTAATGGAGAAAAAGCTTCATAAACTGAACCAATAAGCAGTGTATCAAGATAAATATAGTGCTACCATGAAAACTGGGATTATGTCTGTGTTGTATAACCGTGTGCCTTGAGCAATTATATTCTTAACTAAATTCGAGAATGTCTTGCAAAACAAAAACAGAAATAACATAGTGGAAAAGGGAAAATAGAAAAATTACTAGGGTATCTGGAAAGCTGAAAAGAGAATTAGCAAAGACAATACGGGCGTACACAAAATCATTAAGCTAGGTTGTAAATTTGCCACAGTAAGTCAATTATTTCATGTGGAATCACACAGGTGATTTTGCAAATGTAAGGTATTCAGATTTCAGAATAACATAAGAAATAATATTCTATCTGCAGAGTGTACTCTTGGTTCATGATTTCGTAGTAAGATGTTCCAAGATATGGGTACAGTGTATGACCGTCGATCGATCCAGAGAACCTCAGTCTGTACTCATACCCCATCACCAACAACCATCCCATGAAAGGTCTTAAACAAAAAGCTGGAACCAGTTCTTATTAGTGCTTATGAAAAGGCACAATGTGGTCCGATCATGTGTTTCAGGATGTGGTCACTCAGATGGCCAGCAAATTTCAGGATTGCATTGCCAGTTATCAAATGAGAATTAATCTCTGCAATAAAAAAGATACATGTACAATCCTGAACAGTTTAAAGCATCCTCATCTACTGAATTCACAAAATGATTTGCAGTGTTTAACAATGTCTTTCAATATCACAAAAACATTTTTGAAAACAATATATCAGAAAAAATAAGTCATCAAACTTGTGAATTTATTAAAGTTATGCCCACAACCATAGACATGAACACATTATGTGACAAGATGAAAATAGTCAACAATATAATACATGAGGCACTATCAAGGTGAAGACTAACCAAAGATCTGCTTGAGGAGGCATTCTCTCATAGTTGACTGCTTGCAACCAAAAATGACTCCACCAAGGTTCTTTATGGATAACCCCCTTGAAGAAACACTGAAATTTGGAAGATGGGGTGGAGTTGTTCCACTTCTCTCACTTATGGTGAATGTTTGGGTCTTCCTTCCAGCTCCCATTCTGTATTTCTCAAAAAATAGCAGAATTAATGAACATAAAATTTTGTTTAACTTGCAAATACTAATAAACCTATTATCATTTGTAATTTAACAACAAAAATTATTTGATGGAAATGTGGTTTTACGTACTCTGATCAGTGGATCAATGAAGATGACAGCATAACATGTTTGGACCGAGTGACATACATTAACATCAAATCAGCATACTCGGCAACATTTTTTTTTTTTACCAAGAAAGAACAATTGCTATTAACAAAAAACATTGTAACAAAAAAACAGCACATTAAATTTACGCTAGCGAAAAAAGAAAATGAGATAATGGACATGGTACTTTGACTACTTTATATCATTCCATGATTAGCAAAAACAAATTTCCATGTGTTCCCAAATGTTCGAAAAACATGACGTGAGAATATAGTTATGATGTTATATATAAGAGCAAGAAAATAATAAAAAATACCCCCCAACCCAAACAAGAAAAAATTAGAATCAAATTGAATTCAAAAATCATACTTGTTTTAAAATCCAGAAGCAAACATTATTAGAAAATAAATGAATCCAGATTGGTGACACAAAGCTAAACGTGAAATTTTCCTCACGAGTAAGTGAAACAATGACACAGAACTACATGTTCTGATCAGTTATAAGCCTTACTTCAAGATCATCTCTTTAAAATATCTTGAACCAACCTTCAGGAATATGACAAAATATACAGCAACACCAGTGCAAGAAAATGAAAAATACAAGCTTAAGCGTAGTCCTTTATATGTTGTTTAAGCGGAGTAACCGAAGTAGTACTCTGGGGAGAATTTCTGCAAGGTGTTAAAATTTTCGCGAGTGTCTTACAGATATCATCATAGTAAATTAATTCGAGATAAGTTTGCAATAAATTCAGGATAACACGTATAAACAATACAAGATTTTCAAATTTCTACGATAGTGAAAAATCAAATTTAGGATGTACTTGTAACAATTAAAGAACCATAAATATAACAAAAATGTGCCACAAGACTAATAATATCTCCACATTATGATATTTGGCAATAGAACCAATGCTAATCCATGATTTTATATTACTAAGATGAATATGACTTCTTCATTTAGACATCACAAAATTAAACCCAAATTGAAGATCAAAAAAATTAGGGGCAATGATAAATCACATTATAAATGCTAAAAACCCAATTCCAATAACATAAGGGAGAAAGCAAAACAAGCAACAAACGTAGCAAAACATATAATCAATGAAATCACATTGAAGGGTGACTTCAATCAAATTCAAAGACCTTCAAGAAAAACAGAGGAGCAGCAAAACCCAACCACATTGCCATTACAACAAACCCTTTTCAAGAAACCAAAAAAAAAATCCCCACAACACCATAAACCCCAAAAACAAGAATCAAAAAGCAATAAAAAGACCCACCAACCTCTCATCCATATAAACCCAACAAAAAAAACACAAAACAAAAGAAACCCATCAAAACCCATGAACAAACAAGCATTCCTCAACACCAAGAAAAGAATATAAATGACTAGAGAAACCCAAAAAGAATGGTCTAAAACATACATGAGAGGCCTTTTTGTGACTTCCAACAAGAAACCCTGAAAGAAGTACAGGAAGACTATAATGGGTTCCTTGTTGTGGGGGAAGGAGAGGAGGTTTATGAAGGGCTTTTCACTCAGAATGGTATGCAAAAATTGATGAGAGAGTCAGGGAGACGTGTTGCTATTTTTGGGAGAGTGAGGAACGTGAGTGAAAGGTTCCTCTGTTGGACGAAAAGCTTGTTATTATGGCCATCTTTTTTGGGTGGGAATAATTCAAACAACCCCCTCTAAACTACTCGAAATCCATACATCCCCATAACTTTTTCTGAAGTCCATATATCCCCTCAAAACACATATGTAAACCCAAATAACTTCATAAGTTAAACTTTCATTAACAGATGAGGAATATTATGTTTGGTTATCCCTGATAAATTCACCTTTTACATAAGATTTTTTATATTTTTAACACATTATAAAAGTTTTTTTGATATACTGGGTTATTCATTAGAATTAATCAAATAGAATATTAGCATAATATTGTTCATTTGTCAATGAAAATTTAAATCAATAGCCTATTTAGATTTACATAAGGGGTTATATGGACTTCAAAAACAGCCAAGGGGTTATATGGATTTCGAATAATTAACAGGGGGTTATATGGATTTTTTCCTTTTTTTGTACAGTGCGCAGAACATCGTTTCCGTAAGAAACGTTTTGGCCGTTTATCTCTGATTGGACGATTGGGATGCCTTCTTTTTCTTTTCGAGACTTTCTTTTGGGATTTTTAGTTTTAAGTCCTCGTAAACTATATGATTTAGCGATCGATTCCTCACTTCTTCATATTTAGGTTTTAATCCCTACATTTAAATGATAATTTAGGAATAGGTCCCTCTCAAAGACTAAAAAACAAACTAAATAATTTAGGAATAGGTCTCTCACAGGGACAAAAAAGAAACATATCATTTAAATATAAGGATTAAAACCTAAATATGAAAAAATGAGAAATCGATAGTTAAATCCTCTAGTTTACGAGGACTTAAAACTAAAAATCCCTATTTATTTCTATTTTCTAATTATGTTTTTTTTAACCATTCATTATTATTAATTAACAATAGTTGCTAGTACATTAATTGTTACAATTTCACAGATAGGACAAATATGTTTTTAATTTTTTTTATATATATAACTTTTAAAAAAAAACATGTTTTATTTAATAAGATATATAAATCTGTTGGACCCGCTGGATTGCATGTGACACTGTAACAACATAGATATAGGAATCGATATCAAACTCTTCTATATAACTAGCATTTGTTTAAAAAACACATCGGTATTTTAGTTTGTATTGATTTAAGTAATTGTCTTCTCTCCAGTTTAGTGATTTTGACTTTGAAGGAAAAATACTTCTTTATAATTCAAATTTGATAGGTTTTTCATGGAGTCTGGATCTAGTCAATACTGATTTTAGTCAAGTCAGTATCGAATAGTACAGCTTATGAATCGAACTACACGGTCTATGAATCAAACTGTTTAGAGAGTAACATTGTACCCAATAATTGATTGTACAGTTTAATTCATAGGTTGTGTAGTTCAATTTATTGTCTATGAAGTTCGATACTAATGATACTGACGATGGTACCAGATCTGATTGAATCCGGATTCATTTTGATGAGAACTAAAGAGAACTTTCTCAGTGCCGTTCCAAAATTATCACGCAAATAAATTATTCCAAAATTTACATGCAAACAAGAGAAAGGAAAGATTATTATACTGCCCTTTAATTTCTTCATGTTTTGAGTTTTTACTTGATTATATTTTATGTAGTGGTAATTAAATTATTTTTTACATTGTAAATGATGATAATAGAAATATATGTGTGCCGAAATATTTGGGGTGGGCGTGCAACCAAAGAGTCGGGGGATCTTATGAAGATGGAATAAAAATGAGTTTACTCTTAAACCCCGTTTAGAATGGGGATAGGATTTATGACTGTGTATACATTTATTCAAGCATAAGTGAATATAAATAAGAATAAAGTGATTTTATGTTTGGTTGTATTTTGAATTATTTTTGTTGGTAAACGTAAGAATAAATATTTTATTATTTGAATAAAATGTTAATAAAGTATGGATAAGGATTTAAAAATGTAAAAAAAAAATAATAGTTGATTTGATAAATTATTTATAAGAGGTGATGACAGTTGATTTGATAGGATCAAACAAACACACCAAAATTCTTGTTCGGAGTTATCCAAGGGCTTATACCCAAAACAAACGGGAGCTTACTCTTAGCAATGTTTTTTAATTTTTAACATAATATAAATAATTAATGCACAATCACATGAATGCATGCTTTTAGCCTTATACATACAATATAAATGTATCAATAATGATTCATAGGCCCCAATTTCAGAGACCCCAAATAGACCCCATGGTGTGACAAATATACATTATCGATTATACCCTTAATTTTATTTGGGGAAAGATTTCTTCCGTTTTGTTTGGGACGCAACAATTAATCGTAGCAATCCCAGAATTAAACAATGAATGTTATATCTCCTGGTCCAACGATCCATCTTCACCGATCCTCCTTCAATGCGATTCCGACGTCGTCTCCTGCGACCTCGACTCCCTCCTCCACTACATCGACAGAAGGTTCGCTGCCCCCCCCCCCCCCAGTCATCATCCCCGGTCCCTTCTCCTCCGGATCTCTGGCGACCTCAACTCCCTCCTCCGCATCATCAACGCCAGCTTCCTATCTTTAAACGACGAACTGTGCGGGATAACCATAAAACCGAGGTCGATATTGGAGACAAAGAAGGTGAAGTAAATCGAAAGCGAGGTCAAGTATTATTTTGTTATATTTACATTGTGAAAATTGTGTATTAATTAATATTGTTACATTTATAAATGTAACAGTTAATGAATATTATGGTTTATTGTGAAAGAGACACATTTAAGCAATACACAGTTTTTGAAATGTAACAGTCTTGTAAATGTGTGTATTATTTTTTGTATTTACATTTGAAATGTAACAGTCTTGTAACGAAATGCAGATTCATGGAAATTTCAAGTATCAATCATATTATTATTCATGACTATTTGGTTTGTATGGGAGTTTGCTATATTTATTCTCCTCTTTTATTGTTTCTACAGCATTTTTTAACATGAATGTCATGAACTGTTACATTCACATATTTATGTTACATTTATGCATCATTGTTACATTTATGCAATACTGCTACATTCTGTTACATTCGTAAATGTATGTTATTGTTACATTTGTAAATGTAACATTCAATCACATTTTTTACATAACAATTTGAATTTTTTGTGTTATTTAGGTAATTTTGATGTAATTTAGGTAATTTTTGTGTAATTTTGATGAAAAATCATTTAGGTAATTTTTGTGTAAGTTAGGTAAGTTTTGATGTAAAATTCATAAGAATTTTAAATTTTAAATTTTGAAATAGGCAAATTTTAGAGTGGGATATATTTTTCAAAATAGATAAATTTTAAAATATGCAAATTCAAATTAATGTGAAAGACTAGTAAGAGAAAAAAATGGATTTGGGTTAATGAGATATATTTTTAATGAATGACATATCTATATTTTGTCATTTTACTCATTTTCAAAAGTAAACAGGACATCTCATGAGGCTTGTGAATGGGGTCTATGAGTCGGAGCCTAAAGTATCATCACTCCAAATGTATAGTGTATCAAAGCTTAAGAAAAAGAAAATTAATAACTCAAATTTGATCATTTTATAAATATAAATTGATTCGGATAGTAACCAAACCCTTCCAAAATTGATAGGCATCCTTTTAGAAAAAATAGAAAATTAATATGTCTAAAATCAGTTAAAAATAACTCAAAAATTATATTAATGGAGAATATATCTGCCCAATGATGTCACGTGGAATCTGAAAATTAATTATTTGTCGTGGAAAAGATAATGTGTTAAAAGGTCCTACTTTTGGCTTTTTTTATTTTATAAATGAATATACATTTAAATAAAATTATATGAATATTATAAAAGCATGTTGTTCAAAGAACCATTTGGATGTGTTTGAGTGAACTTTTTGCCTTTTAAACATCAAATGCGGATCTAAAAGCTTTCTATTTTCCTGATTTCATGTGTTTTTTGCCTGATGAGTTTTTTTTTTATAAATTCTCTACATGTCTCGAAACATGCTTTCAAAAAACAAACTAGATTATGCGAAATCCAATGTTAGTAAAGATCACAATTGTTTAACACTAGAAATCAAACTAAAAAAAAGGTGTGAAAGAATACTTTCTTTTCTAAATCCATAGTGCATGCTCATATAAAATACATTATCACGTAATAGTGTTATTTTACACAATCTCGTTTATAATCGTATATGTAGTCTTATATATATGTCTAATATGATATATACTTTATTAAATAAAATATTTGATTTTTTATTTTATTTTTTAATGGGGGAGTTCATATAATTTATTACTTATTACTTTGTAACATCAAAAATATATATCTTCTTTAGAGGAAAAAAAAAACCACGTTATATTCATTCCAACGTTCATATAGAATCGAACGGTCCATATTATTCCTTGCGGATCAAGTAGCGTTTGCCACGTCAGGATGGACGTTGAGATGGGCGTTTTGGACGGACGCTTGGGCTTTGTTTGCATGAGATGCCCATGAAAGGTGCATGTCGAGGCCTGATTGAATGATTTTCCTATGTTTATTTTGCATGAAACATATTGAATCCATGCAAAGCCAAATCACTCTGAAGAATAAGAGTAAATAGAACGTTTTCCTTATGAATAATTATGATTATGACACACTCAATTCATTTATGCAATCCTAAGTCACCAGATCACGAAAATATGAGCCATGAAGTTGTTTAAAACCATGTTTGATTGCATATTTAGGTGTGATTCTATTTTTTTTTAATCAAGATTTAAAATCATCTTAAAAAACAGTTTTATTTAAAAAGTTATTTTTCAATTTGTGTTTTCAAACGAACTCTAAGTATATATCATATTATTTCAGTATATACTTTACTACATAAAATGATAAAAAAAAAGCATCAATTTGTATGAGAATATATATTTTTTTTATGAAAGAAGAATATATTTTATAAGACAAATATGTATTAAAAATAATTCAAAACATAAAGGCTACAAGGAATATTATAATGGGTTGAACGTATAATTTTTTCTACTTATATTCAAACCAAATGGTGATGGGCCAACATCATCAGCCCATCAATGGTTATCAAAGGACCAAGGTTACAAATATTGACCACTGACACCCTCCATCCATTTTACAAACCCATTCACTCTCCTATGATATATATCATAGTGTATGAGTTCTATAGTGAATGAGTTCTATAGCATAAAAAAAATTCATCTTTTCAAAATGAAAAATATATTATTGTATCTTAATATATACTTCATTTCATACAAAACTATATACTTCAATGGATGAATGTATGATTTTAAAAAAAATCATGTGAACTGTCAATGGAGCTACACAAAGGTCTAGACCCTGGACATATCATTTTGTAAAGGAAAATGTGTTAGATTCAGTAGTTTTAACCAACTAAAACTCAGACCACACATGTTTTTATTTTTTTTAAATAATAAACATCAGCTAATGAGGTATACCCTTTAATAAGAAATATATATCGATCTATTTCAAGTTGAATGAGTCTATTATTAATCAATGTAAAAAAAAATTTAACGAGGTATATATATTGTCTAACAAAGTATATGTTTCACTGAATCTGTAACGAACTATATAGAAATGTAATTTAAACGGCAACACTCTTCTGTAGAATATTTCAATATGGGCCTTGTTTCAAACGGAGACCATTAGCCCACCAGTGACTACCAACGGACCAGGCCCGCAAAGATATTGGATGGGCCTTTTATGGCCCGATTGGTTTTATTTAAGCTGTGGTAACTCTTGTAGTCACTTTTGTAGATCTTATATGGTTTGATTTTATTTTTTTTGGATGCATCTATTTTAGAGTATATATTGCATTAGATGCCTTTATTATTAGATTTTTTCAAAGAGAATAATTAATATCACAATGAAATATTAAATGATTTATTTCACCGGTATACTTATTTATATTAAAATAGTTATCCATCATGAATCACTCAATAAAATTATTTCTATTTTTTTGTCGTATTAGAGGGATAAAATTCAATGGTGTTTTATCATATATTTTTTGTAAATATACATGTCATTATTGACTAGATCTTTATTTTGAACATGAACTTATTTATAGTTACTAAAATTTTCATTTCAGTATCTTTTTCTTCAAGGAATAAAAATTTTACTAAAAATTTGTTCACTCAACCCACTCCAACTCCATCCCTATTTTTATTTTTTTTCATTTTTTTGGAAAGACTCCATCCCTAGTTGTCACAATATAAGAAATATAATTTCAGGCTTTATAAAATGATTATACCCATTCATATATACCACTATTAAATGGGATAAATGACCACTAACCAATAATTTAATTTGTATTAAAATCAAGTAAACTAAGCTATCCTTTGTTTGTCACACAAAAAATTGTTCCAAAACTTGCATGCCTATATTTTTCAAATTGTTTATTAGGGTCACATACCATAAAGTTTGTCCACTTCTTTACTATTTCCATCCCAATGCACAGAAACCAGAATTCAAAAACATGGAATTAGCCCAAACATTTTAACGCAGACCATAGAAAAGTCTAAATTCAAAAGCAAAAGCTGTTTTTTTCTTCCTCCCTTTTTTGTTGCTTTTCCCCTTCATGGGCTACTCTTTGAGGATCTCAAGAAACACAAGGATCTCAACAAACCCAAACGTCCATTCTTCTATTCCCCCTTGTTCTCTTTTTTTTCTTTTTCTTTTTTGTGACCTTCCCAATACTTAACCCACTTTTGGGAACATGGCACAACTGTAAAACATGGGGTGTGCCATATAAGTTTATTTGGGATAGATTTGTATTGAGAAATGGATAATTATCAAAACAGTTTCTATCTGTTATATATTTCTTATTCATTATCTTATTTATATATTTTTATTTCATCATTATTAGTATTTTTTTGGAATGTATAAAAGATGGATAAGTCATTCTAATCTTATATTGGAATTACCAACAAGACTATGCTAGATTATTCAGACATATTATCAAGTATAAATATCTCTACATATATTATCTTAAAAATTACAACAAAAAATAAACCAATTTTGTGACCCAGCTTGATATGGACTTGGATCCACATCTATTGAGATTTCACGTTTGAAAAATTAAAAATTTACAAAAACAAATTTAAACACATTCAGTTTTTGCGTTGAGAGCTCATGTCCCCCTTTTTTTACGGTATAAGAAAAAACCAATATTAAAAAGCTATGCTTCACTGTTTTTTTTTAAATAAAATACACCTCATTCAAAAAATCGTCTTAAAAATCACTCTATCTTTTATTTACTAAAATCATTACATTTATTTGAAATTTTATTTTATATTGTATGAGTGAAATATGACCTCAATGCAGTTTTTAAAATGATTTTTATGATTGAGTACATCAAAACTTTTTTCCGTTTGGAAACCCGTTTTAGGTAGATTTTGATTTTAAGTTGGTCAACAAGCTCTCGATTAATTGAAAAGCAGTGGGCTGATTCGGGAGAAATGTTGCCTTGAAATCCATGTTTAATAAAGCTGACAATATATGCTTTCTGGAAATCACGGTGTTCCAAAGCAACAATTGGTCCAGCTAATGACACTTTTACCCATGGAGAAACTCAACTATTAATTTTTTTGAAGGAAAGGTAGATATTTGCTACCCGAAGTATATTAATAATATCGGATTACAAACTCTGAACGGAGAGGAGGGGGGGGGGGGGGGAGGATAGGGAGTGTAAGAGAAATACAAAAAAAACAACAGACGAACTTGGAGTATCTCGCCCTGGTTAGAAGAGACATCTAACCCGGGGCACCCCTAGACCCGTGGGCTACATTTCGCCCAACCGGAGCCCACTCCTGGCAGGCCTCACGCCCCCCGACCCGATGTATCTCTCCCAGTCTCGCACTGTCGCCTGGAATGCTTCCCACATGTTCTCCTGGTACGGTCGTGCTCCGCGAAAAAGCACCTCGTTACGGGTCCTCCAAATTGTCCTCGCGGCCGCAGGGACTATGGATTGCGTTGTTCTCGCCTCACTCCCATTCGTCGCACCTCTTTTGAGTTCCTTGCCAGCCCTCCATAATTCATCCGTGGTCCGAAACAAGCAAACCAACCCGGTCTTTTGTGCCACAAGTCTCCACTATTATTGGGGTTCATAAGTGATAATACACGTCTCTCTCTCCCGACAGCCCTTCATTTGGTTCCCCCTTCTCTTGAAAACCCCAAAGACCACCATCTGGTTCTCCCTTCTCCTCATTTTGTAGCTTCAATAGCACAAAGCACAGTCAGCGCCGATGAAAAGATCATCATCCACATCACAGGAGATATTGAAAGGACCAGGCCCGGCCCTGGGTGTAGGCCCAGTAGGCAGCTAGCTGTCTAGGGCCCCACCCAGGAAAGGGCCTCCAAGCCCACATGGCCACATGCAACAACTGAACAACATTATGTTATATGCCCTTTTAACCTTTTTTATGGGCCTCATCTGCCCAACCCACCACATAACCAACTTTTTTCAAATTTAACTCATCCCAAGCCTTATATGGGAAGATAAAAACCGCAACGGCTACAAATATGTATACATAAATACATAATTAATTTTTTAAATTTTTTTTAGAAAGGTGAATAGACATCTTAATTAGCCTATTTAATTAACCTAATTTTTTTTCTCCCTCAATTGATTTATCCCTCTTAGTCTCTCCCTCTCAATCTCTCATAAGGCTCTTGTCTCTCTCTAACTCTGTCTCTCATAATCTCTCAAAACCCCTCAAGTAATCAAGATTCCAAAGTATAAAAAGATTTATAACAAATTAATCTCCATTACAAGGTATGTAACGCCTTTTTTATTCTTAACTAGTTGTTACGTATGTGCAAATGCACATGAACAAAGTCTAACATATTTTTTGAATAGTATTCATGTCAAATAATTTAGTTACAATAATATCTTCATAATTATAACTCAATACATGTATACAAGAGTGAACACATGTCTGAAAAACCTAATGTCCATTAATTAATCTATTTAGTCAAAATATTCACCTTTTCTATGAAGATACCCGATATTTATGTTTTAATTATATGTTGCCCAACATATGATTTTAATTTTGATTGTATAGTGAAATACATACTTGAATAGAAATTTGAATGAATTGATTTTGTCATAATACGTATATATGTATAGTGTATGTCATAGATTTATCTTTGATTATAATAAATGGTGTTTCAACTCTTATTCGGGACAAAACTATCTAAGAACCCTAGGTCAAAAGTCCTTAGGTTAACCTTAGGTCAAAAGTCATTAATCTTATGTTAAAAGTCCTTAACTTAACCTTAGTAGCTTAACCTTAGGTCAAAAGTCCTTAATAACTATATAAGAACCTTAGGCAAATACCAATAGCTTAATCAATCAGAGAATAAAAATGATGGTGTTAAACATGCAAAAAAACATATCATAATAGTCAATGTTCCATATGTTTTTTCCCATAAAACAAATACACACAAAGGAAAAAAAGTGCAAATGCACATAAAAAAACATATTTAGTTTGATTTTATTCATTTCGATCATTCACCAAATAAAAAACACAAGAAATGAGAGGTCGTAACTGGGTTTCGAAATCACCAACCCAGATCATTTGATGATGACAAAAAAATAAGATATAATGTTCAAAACATAATTAATATTGAAAAAACAATTCTAACCAAGAATGATTTTTTTTTAATATTTAAACTCTAGAAGTGGGAATAATGTTCAATTATCATTAAAAAAGTTGGGTCAATTGTGCCCTCTTCAAAAGAACACCAACATCCAATAAAACAGGAGAGCCATATTTCTTGCATTTCTAGCATTGTATATGTCACCTAATACAATCACCTACTCTAACAACATAGTAAATCGCGATCTAAGAGTCAAACCTCACAACAAAGACATAAACATTGTTTCCAACAATTCACATAAAAACATACTTAAAAGAACAAATAAATTAAACAATCATTAATATGAACATCAAAGAAAGAGCTCTCCACATTTGTTGAAGCCCTTGAAAAAGTAATAACTACATAAAAAATGTTAGCCAGTCGTATTTAGTGTCATTTTTACAATTTCAATAATGAGGTTACTACTAATAATTTTTGCAGTCTCTCATTAAAGTACAAACCTATTATTGCAATACGTAAAAACTTGTTACTGCAATTCTTCAAAACTTGTTATTACAATTCAACAAACCTTGCTACTGCAATTTATCAAATGTTGTTATTGGAATTCAACAGAACTTAATACTCAATTTCATCAGATGTTGCTACTGCAATTCAATATAATAATCCACTGTATATGAAAAGTTACTACTGCAATTAAGTGCTACGCAATTCTGAAAGCCATGGATCATGAAAACCTGCTACTCAATTCATAACCTACTACTTTAGCATACACTTAGGCACTTGGCTTCAGAATCATTAACCAACACCATTTAAATTTCAAAAATATTAACCAACACCTGTCATAGTTGATTCACAAGTTCCATTGACGAACACCATTTATATGCATGAATCAGGAATGATTCACAATTTACAATGAGAAACCTGTTATTATTCAATTGTTTGCAACCAAACATAAAACAGACAATGAATTCTTTCTGAAGTGTTTAAGAAAACATAGCATGAACTAAATTTAAAAAAAAAAAAAAAACAATCAGCCATCCCAGATCACCTTGGAAGACAAACAAAACTCAATCTACACTAAGAAAATATATATCTTCTCTTTAAACTATTTATATCAGGTTCAGAGAAATTCAT
Organism: Acorus calamus; assembly: GCA_030737845.1. Classification (NCBI taxonomy): domain Eukaryota; kingdom Viridiplantae; phylum Streptophyta; class Magnoliopsida; order Acorales; family Acoraceae; genus Acorus; species Acorus calamus. The sequence continues at coordinate 24,137,136 of CM060878.1, forward strand.
GTTATCACTAAAATCCTTATGGCAGACAAGACTTGCTCGGCCACCAACAATTATTTCATTTCTGGCAATCAAGACCAACACACACTGATAAAATGGATTATCATTTAATAAAAAATTTCAGTGTAAAAAAAATATTGCAATTCCTATTACATCATAGAGAAATTTAAGCAAAAAAACTCAAACTGAATAATCCAGTTACATAGTAGTACAACAGCAGCGGCATACTGAATAATCCAATTACATAGTATGCTTGTTATTTATTAAATCATTTGTAAATACATGTGAAAGACACAAAATAATAAAGATATGCATTCAAATACTCATTGAGAGTGTTCATGTAGATAAGGGGCATTCTAATATTCAATTTCTCTAGGAGTGTTACAAATAAGATGTTTCAAAAGTGGGTGACATGTAGATAAGGAGCACTGAAACAATTAAAATCTCAATAGATAGATATTATATAACAAAAGACTTTAGTTTTTTATTTCTTTTTTCTTATTTTAGCCTAACAATAGAGGAATAGTAAATTGGAGAGGTATACCATTCATAACGCAGACACTTGAGAAATAACCCTCACATTTCGGCTAGAAAGCTCACAAGAACATAGATGCAAGATGACTTTCCACACCTGCAAGTGCAAGAGACATTTGACATTTTTTATTTTTTTCGCCATAGGATAGGAAGTTTAAAAGGATATTCTTAGAAGAAAAAAATCTCAAGCTATCCTTGCCTATACAATATATCACTATGGTTGCCTAATTGCATTGTTTATAAAATGAATAGAGTATCCATGTACGAGCTCCAATATCTATACATTACGACCTTTAGTACATATGCATTTCACTTTACAAATAAAGGATGATGTATAAGTTATTACATGATGATCAATATGTATTTATAGGTTCATGTAGACATAAACATCCTACTGCTAGATAAGGCATAGTAACACATAGCTTAAATTTTAAATCCTTAAATACAATAATTTGGGAGGATATGTAGAAAATATCATAAACATTAGATGAACCACAGAAAAATCGGAAGAGTGGAAAACTGAAAATCTTTATAAAAATGAACGTGATTGGAAGGAACTTGAAAATATTATATTTTATTAACTGCAATGAAATTATTCATACATGAGAGGAAGAGAGCTAGAAAATTCCTTTATAAATTTAGGCACTATTCATGTCCATAAATTATGATGAAAGTTTTTTTTGTTGGATCACTTGACAGGGAGAGAGTATTTTTTACTTCTACTAATAAGTACTTATTTAATTTTTTCTCTTAGACCTAAGTCTAGCATAAATTTGATTTATCTGATATATTATTTCATTATAGTTTCAGTTAACTAAAAAAAGAAAAAGAAAAAGAAAATAGTCAGCTTAATATCAAGCAAAAGTGTCTCTTTGGTAAAAAGAAAATAAATGTACATGAATAAAACACTCAAAAGTAAAAAATAAATCAATTGTGTAATTAAAATAACAAGAAAATAATTTAAATATAGACTACATACCAAATCAGAATTTAAAATTTATAAAAATTAACTTGATTGGGTTGGAGTCAAAACCGACAGCTGTGTCACCATGGGTGCTCCGGATAATAGAATATAACCTGCAATAGTAATAGTAATAGTAATAAAAGAATTAGATTACTGCAAAAACAGAGATATTATGAATAAAAAATAAAAATCATCTGTAATACCTCAAATATATTCAATGCAACTTGTTTTTTTTTTTTTGTGCTATCGAAGGGACCCCTCGTGACTGGCCTTACGGTCGAGCTGGGAAGGTCACCTCCGCATGTTTGCCCCAGTCCCACGAAATTTTTTTTCGAATAATTGAAAACAAGTAGAAAGAATTGATACATACACCAACATATATACAGACCGGCATATTCTTCAAAAATGTTAAAGCACCTTGTAAATGAAATATTTAGTTCCTAAATTAGATAACTAATTTCATCAATGGTTGAAACAAATACCCACCTGTGTCCAAAAATGACACATCATTTAAAAAAGAGAGACTATTGATTATTCATTAGAGAGTAATTGTTAAACAGAAAATTTGGAATTTTAAAAGCAATCAATGTAAAATAAACCACCTAAAAAAACAAAGGATAAGCTAAAATACAAATAGATCACAAGATATCTAGGAACTTTTAAATTTCAGACATAACGAGCCCAAATGTCTAATTTTCAACACATACAGTGACACACTGAAAGTTGAAGTGGCTTATACACATTTGAGGCAAAACATTGAAAATAACTATAGAATCACAAAAACATGATGCAAAGATGAAAGCATGAACGATTGTATATGAAAGAGATATTACTTGCATAGCTAAAATAGTCAAAGATACTCGATCGTCTCATCATCAATGCATTGCTTGTCTGTGATACACACTATTCAAACAACACTTTCAGCGAAACATCCATTTTTTTGTTATAAGGGCCCACAAGTTAAAATGGGTGTGCTAAGAAGAAAGTGAATGGAAAAAAATGTGATCAACATATCATCGTATCCTCCTAGTAAAATCAAGCTAAAATGTGTATGTGCAAAGAATAAATTGAAGGAAAATTGTCTAAAATCACCTATATAATATAATCATCATATTAATTAGAAAAAATAATTCTCATTTCATTACGTTCTTATGTGAATTCAACTATAAGAAAATGATAAAAATGACTTGTACACTTTATTATGGCCATCCCTCATTGGTTGTCCGCGGATTCCATTATCAAGAAGTGTATCTGCGGCTTCTTGCACCAATTTCTCCTAACACATTACTAATTCCCCTGGCGTAGATCTACTTGTTTTTAATAGATCGGTAAGAGTATTGTTCTAATAGATAACTCTTCTATAGAGTTCATTAATATCCGAACTCATTCGTTTACCCTCATCTATCTGAATAATTGGTCTCAACCACAAATACAGCATAATCTAATCACAAATTCATCTGTATAACGCATTCAACATAATAAATTGACGTGAGGATACCTCATCATCCCTTTAAGTGATAGCGGGCCACCGATCTGGGGTAATCAATTGCACAGTTGCGGCCTCATCAGTAACATAACTCACAGCTGCAGCCGGAGTGTTGTGTGTCGAGAAGTCTATATTTAAAACCTGCTAGAACCGTACAAACTTCTAGTCATTTTTTTTCGTGATAGAAATATATACACAATTAACACAAAAAATCAATCCACAAGTTTATTAAAGACAAATTATATAATATAAATTTAGAACTTTTTTTTACGAAGAGTGGACACAATCAATAACTAACATAACAGGATGAGTAAAAGAACATTTACATTGTTAAGGTATTTGAAGATGCTTTTTCATCTGCGATTTTCTTTCCCTCATGGTTAGTAACATTAAACACTAAAATTGATAGAATCATGAAAAGAAAAAAATCCAATCAATTGATATAGGTACTATAACAAAACCTAATGTGTGGAATATTATTGAAAAAATAAATTATACCATTCATGAACCAGCCCCTATCAAAATTCATGTATCATTTTGTCACAATAAGGTTCAGATCAGTGAGTAGTTGAACAACCTACAATTAGGTCCCATTTTTGTTCTCATAATCAATTAGAATAGAAATACAAACTAAATTGTGTAAATAAGAGGACCCGCAAAAAAAAAAAGAATCTCAAAGCACATCCAAAAATTCGCATACTATCAAAGAATCCATTAGCTTGCCATGGTCACTGTTGCAATTTCATAAGCATCCTTGTCAATCACAACTACAAAGATGACTAAAAAATAATATATAGCGTGATCCATTAGATATCTTCACTAAATTCACCACTGCACCTCATTTGTCAAATTAATTAATTTTTTTTATATAGAAATCATTAGTAAATACAACTTTCATCAGGTTACTACACGTATCTTGAGGATTATTATAAAATTATGACCATTATAATATACTTTACACAAATATAAATAATCAATAGACCAAGATCATTCCCAATCTATCATATCGTCATACTATTTTCTGCTTTATAATGTGATTAAGAAAGTAATTCTCATTCTCAGCATATTCAAGCTATGATAACATGGCATGCCACTCAAATAAACATAAAAAAAAAAACAAAAGTACCTGATAGAAAAAAAACAATAATAAGATGGTTCTCCGCAATCTTCTAGACTGCCAACTTCAAATAGAAAACAAAAAAAAGAATTCATCAGTACAAAAGTTGATATTGAACATTAATTAAAACAACTTCCAAACTATCATTAAACCAATGGAAATATGCAGTGATTGAAAAATCAAAGAAATTCGGAGAATCCATTTCCCATTATCCCCAAAAATCCAGTCCTTCTCGTGTAGGTCTAATTTGCTACAACAAGCAAATAATAACCGTGATCGAAAATAACAATAAAAAAAATTGAGAAAGAATGATGAGCAGGCATGGGAAGACGTGAAGAAGATGAACAGGCATGGAAAGAATGATGTTTAGTCGATGAGAATTGGGAAAGGTTAAGTATTGGTTGGGGAAGAGTTTTGATGACAATGAATGCTTTGTTGAATATATTAATAACTATTTTGTTACCAATTACCAAAAGCAATTAATGAATTCGTACTCAAAAAAAAAAAAAAATTAACGAATGTTTTGGGGAGAAAAAGTTGAGGATTGAGATTGGTTTGCTGTAAAATATTAAAATATTTGAAAACAATTCCATATTGTTTTAAAGCTACTAATTAAATTTTATATGAATAGGAATATATTCTTAGATATAATTTTTATAATTTAAATAGAGTACAAAATATATTCTAACAGTGAATTATATTTTCAATATCTTTTTATTTCATAGGGATCCCCTTATCCTAATAATATTATGATATATGATTTTAACTATAAGTTAATATATATACTAATATAATTTCAGTTGGTTACAATGAATTATATTTTGCATATCCTTTCATTTTATAAGCTTCCTTTTATTCTGATAATATTATGATATCTAATTTTGATTATAAATTAATAAATGTACTAATCTAATTTAAATTGGTTACAACGAATTGTATTTTGAAATTCTTTCATTTTATAAGCATTTCCTTATCCTAACAATATTATGATACCCAATTTTAATTACAAATTAATAAATATATTATATGATGAAATGTATGTATTGGAATAAATTATGAATGTGATTTAAAAGATATGAATGGATTTTCATAAGATTAAATATAAATGTAGGGGTCAAATGGTAAAATGGTTGTAATTAAAGTGGTGTGAATGGATTGTAATGGGATTGAATGGATTAATAGGGGCAAAATGGTCAAATGGCAAGTTTTTTTATTTAAGAGACTTTTATATAGTAATATAGATTTTAATTATATATTTTTTGTTCTTAGATATATGTTTATAATTCTTATTTGTAATCCCTTTTACAACAAACATGGTCTTTGAAGTGTAACCTATTTTAAAATATTTTTTTAAAACTTCTAATGAAAACATAAAATATTCATTATCTATTTACCAATCAAATTTTATTTTTTTACAGAACTCCAACAATCAATATACAAATACTTGTTGGGGGTATTGGAGAAGGCCAAAAATCAGGTTTTATTGTTCTTTAAATTTGATTTCAACTCTCTTGATTATATTTAAACAAGATTTTTTTTTTTTGTGATAGGGCCCCATTTTAAAAAATCACCTAGGGCCCACCCAAATTTTCAAATCTCAGTGCCGGCTCTAGAAAAGGACCTGACAGAAGTTATTGGAGAGGTTGGCACCGACGAGTGGTTGAAAGCTATCGGATCGGCGATCGATTGGTGAAGAGTTGTTTGTGATGCGGTGAGATGTTACGAAACCCTCACGACATTTGATAAAATGGTGAAGACATGGGGCATTTTGGTAAACTAACATTTGGGTTTTAAATACCTAATTTGTAACGAAACTTTTTTTATCAGCAACAAACGTGATTTCTGAATTATACAAAAAGCTGCTCATATAAGTACATGGTAAAAAAACATGTGAAAAAGCAGCTTTGGGTTCCAAAGTTACTTTTCAATATGTGTTTTCAAACAAACCCTTAAAAAAATTGAATTTCAAAATGCAAGATCATGAGAATCCCCTATTGTCAATCATGGATCTAATACTACTTTATTATACAATGATAAGTCCTCATTTTTAAGGTACCGTTTGAACAGAGACATATTGTGACTATTATAAGTGGCGGAACCGCCATGGGGGGGGGGGGGGGGGGGCGTGTGTGCATGGTACTATTTATTTATTTCTAAGTATTTTTAATTTTTTTATGATAGATTTATTTTAATTAAGACTCATAGGTCATGCGCCTACTTACATATGAAATTCGTTAAATAACAACTCTCCACAACTCAAAAAAAGGAAAAATAAAACAACCGCCCATGATTTATTTGGATTATCCGTGTTTATGGTGTGCCCTCACCCCTTCTTTTAATTAAACCTTACCCCTCCACATGAAACAAAAGTCCCTTTTGACTCCCCTTTCTCATTGACTCCAAGCCGCTTTCAACATTTATATCCCACAAAAAGCCATGGAGGCATGGACTACACTAATCGGTGTTTCCACTCAAGCGCCCATTTTGAAAAAAAATAAATTTTTGAATTTTTTCTTTTTTGTATGGTAATTGTCATTAATATCAATTCTCATCTCTAAAAAAATGTCTAATCTTTACTTTTTATTCCATTAATAGTCCCACAATTGAGAATCTACAATCGGTAATCTTCTCCTATCCCCATCAACACTTCAATGGTAGAAAAATTTTCCCCTTTATCTTATTGTCGTCGTTATTAATTTATTTAAAATTTCAAAATATTTTTGTAAATATGTAAAGTATTCAAATCATTTAACATTTTCATAGTATGTAATTTCGTCGATGTCAAATTTAAAGGTATGTGTTGCTTATTAGATTTATATTTTGACATTTTTTTTGTGAATCATCGATATGAAATATAACATATCATTTTAAAATATGATAATTATCTTTTATAATTATTTAGTGATATGTTTTATGTGAATGTTTTTATTTCATTTTATATATATATATTTTTAACCTATACTATTGAAAAAAAACATAATAATATAACTTTAGAAAATATTTACATAAGTCACATTAGACTCCTCCTTTATAAAAATCTTGACTCCACCACTAATTCTATAAATAGATAATTATACCAATGAAATAAGTAATTTTTTGTTTTGCTGTATTTTAAGTTATTATCATTGAAAAACACACTAATAATTTTTTTGTTATTCGATAAGTTATTCATAAAATATTAATTAAATATGGATTATGATTTATAAAAAATAAAAAATAATTTGATCTATAGACCTCCTGATTTATAAGATGTGATAACATGTAGATTCCTTATACTAGTTGAATAGATTTAAAAAATAATATAGTTTCATTGATGACCTAAAATACAAATATTAATTGATTTTCAACCATTCTAACATAATTATATCTACCTGGTTTTTTAAAAACAAATATTTTTTTTATTCTTTTTTATTTTCCACTTATGAATTTACCCAGACGGCTCATAAGTCTATGCAAGTGAATGCTTACCATCCATACACGCAAACTATAGTATATAAATAAATTTCATGAATGTGGGATCTGCAGACATGACAACCCGTACACTTCTTTCTTTTTTCTGTCAGAGTGAAAGAAGAAAAAACACAGAAAATAAGTCGTCTTCTTCGGCTCTATTGTCAGTGATAATTTGTTTTTATTTTCCACAAAATTTATTGTCTCATTCACACATTCAATCAACCGATGCAGTACAGAAAATCCACATTAAAACAGATGGAAAAATTTAAATAACACCAGGTAAGGTGTCGGAATAACATATAATACTCTAATTCTTTTTAAAATCTATATAAACCTTTTCAAACACGTGTATAAATTCAAATTTATATCGATAAATAAAAAATATTTTATAAATATACTATTTTTTTTATTCATGATTGAAAACACAGTAGACTAAAAACTCATTACAATTTGTTAAAAATAAAAAAATTCTTTTGTAAATTATATAAGATTTTTTATATTCTTAACACATTGCAGGGGTTTTAAATAAAATATATTTTTAATCAAGATTAACCAGATAAAATATTAGTAGAATAATCTCAATCTATCAATGAAAATGTAAGTCAATACATTATTTGGATTTATATAAGTGTTTTCATATGATTATATGGATTTTAGAAAAAATCCCGGGTTTCATAAAGTTTAGGGTTAGTTGTAATGGTAATTTGTATCGATTATTTGTCAAGTAAAAAACATGTTCGTGGTTAGTTGTAATGGTAATTTTGTTTTCATATATATTAACAATGATCATTATATTCAAGAGGTGAAATGTATAGTTTATTCTATTTGTTCATAATTTTGATTATTATGTTTTTTTCAAATTATTTTTTATTTTTTATTTTGATAACATATTCGGTTTTGTGCTTGACGTGGGTTCACGTGTCTATATATTATGTCACAGATATTATATGTTGTTTATTTGGTTCATAAATAACTTATTCAACTGTAAAATAATTATAAGAAAATAAAGTAGAGCTAATGATTACAATTTGATTTTTTTTTTCAATTTTGATAAGCTTTTTATATTTGTCTCATTATAATATAATTTATAATTTGAGATAAGATAAACATAAATAAATTCTACATTTCTAGGTATAATTTAATTATTAAATCTACTCTTATCTATTATCTTATATATTCTCCAAATAAAAGGGGGATGCTTTTCTTCTATTTACACAAGCTCGTAGATATCTTTGAGGGAAAAAGGAAAAGAAAAATAATTAATTTTATCTCCCGCCTTTCCCCAATCAAACACCCCTTTTAAAGGGAGGGTTTTCTTTTAATCCTTGTTGAAAGTTTGGGGAAGCTCATGTGGGCTCGGGTTATGTGTGATCTTTTGGGTGTGCTATCACCGGTGCAAATATCAACGCAGAAGCTTTTAGGGCGTTGGAAATTCGGAGAAAAATCATTCAACGCGGGGAGGGGTTCGAACGCGGGTCAACCTTTTGGCAACGAGTTATTATCCGTTCGACCGGCACAAACACGACTTATGCAAAATGATTTTTAATATAAAAAAGCTGGGTATGATGTAAAACAAAAAAATAAATTCATTTTTGCAAATTTTACTCAAACTAAGGAATCTTCTAGGTGCAAATATTTTTATTTTTCATTTTTTTTTCATGAGTTTTATGCGATTTTTAATATAAAAAAGCTGGGTAATGTTATATCAAGCTGATGCAATGGCTCAAAAAAACATGCATATCATATGTACTTGTTTCACTTTTTTGAAAGAATGGATTATACTGAATCAGAGGGGGCATGTGATGGCAATGATGTGATTTGTGTGGGATGGGAAGAAAATCTTGGATATGATATGGTTTCCAAGGGACTACGTTGCAGTTTTGTCAACTGACCTCTTTAAAATTAGGCAAAAATTATACAGGATAGCATAAGAGCAAGGACTCACAACTTTCTGAAGTCTAATTGGTCTGACATGAACAGCTAAAGTCAATATAAAAAATTAAATTAATAAATATTTAATTTTTTATTTTTTTAATTATATTTTTAATTATTCTCTTAGTAGGGTAATAAATTTTTTTAAATGTGTATTCGTATTTATAAATGATAGAATAATAATTAAATATTTGAATCTCCTTAATTTATAAAATGTGATGTAGATAATATGATATGTGATGTTTTGTGTTAGAGGAATATAATGAGTAGAATAATAAAATTTTAAGAGATAAAATATTAATATTAATTTATTTACGTCTACTTCATTATTTTTTTTAAAAAAATAACAAACATGCTTCACCGTAATATTAAATTAAGCAAACATGTCAAATGCCAATTCTATCGTTATATTTTTTTAATTTGTTTATTTACTCTTATTTTGTTTTATTCTACTGAAAAATCTTTTTAATTAAAGTATAATTTTATATAAAAAAAACATGATCAGTGCTTGGGAATCCAAAGCTTCTGTGCTTGAATGCAGAGGATCTCTGATCAGATACCCACATATCCCCTTTAAAGTACTCAAAAATTGTCTTTTAATTTTTTTGTCATATTAAATTATACCCAAAAACTGAGAGCATGCCCTCCTCTCATCAAATGTATTTACTCTTTTGTAAGCATGCGTAAGCCGGACATTCTCCTGGGGGTGGGGTCACTAATCTGAGTGGGTTAAACCAGTTAACCATGACTCTAATCAAATGTATAGTTAAACCAGGACCCTCATGCACAGCCTATTCAACATGGTATATGAAAATCGTCTAGCACATAATATATTTGATTATACACTTTTCAAAATTATAAAATATATTCATTTTAATACTTTGTTATATGCTTTAAAAAAAAAAACATATACAAGTTACAAACGAGTTGTGACTTTTTTACTGCATCAGTGTGTAGGCTATACCTAAATCTGTCCCGACATTATCTTCTTATAAGGCTCTATTTGGCATGGTGTTTTGGTTGTGTTTGAGTTGGTGGAGGTTGGTAGACTTGAACGCGGAGATAAACATATTTTGTACATCTGCGTTGAACAAAATAAATGATGTTGTCATATTCGCATTTTTGCCTTTTTTCCTACGTTCTCCCGACTCTATGAAACAATTCCCTCACCACGAGTCTCCCCCCGTATTATGCCCACCCGCAGACATCCTGACATGCTCCCAAACGGAGCTTTAGGTTGAGTGTATGGAGCCTTAGATTGAGTGTTAGTATGTTAGGGTGCTTGTGTTTGCATCCCTTGTTTCATTTGTCAGACCCCTTTAACAAAGAATTGATGCATAGAGGGGTGTGTATACTATGATAATGAGTTCAAGTAAAAGCATCCTAATAAGTCTGTGAGTTTCCTGACCTAACAGATCATATCAGATCCTATTAGGCCCTATTTTTATGTTTTTTTTCTTCAATTGAGCATATATTGGCATAGTATAATATATATTCTTGTAGGTGATTTCATATACTGCACCTGTTGGTGTAACGCCAACAAGAATTATTATAAAAGTGTCAGAGAGTAATAATTTATTTTGCCTAACAAGCTGATCCAATCACATAAATGTGCACAACACATAACACACACACACATACTTATTTAAACAAATGAAGAGTATTTGTTTCTTTGTGCGTGTGAATATGTACTTTTATAAAAGATTAAGTATATGTTCAAATAGATTAAATGATATCATTAATAGAAAATATAATTTTTTTATTAAATCGACAGTAAGTGAAATGCGCTAATGAGATTTACATAATTGCATTTGAGTTTGTAAAAAATAAGTATAAAAAAATGATTTATTTTATAGTTCTATTACATTCAGTTTTTTTTCTTATTGTAATAAATGCAGTCTATCGAGATATACACTTTATTAAAATAAATTTATTTTTAATAAATTATATCTTTCAATTCAAAAAATAAAAGTATAGGTGGTCTAAGTTTTAAACAGTAAAACATTTTCCTTTATTATAACACCGACCACGTATCTTTCCCCACCCATTCATTTACTTGCGCCGCTGCATTTTCTTTACTCTTCAATTTTTAACCTAACATAAAGTTTATTTATTTTTTATTGCACTCGATTTATTGATGACACCTAAAAAATTAATTAATTTGGTTGTAGACAGGCATGGCTTCTTAATTATGTCATACGTGCACCATGCAGTAAACTTTTATTTGAAGAGTGGTGATACATACAATTTTATTTCGAGTCTCAATTTTAATATCATATGTTTCGATAAAAAAATCATTAGATCACATCTCATCTTGTTAAAGTACATATTCCAATAACAAAAATTACATTTTTATATAAGAAAATCCAAATAATCCTCTCTAACTACTTGCAATTTATATAACCCCCTGACTTTTCTGAAGTCCATATAATATAACTCTCTAAAAACATATATATATATATTCTAATTTGGATTATTTTACGAATATTCTGATTGGTTAACTATTGTAGAAAATATAACATACCAATAGCCTCCTCCAATGTGTTAAAAACATAAAAAATTATCTGTAAATGAATTTTATAATTTATCCGAAAGGTAAAATTTTCATATATTAAAGGTTTTTCACATTTTTAATTAATTATAAGAGGTTTTGACATACTGTATTTTCAATCAGGATTAACCAATCAAAAATATTATTCACCTGTCAACGAAAATTTAACTCATAAATTATTTGAATTTACATATGTATTTTCAGATGATTATATGGATCTTAGGAAGTTTACTTGATGATTATTTGGATTTTTTCTTTTCTGTAAATACATTAATGCAATTTATTAGAGTATATGTTTTATTTATTTTTATAAAAATATGTATCTCATTAAATAAAATATATTATTTTAAAAATATTCAAAATACTTGTAAATTGAATTTAAGAATGAAAAGATGGACTATCTCAATTTTAAGGTTAACCACATCATCCACGCACCTCTGACGCGCCCCCAACTCAGAGATGGAGTTAATTTTTTTCTTCTTATTTTTTAATTAATTTAAATTTAATTATATATATATATATATTATATTGAAATAAATTAAAAATATTGTGATAGTAAAATTTACAGCTTATTCAAGTTTATCATTCTAAAACAATAAGTATATTGTAGTAAATGAACAATTAAACATATATAAAAAAACAGATATTAAATAGAAAAATATCAATAAAGATATATAAAACTCATTTTTTAGTGACACCTGTGTCACCGTTGAGTTATATGATTTTTATTTGAAGATAATGATAATGGAAAACATAAGGCTATGTTAGATTGCACGATTGTAAAATTGAATTTTAAATAAAAACTGAGTTTAAAATTGATTAGTAGGATGTTGTTCTCCACGGTTTTTTGAATACATCCGTTTGAAAACATATATTGAACAGTACATTTTGAAATAAAGCTGCATTTTAAGATGATTTTAGAAATTGACTTTTTTATATTGATTTTTTTTAATTTAGAAATAAATATTTGAAAGAAGTTTAATGTTTGATAGAGAAAGCTGATTTTCAATTCAAAAAATCGATTTTGACCGAACATCGCAATTTCTAAACTTTTTAAAACACGGATTTTGATAGAGAAATTAAAATGAATTCAGCTTCTTATTCCGTCGGAATCCGCCCCATTTGATTGCACGATTTCAATTTGTTCTATTTGAAAACCTACATGAGAAAAACAGTTTTTTTTTTTTTAAAATCCAAAAACTACACCAAACGAGTCCTAAAAGATATTATATTATAGTTAGTTGTATCAAATTCCCAAAGAAAACTTATATTTTAATTCATCTTGTGAAACGCATTATAATGAAAGTCATCGTCAATCACTGTCTCGTCCATATCTGTTCATCAAGTTAAATTAAACATACAAGTCACATGAAGGTCACATGACTATTAAAAAAAAATGATTTTGTTTAATTTCATTTGATTCTGTGTTTTGTATACGAAATTAGAGCTATCATCAGCAACTATAATTTTCAAACTTTTAGCCCGTTCAAGAATTAAATTATTCTGATTTTATGATTATTCTAGATAAATAAGGATAAAATGATTTTGAATTATTCTCATTGAAAAACGCCAGTTTATTCTGACATCCTATACCATGGTTACCCACATAAATGAAGCCTGATGATCAACATAATATAACACCAATCATGTTTTCAACAATGTATAGATTCCATATAACCCAGTAATCCATAATAACCAAAACCCTGATTTTTCATATAGTAACTCATTGAGATAAATTTATCTTGAAAGATGAAGAATATTCTTTTTTATTAACCTCTTATATAATATATTAAAAATGTAAAAAATCTTGTATATAATAATGATTTTACTCTTCCAAATAATGTCATGTAATCTATTCAGAGAGATAAAATCATTATTGATCCACTGTTTTTTTGCATTTTTAACATATTGTATGTGATTTTTATTATATTGTGATTTCAGTCATAATTAATTAAATAAAATATTTATAAAATATTTTTTATTTTTCAGTGAAAGTTTAATTAATGGGGGTATTTGAATTAAAGTAGATGGATAATATGAATTTTAGGAAAAGTAAATAAGTTAGGGGGGTTATTTGAATTCCTCCTGTATGTATATATATATTAAAAAAAATTAAAATATGATATATGAAGCTTTTATAGTTCATAGTACACACCCGTGACCAGGCCGCCGCTCCCATTCAAATTTTCAACACAATATCAAAAGTAATTTTAAAAACTACAAAACGAATCATGAAAAGTATATATATAAATTATGCGTATTTATAACTTTCAAGGAAAATGTGACATCACTTTTGACATTTGAGAGAACAAGTTTTGAATTTTACCGGTAGTACTGCAAATGCTTTCGAGAAAAATAAATGCATGTTTAATTATATATTTTTATAATATAATATACAGATAATATATATAATCTATTAAAAATAATTATAGAAGTGTTTGAGTTTATCAATGTCCAACTTTAACTCAAATCTTTCACAATCTCAATATAGTTACACACAGTCTCTTACACACACAATCTCAATAACTCAATATCTTAATGTTGATCCTAAATTGTAAAAATAAATGTTTCATTATATAAAATATTTCGCTTCGTCTCTATTGTTTTTTATATATTGTCATGTTCTCATCTATTTGAGTCCCATTTTCAAAGTTAATTTGATAGTAAATTTTTTTCTTTCTCATTCTATTGAAAATAAAAAAAATTGTTTTAAAATTCTCTATTTTTGAATTCATTCTTAGTCATTCAAAATAAAACTTCTCATATAATTGATTAAAATTTAATTTCAATACTAAAAAAAAAAAATCTCATTTTGAATCAGAGCATAGCTATATTTAACCAAACTTTTTTAAATTTTGACAAATTTAATTATGTACAAAATTAATAATTTTTTTTTTTAATTTAAAATAATTTATCCTTCAAATTTTAATTCATGGTCCACACCAACAACCCTTAATAATCAATATGGTCCAAACTCAAATGGCTTCCTCCTAAGTCCCTCTCCCCCTCCATTTTCACACCATCTCCTCCTCCTCTCTCTCTCTCTTTCCCCTCAAAAACTCACCTTGGCCACATCTCAAACCCCTCCAAGAAAACCAAAAATGTCCCAAACCCCACCACCACCACCATCACCATCCAAGCCCCTCAAGAAGAACTTCCTCACCTCTCTCAATGGCCGTCGCCACCACCACCCTCCGCTCCCCCTCCCCCTACAAAGAAGACACCTACGTCCCCTCCTCCCTGACCCCCACCACCCAATCCTCCCTCCAACACCTTCAAAACCCTCCTCTCCTCCAACCACCCTCACCCACTCCTCCCTCTGGGGCATCCCCCTCTCCCCCTCCGCCGCCGACGACCGCACCGACGTCCTCCTCCTCAAGTTCCTCCGCGCGAGGGACTTCAACGCCCAAGACTCACTTTCCATGCTCACCAAGTCCCTCCAATGGAGAGACTCCTTCAAAGCCGATTCAATCCTCAGTGAGGACATTGGGTTCAAAGAACTTGAAGGGGTGGTTGCTTATATGAGTGGGTGTGACAGGGAGGGGCACCCAGTGTGTTATAACGCGTATGGGGTGTTCAAAGAGAAGGGGGTGTATGAGAGGGTGTTTGGGGACGATGAGAAGTTTGAGAGGTTTTTGAGGTGGAGGGTTCAGGTTCTTGAGAGGGGGATTAGTCTCCTTCAATTCAAGCCTGGTGGGGTCAATTCTATCATACAGGTTACTGATTTGAAGGACATGCCTAAGAGGGAGTTGAGGGTGGCTTCCAATCAGATTCTGGCTCTGTTTCAGGATAACTATCCGGAATTGGTGGCAAAAACAGTGAGTGGCTTTAAAAAAATTGCTTTTTTTTAATGTCAATGATGGGTTTGCTTTGATTTTTGTTGTTGTTGATGTTGTTGGTGCAGATTTTCATCAATGTGCCTTGGTATTTCAGTGTGCTCTACTCCATGTTCAGCCCATTTTTGACACAGAGGACTAAGAGCAAGTTTGTGATTGCTAGGGAGGGTTGTGTGGTTGAGACTCTGTACAAGTAAAAATACAACTTTACATTCTGTGTTTTTTTTTGTTTTTTTTTTTGCTTTTTGTGGGTGTTTTGAATTGGGTTTTTGTTGATTGTCGATATTTTTTTTATTGATATCAATTGAATGGTTGTTTAAATTGGCATTTTTTTGAGTTTTACCTGTGATTTTTCTTGTGTGAATTGTTCTGAAAATCAGGAATCTTGAAAATGAGCTTCTTATAAGTTATTCTAGTACTAAAAGTGTGTTTGGTTGATCCAATCATGGCATAAAATCACAACTTTAGATTCTGTTTTTGATCTTCTCTGGCTTTTTGTGGGTTTTTTGAAATGTGTTTTTGTCAATTTTTTTTACTGCTATTCATTGAATGGATAGATTGGTAGTATGTTTTAGAAGTTTGTGGTCCTGTGATCTTGTGTGAATTGTTCTGAAAAGCAGGAATCTTGAAAATGGGGATCCTAATAAACTATTCTAGTTGGCTACCAAAGTTACTTTGTTGGTTGATCCAATTATTGTTGAAAATTTGAAGTAGGCTTTTATGTATTTGGAGCTACATTCGTGTCACTGTTTGCTTGTTTGAAATGTTGTTTGTATTTGCATGTGAACATTGAAATTCAAAGAATCAATTATATCTACACTACTACAACTCTCTTGTAGTTGTAGCCTTTCTCGTTTTGAATTCTTTCAAAAAACAAACATTTGTTTAATCACTACAACTCCAATTGTGGCTATTCTCATTATTCAAATTGATCTACCTTTTATTCTGCTTTTCAATTTGAAATCTGAAATCTTAATAAGGGATGCATTGGGCAGGTATATCAGGCCGGAATATGTGCCCGTTCAATACGGGGGGCTGAGCCGCCCCGGTGACTTGCAGGCCGGGCCACCGAAATCGGCATCGGAGTTCACAGTGAAAGGTGGTGAGAAAGTGAACCTTGAAATTGAGGGAATTGAGGTACTACTATCATTCAATCATCCTTTTTTTCTCACCACTTCACAGTTTTGAATTGCTGCTTCACTTTAAATTAACCAAAATGTGCTTAACATCATCCTAATATTTGTCTATTTGAACTGTCCTTAAAGCTCCATGTGCTTGTATTGAAAGACTAAACTACCATTTAGTAAATGCCATTAGCATCCCTTACATTAATATTTTGCACATCCAATATTTTTAAACCCTTATTCGTTGTTTATTTTCTGTGGATAAAATAGCTATTTTAAGGAAAACTGGAATTGTTTATCCAGGTTTATCTATACTAGTAGATAAAAATATCATTATTTGTAAGTTTAAAAAATTATCTCATCCAATAGTCTCACACACAATTTAGAAACTGTCATATCTATCAAATCAATAACACATCTCTCACACTTGTTTAATGGTATAATTATCATTTAAAAAGTCATAAACTATTATTTATCCTTTATTCATCACTTATCACTACTTTATCCAATGGAAATCAAACAACAAAATGATAACTTTTACATTTTCAATGAGAATAGCAGAAAAGACAATCAAACAAAAATTTATTTATTCAACATGGATTGTCATCTATCCTGATATAATTATATGGGGCGATAAGCCTATGTCAGACCTTATATGGGCCATAATTTTCTTCCATGTATAATTCATTCATGCCTGAATAAATAGGGAGGAGCAACCATAACTTGGGACATAGTGGTGGGAGGATGGGACCTAGACTATGGCGCCGAATACGAGCCCTCGGCTGAGGATGGCTACACAGTCACCATTGAGAAGACGAGGAGGATCTCCCCCTCCGACGAGCCCGTCCACAACTCATACACCTCCCGGGAGCCCGGCAAGATGGTCCTCTCTATCGACAACACCGGTTCGAGGCGGAGGAAGGTTGCGGCCTACCGATACTTCGTGCGGAGGCCCTCCATTCAAAAGAATGATGTTTAGTGTTTATGTTCAGTGGGTTGAAGAGGATAATTCAATACTAACCACAGCAGCCCTTCTGAAGAAACATAATCTAAGAAAGAAGTGCTAAATGGGTTGTTTTTGTTGTTCACTATTGTTTTTGGGTTTCTTCTGTAGCTTATGATGTTGTTATGTATTTGTGGCATTGTGGCCTTGTGGGTATGTGATCGACTGATTGACACACTGTTTGCCTGAATTGGTATTACTGTTTGTTTATCCCATTTTGGTTTCAATTTTGCTTCACAGCCCAGGACTGGCCGACTGCCACATTATATGTACTTTAGGGCATATTTCCATAAATGGATAAATATTTAGAATAAATTAATTTAATTTAAATGGATAAAAAAATTATTATTTTTATCTATATATATGTTTGATAATGTTTTTTTATTATCTTTGATATTTTTGTATTCTTATCCTAAATCTTGTACTTCAATCACATTGTTTAAAATATGGATAACTTTAAAAAAAATTAAAATACACAGTCTACCCTTATTATTAATTGAGTATTAATATTGTTGGTTTCAAGGAGTGTTTTTGTTTTTTTGTTTTATTTGGAAGGACACTTATGAAAATTGTTTTTGTTTTACAAAATATGATTAAAAAATGGATATAAAATTTGTTCTACCTTTTACGCATAATAAAATATTCTTATTTTTTTCCTCAAAATGTGAACAATTGTCATACTTTATTCTTTTTTTTTTCTTACGCCGTATGAGATAACATATGATTTAACCCAACTATTTCCTTATCCCAAGCCCTTATCCCCATGTCAAACTAGGCATATATGAATAAATTTTATTTTTTTGGTATTCGTTATATATGAATAATTGTTAATATAGCTTTAAATGATAAAATAAGATATGCATTTAGTTTATTTAGTTTATTTGAGTATATAATTCATTATTTTGTGATGTATATATTATTTATTAGATGAGTATATGCTATATACATTTAAATTTGTTTAAAACTGTATAGGTAACCACAGTAATTAATGTACCTAACATTCATTGTTAAAAATATGTATAATGCCCACCGTAAAATTTTCATTAATATTGCATCGCACTGTGGATTTTGTAGAGCCCATTCAGACTTGCAAATCTGATTACACATCTTTGTATTTAATAAATTTTTTATCAAGATTTTAGCAAATATTCTTTTATGGGGAAAATCTCATTAACCCTTTGTGAAGTGTATGAAATCCATATAACTCTCTCACTTTTCATGAAATTTATATCACCTTTTGAAAACATCTATGTAAGTATAAATATAATCTTCTGAATTAAATTTCTATTGACATATGATGAATATCATGTGAATATTCCCTTTGACTGAAAACATAGTATACTAAAAAATATTTACAATTTGTTAAATATGTGAAAAATAATACGTAAATGATAATTTTATCCATCTAAGTAGGGTTTTAAAATCATCATTTACATATGATTTTTCTCATTTTGAACACATTTTAAATGGGTGTTTGGTATACTGTGTTTTTAGTTAAGGTTAACCAAACAGAATATTCACATAATATTCTTTATCTATCAACAGAAATTTAACTAAATGGCTATTTAGATTTACATAAGTGTTTTCAAGGGATTATATGAATTTTAGAAAAAATTAAGGGGGTTATATAGATTTTGGGCAGTTTACATTATTACATAGGGTTATATATATAGATTATTCCTTCTTTTACATTTGGATGTGAATGTGATAATTCACCGTAGAATGAAAATTATGGTATGAAAACTCATACATAATACAAATTAAGATAAAATATTTTTAACTACACCTTGTATCACATATTTTGTTTTTTAATTAGATAGTGCACTTTTTTATGTAATATATGAACAAAAAAAAATCAGTAGATTGGGGCAATGTAATTAAAATGGTACAAATAGTTTCATTTATGAAAGTCTTTTTTTTCTTATTACAAAACTAAGGGCAAAGCTATTCCCATTACCCAAGTTACCATTTTCTACTACTTAAAATTACAAAAATGTCATTATTTTTTTTATTTTTTTGTCTCCCTTTCCCACTACCCAGTTCAACAGTGTCCAGTTAAAGTGTCACTGGGACGACAGAGGTCCGTCGAACTGTCTGAATAAGTGTCAACAGAGGCCAGTCGAAGTGTGTTTCATTAGGACGACAAAAAATCCGTCGATCTGTTTGAACAAGTGTCGACATGGATGTCTCGAACCCTTCAAAACAACAACTTTCTTTTAAGAATCAATCACCATTTATATAATCTTTTAAGTACTTATGAAAAACAAAAATGTTATTTAAATTATTTAAGTCTTTTTGAAAATCATATATATATATATATATATATATACTCGTGATTACGTGCGGTCATGCGGTCGGTGCGGATTCGACGTGCGTCGTCCGATCGCGGGTCTATCGCATCGGACGGTTGGGTGCGATTCACGTCGACCGTTGGATGCGATGGACCCGCGATCGGACGACGCATGTCGAATCCGCACGACCGCACTGACCGCACGCTATCACTCGACTATATGTATATATATATATATATATTTCCGATAATATGCGGTCGTGCGGTCGCGATCGCGGGCCGTCGATCGCGGGTCCATCGCATCCAACGGTCGACATGAATCGCACCCGATTGTCCGATGCGATAGACCCGTGATCGACGGCCCGTGATCGCGACTGCACCGACCGCACGACCGTATAATATCACGAGTATATATATATATATATATATATATATATATATATATATATATATATATATATAAGAAACAAAAATATCAAACAAATAGTTATTTGGATCAAATAAACTGTAAAAATTTCATATAAACAAAAAACATTATTTTCTATATGAAATGTTTACTTGTTTATTTTGTTTAAATAACTATTTGTTTGATATTTTTATTTATTATACTTAAATAAATATATATGTGAAAGATTTTCAAAAAGACTTAAATAATTTAAATAACGTTTTTGTTTTTCAGAAGTAATTAAATGATTGTATAAGTGATTGATTTTTACAAGAAAAATTGTTATTTTGAAGGGTTCGACACAACTACGTTGACATTTGTTTCAGACAGATCGACGAATCACTACCGTCTCTTGTGAAACACACTTCGACTAAGCCTTTGTCGACACTTATTCAGACAGTTTGATATACCTCTGTCGTCCCAGTGAATAACACTTCGATTAGGACGTTGTTAAACTGGGTAGTGGAAAAGAGATTAAAAAAAATAAAATAAATAATGACATTTCCGTAATTTAGGGTATTGAAAAAATTAAGTTGGGTAGTGGGTCTTTCAGTGTCCCAAAACTAATTAAGCAGTTGAATGGGGACTATTTTATATCAAATTTTAAAATATTTTGTTATTATTTGTTTTTTAATTAAAAAGTCATAAAACAAAGGCATCGTAAATCACGGAAACGGTGATTTTGCCTTTTTCTTTTCTGATGATGATTCCCTCTGTTATATTTATTTATTGACTTATAACAAATGTTTGTCTGAAAAAGGTTTTGTTGGTTCTCTTGGAAATTGATCAAGGCGAACTGTCGTTTTATGTATGTTTTTTTTTAAAATAAACCCAAATCTGATAATAATTTGAACCAAACCAATCACAAATAATAGTAAGGTATCACAAATTTTAAAATTGATGTGTGATGTTGTTTATTATTTTTTTATTTTACGTTTTATTTGATTTCGTTTTACTGGATGTGTGGTTAAAACTAAAGATTCTTAGAATTTGTGTTTTAAACTCAGTTTTTAAAAATATTATTTTATTAAATTTTTAACCGTAATATTTTTTGATTTTTAAAAAAAAGATTATGTTTGAAAAATTAAACGCTGAATATGTGTATGGATCTTAGGTTGAGAATTTTTAGTTTTTCAAACGTAAATCTGTCTAAACTCATATTCAAACGGACCTTTAGTTTTATTTTTTTAACTTTTAATTCTAAAGTTTCATAGTCTGTCCCCACTAACGTGAAATCCTAGCTATGCCATTGATTATATTAGTGGAATAAGTCAACTTATGTTTGGTTTTGTTATTAATTATTCTCATTAGAAGGATAATAATGAAGTTTTGTTGTTTCATTAATTATTCTCACGTGCCCACAACCCATAACCTCATTATCAGAGGTCCACGACCCGAAAGGCCCACGACCAATAAATCTGGCCAGATGGCCTATGATGACCAACATATTTTAAGTCAGAATTTAGGAACAAATCTCATATTATATATTTTAATTTGGGGCTATCAATGACTAATTCTTCAAATCCCACTAATATATATCAACCCCCCTCCCCACCACCCCCTGATTGATGACCTCTCCCCATCCGTTCGATCAGGGAGAGATGTGACACGGGTGAGGATGCACGGTGTGGGCTGTGACGTTTGGAAGAAGAACGTGAGAATAAGGACAATGAATGTTATTTGTTTTTTATTGAGTGCTGTTACACTCAATTTTTTTCTCAATCCAAAACACAGACCTATATACTTTGTTATAAATTCAGTGAAACATATACCTCGTTAGATACCTCACTAATTTTTTTTACACTCACTAAAAATAAGTTCATTTAACTTGAAAATGAAGCGATATACATTTTTTATCAAAACATATACCTCATTAGGTGATGTTTACTATTTAAAAAAAAATGAAACTACGTGAAATATGAGTTTTGATTGATAAATGTGATTGAATATATCATTTTCCTTCTTTATTTGATTTGTTCATGGCATTTTACTTGGATGGGCTCATATGGGGTAGTGGCTCACCAAAATAATTTGGATGCCTTAGGGGGCCTGGGCCCAGCTCACCCCCCTTTAATTCCACCCCTGCCCCCAACCCGTTTTTACGACATTCGAGGTTTAGGATCGGCGACAACCAAACGGCATCTCTGGAGGCAGGGGCGGAGGCACTAAAGGGCAAGGGGGGGCTCAAGCCCCTGCTTGAATTTTCTAACAAGACAATAGGTGTGATTGAATAATGTTAGCAGTAGTTTAGTACCTTGTTATTATATGAATAAATGTTTTTGTTTTTATTTTTCAATCTCCTACATTTTTTATGTAATTCCTGATGTCCAGAATATTAGAATTCTCTCCCTTCTATAGAACTCATCTCTCTCAGACATGTCACAACCAAATAAACAAAGATTCTAATTTGAATGACATTTTATAATCATCTTTTCAAGCAATATATATTTGATTTATAAAAATTTGATTTCATGTTTTAAGATTTGGGGTGCAACTCGGGCGGGTTGAGAGGTTGGAGCACAACTTGAACCCAACTTGAAAGTAGATGAATTCAACCCAAACTCAACTCAAGCAATATTGGATAATTAAAAATGTATCTCACAAATTAAACAATTAAATTTAACTAAAACATTTAAATTTATCACTCCCTATATTAGGTCCGAGTTATCTAAATCTTCAACCCAAATTCAACCCGAATTATGTTTGAGTTTGAATTGAACCCAAACGCTAAAACTCCAACCCAAACCCGTCAAAAAGTCAGGATAAATAAGGTTCAATCTGTCCAAGTTGCATCCTTATTTTGAATTGTATTGAAATTAATAAAGTAAAACAATATTAAATAATATATTTAAAGCCCCCGTTTAACTACAATCCTAGCTCCGCCGCTGTCTGGAGGATATGATAACCCGGATCCTGTACGTCAGTCCCTCCACTCTTTCTACCCAAACAATGGCATTGATGAATTCAAATTCAAACCCATTGGATAAGATGGGCAATTTTACACGTATGCATCTAAGTTACGACCACAAGTTTTGTTAGTTGGTCCTGTGACACCACTCAAATTTCGTACATATATATCCACCCACGTATGAAAATTTCAAAAACCATACTCTCCCGTCTCCGTCAATGCCACATATTTTACATATCCTAAAACAGCCTGGATAATCCTTTATCTTTAAAATCAACCGTCCATCTTGCATGTAGGTAAATTTATGCAAACATACAAGTCTCTTAAAAACTTTAGTCTTCTATTTAACTAGGATACGTTAAGTTAATATTTATTTTGCAGTCTATTATTATAAATTTGTTTAATATCTATAAAACTTCATGAATAAATGGATTGTATATACAATTGAATTAATTGAATATATTTTTTTATATTTTTAATCTATATATATGTATTTATATCGTATACGTTTGTATTCTTTTTCATGTACGAACCAAATCCGCAAAACCACGTTATCGTGACTCGCGAGTCCAAAACGTCCGAAACAAATGAACCCCAACGTCCAAAAAATCGGCGTCTTCTCATTTTCCCTCCATCGGCGATTCTCCCCGGCTCCTCGCCGTTGGAGAATCCAAAATGAACCCCAACGTCCAAAAACTCGCCGACCCTAAACCCTTCCCTCCCCTCCCGACTCGCCGCCTCCGCCGATTCTCCCAGGAGAACCACCCGGCGAGACCGCTCCCCGTCCGATGCCGCCGGACTCCCCCCGAATCAGACGAGATCCGCCGGAGCCTCTCCTCGAACCGGCGCGAGTTCCTCCTCGCGCCTTCTCTGGTGATCGGAGCCTCAGTCCTCCTCCGTCCGCTCGCCTCGGCCGCCGCCGAAGATCCTCCGAAACCCCCGCCGCAGGAGCCGACCGCCGCATTTCCGGCGGCGCCACCGCTGGCTGTGCCGGAGGCGGAGGAGATCACGTCTAGGGTTTACGATGCGACGGCGATCGGAGAGCCTCTCGCGGTGGGGAAGGACAAGAGCAGGCTCTGGGAGAAGCTTTTGGGGGCTCGGGTGGTGTATCTCGGCGAGGCGGAGCTGGTGCCGGACCTGGACGATCGGATGCTGGAGCTTGAGATCGTGAAGAACTTTAGGAACCGGTGTGTCGATCAGGACCGTCCGATCTCGCTCGCCATTGAAGCGTTCCCGTCCGATGTCCAGCCGCAGCTCGATCAATTCATGAAGGGAAGGTTAGGATTTTGTTGGTTATGAGTGTTATCAGTTATTAACGTTTGATTTTTTCTGAAATCAGTTTTGGATGGGTTTTTGATGGAACATAAAACAGTATTACGATTTTGACTTCAAATGGCTGATTTTGATCAAGTCAGTCAATTCAAATAAGAACCAGAATTATTCACTTGGATCAATAGTTCAAGATGATGACAAGTATTGATTTTTGAAAAAGTAGGAAACTTTATCACGACATATATTCACATACACTCAGGCTCTCACATACACATGTAGATACACACTCACACATATTCACATTTATGTTTTATGATTTTTAAATCACTTAAAATTTGATTAGTTTTTTTTTTTTTTTCGCTTGGTAAATTTTGTATTTCTGTGAAAAGGAAATGTACAAGTGTCAAAAAAAGGAAAAAAAAAGGATGAACAAAAAGAAATATGCAAGGGTCACCAAAACAACGACCCATTGCTTTTACATCATATTACAATGCACATAATAGAAATCATTTGCTGCTCCTAAGAGTGGCCTTCCCCTCTTTGTCCTCTTGCAATATCTTTTGAAGCTCTCCCCAAAATACTGAAGGTTTATGAATTTTGATGCCCATAGGGGATTGATAGGTTGCAAGGTAATATGCGGCCCGATTTCCTTCTCGAAAGACATGAGTTGCCTTCCATTCAGTTAAGGTGGCTGTCAATGTAGCAAAGAGCGTAAATCTCAGAACGCATTCCATGGGGTGTTGCCTCTTCCATGTATCCAAGCAATCACTGTTGTGGAGTGAGATTCCATCCACACCCGAGTGGCATGTAGAGTAGAACAGAGGCGCAATCCCTCCACAAGTCCTTTAAGTTCAAGGAGATTAATTGAGGCTGCGCTAACTCTAGCTGATAAGGCTTTAATGCAGTCCCCATTGTTATCTCTTACTAGAGCTCCATATGCAAAACGGTCATCTGAACGCGATCCATCTGAGTTTACCTTTATCCACCCGGGTTCAGGTGGTGTCCAGGTTACGCCCTGTTATGTATCCTGCTTTTCAACCACATGGAAGTGAAAGAGGGTGCTCATTTTCGTTGTGACTGAAGTAATAACATCAGTGAAAATCTTGCCAGTGAAAGTCGCCCTGGTGGAAGAGAGAATACGACGGACCAGCAAGGCTTTGGAGCATCTAATGTTGCGAAATAGCCTATCATTTCTTTCAAGCCACAGGGACCAAATGACTTGTGTTAACAGAAACTGTAACACCTTGGATTCCAATGAAGTTGTACCAATGGAGGAGAACCAAGTATAGTGATCAATCAGAGATTGATGTCTCACTCTAGGAACCCCAAGGACTTCAATAATGCACTCCAAATATAAGCAGAGAATTTACAATGAAGGAAAAGATGTTCAACACTTTCCTGACCTGAACGACAGAGAGCACAAGAGGCGGAGGTCACCAATTGCCGGTTGAGTAGACGCTGAAGGGTGGGGAGCCTGTTGAGGGCCGCTTGCCAGCAAATTTGATTAGTTGGAATAGTCCTCATTTCAATTTTAATATTTGGTTGAATCAAACCACTTCTTGGTAACTTGGTACAGGTACCCTTTTAACCAAGGGTTACTCCTGCTGATAGGAGGAGATTTAAATAGGAAAAAAAACCGCTTACCTTAAAAAAAGAGAATTGGATCATGATTTGGGTCTTGAATGATTGGTGTAGAGTTGTCAACATTCTTCAAATATGGTCGATCTGGTTGTCAAGGAACCAAACCATCTTTAAGGGAAGCACTCCATATGTAGAAAATATTTGGGAATCGGTAATGTGTTGCATCCGGGATTGGGAGAGGTTTTGTGCTGGTGCCTCGTCGGTTACCTTCTGGGAGGGATATTATACATCTAGTAGTAATCCCCTATCTATTTGCTTTCGTGCAGCAATAGAGTTCTCTAGTACTGTATCTGTATGGTATTCTGTTTTTGTATTTTGCTTGGCTTTTGCATTTGTAAGGGACTTTGGGCTTCACCTTTGATTATTTAATTAAAAGGCGTTAGCCTACCGTTTTCACTTCAAAAAAAAAAACATTCTTCAATATGAGCTTGTACGTGTTATATGAATATAGTTAAGTCGGAAATGAAATTTCCGATTTAGAAGTAATGATACATGACATGGAGGATATTGTTGGATTACAGAATTGATGGTGAAGCTTGAGGTCTTTTACTCTGCACTGGCTGCCCAATCGCTGGCAGGAATACGAGCCACTTTTGAATTACTGTCGAGATAATGGAATCAAGCTTGTCGCTTGTGGAACTCCACTCGAGGTAACTATTAAAATAAATGGCTACCATACATTGTGAATCGAGAATTTCTTTGTTGTTTCATTTAATGCATTTTGGTTTCCTCTTTGAAACATGTATAAAACTAAATTAAGTGTGTTATTATTTTCTTATAGGTCTTGAGGACTGTTCAGGCTGAAGGAATCCGGGGTCTTTCCAAGGCTCAACGTAAGATTTATGCCCCTCCTGCTGGTTCAGGCTTCATTTCTGGATTTGGCAGGCCGACCGTGGACATGATTTCTTCAAATCAAGCTCTTGCTTTCGGTCCAAGTTCATTTCTGTCTGCCCAAGCGAAAGTCGTTGATGATTACTCGATGTCCCAGATTATCTTGCAAGCTGTGGCGGATGGAGGCAGTGTGGGTATGCTTGTAGTTGTGACTGGTGCAAGCCATGTTATATATGGATCAAGGGGGACTGGAGTCCCAGCTAGAATTTCGAGAAGATTACAGAAGAAAAATCAAGCTGTTATTTTGCTTGATCCTGAAAGGCAGCACATACGCAGAGAGGGAGAAGTCCCTGTTGCTGATTTCTTGTGGTACTCCGCTGCTAAAACTTGCAATAGGAATTGCTTTGATCGTGCTGAAATTGCTCGAGTGATGAATGCAGCTGGTAGGAGGCGAGATGCTCTTCCCCAGGTTAGTTGTTCACTCTTTCATATAAGCTTTTGTCCTGCAAATTTCTTCATTAATATATTTATTTTGTCATGGAATGATGGAAATCAAAACTTGAGATCACACTCTGATTATTCCTCATATTTAATTTTGTGATTTTTCATAGCTGGTTGACAAATGCATTATTAGGGTGCTTTCTCTTCCTTTGTGATTTTATATTGGTTCCGGTTATTTGGTGTTGTCATGCAAGCTTAAAATCCATGTAAGTTGGTTTCTTCGTTAATGGATTTCTCAATTCATCTTAATTTCAAATGTTTTGCTCAAATTTTCTTGATATGGAGCAATGCCATATTTTTTGGTGTGCCATTGCTATCTTCTTAGATGCTTAGTTGATGAAGTACCACTTTCTGATGAAAATATACCATATATGGTGTATGAAATTATACTTTGAGGAGAAAAAAAAAGAACAATCAGCAGACAAATTACTCCCTTTAATCTATCTATTGAAACTTTTTTTTTTGTTATCTTGGAGTTATCCTACAGTTCAAATGATATATAAAAGCATGTCCCATGATTGAAGATTCTTTCTAACTTTAGTGATGAATCTAATGTTCCTGTGTATGCTGACCAGGATCTTCAGCAAGGACTTGATCGTGGCCTGGTATCTCCTGAGATATTACAGAACTTCTTTGATCTTGAACAGTACCCTTTAATTGCAGAACTCATTCACCGATTCCAGGTAATCTTCTTCACTGGTGTCCTATTGAGTTTCTTTATTTTTTTTACTTGTTGGGATGTGTCATTTAGAAGGGCATACCTCAACATCATCATGATTGAACGAATGACAACAAATCTTTATTCATGTAAAATTTATGTGGAGTTACCATTCTATATCCATCCGTCAACTTTTGAAAGAAATGAGGCATATCATTTTTATTTACACAAAAAATAGTGCTATAAGTTTTTTCTTTATTTTGAATTTCAAGTTCATGTGATGCAGGGTTTTCGGGAGAGATTGCTTGCAGATCCTAAATTTCTACAAAGGCTAGCTATAGAAGAAGCTATATCAATAACAACAACTCTTATAGCACAGTATGAAAGGCGTAAAGAAAACTTCTTTGAAGAGCTTGATTATGTAATTACTGATACCGTCAGAGGTTCAGTTGTTGATTTTTTTACTGTTTGGCTTCCTGCTCCAACACTGTCATTTCTTACGTATGCTAATGACACCCCTGTCTTTGAGAACTTGGATATACTGAAAGGATTTCTAGGATCAATTCCAGATAATGCCTTTCAGACAAACACAGTTGGGAGGGACTGGAGTTTGCAACCAAAGAATTGCATCAGTGATCATTGGTGGTGTAAAGCTTGCCGGTGTTGGATTCATATCTAGTATTGGTGCTGTAGCTTCTTCAAATGTACTGTATGCTAGCCGGAAATTTTTAAATCCTACATTAGCCGTAAATAAAAAACTAAAAAGATCTCCTATACTCAAGACTGCAGTGGTTTATGGAAGTTTCCTTGGAATATCGGCAAACTTGCGATATCAGGTATTGTCCAATTATTGCTATAGTCAATAAAATGTGGTTACATGGATTCTGCTGGTTGACTTGTACTTATACTGAGCTTCAATATTCTTTGCAATATTTTTTAAATTCATATCATGGTACTCACGTTTTAATTTTTATATCCTTGAAACATACATAAACTCTTTGTACCAGGTATCAATCAATTGTAGTTAGTCTTATAGAGATACTCAGCAGTCAACTTGGAGTGACTTAAATTGCCGATGCATGAATGCTATCTTTTCTGAGCATTTATACTGCCATGAACATGATTTAAATGCATATTATGGTAATCCCTTGTTATATGTTCTCACATCAACAATTATGTTTGATTTCTTAAAGATATGTTAGGATATCGGTTTTTATGTGGCTGCGATTTTTGATATCTAGCATCAATGTCTGAGGTTAAGCTGCATGTCTGTATTTAAGGTATATTGATAGGGGGTATTCTGAAATATATGTGGTTAAGCTAATTAATTCTCTAGATTGTCATGTTGAATCTGTTAAATAAATAAACCCATTAATTGGTGTGTGCTAGCACAGAGAAATTCGGTCTAGAGTAACTGGCTAAATTAATAGAATCAAAGAAATGTTCAATGAGTCACTTCTAGATATTCATAGATTCTTGCAAATTTTAAGCTCCCTTTGTGCATACATAGTTATCAGCACATCTGAAATTGCAGGCATTCATTTTAGGGGATTTTTTGCTAAAGGCATCCTCTCTAGAAAACCTTTTTATTTTATTGAAACTTTGAGGTTGCTAATGCAGGTAATTGCTGGCCTAGTGGAACACCGGATTTCAGACCAGTTGCTATCTTCTCAACCATTACTTGTGAACATGTTGTCTTTTGTTGTTCGGACAATAAACTCATACTGGGGAACTCAGGTATGTCTTTCCAAATCTTCTAGAGGTGCTTGTTCCAGTTTTCCTATGACTTTCTAGGCCATTCTCCTGATGTCTTTAAACGATATGACTTTGTGGACTTTATCTCTGTGTAGAGCTGTGCCAAACAGTGCCCATATTGTGTCAACTGACACATGAATAAATATCCCTAGTCCATTTTAGAGGTGCCATGCCCAATAATCCATGCAGATATTGACCCCATCATGTTCATGTCATTGTGACATGGAGTCTGACATATATGTTATCCTATTCGTAGTAGATAAAATAATCATCTATCTGATCCTCTACCAGTTTATAGCAGTTATCGCCATTTGGAGTCCAGTCCAGTGTTTACAAAGGAGCTGGCCATTCTGGCACCTCTTTTTCTCCCCTTCATTCATCAATTGGGAATTTATAATGGATCTAGACTTCTCACGATATTCTTGAGATAAAAGTTAAATTGAGGCATTGATCCTGGAAGAAGTTCCATTGCTCAGCTTCAAAGATTTTGTCAATAAACTAAATAAATAAAAATTGAAAACCAACGAAAACCCTGTCCTCACCTAACCTCAGCCCTTATGCCGTAGGTCAACTCATCCCTCTATTTTGTTTCCTGATTTATGAACAGTATCATCTTCTCTCCCTCTCTGATATCCTCTGATGTGTCGGGAAGACTAGTTAGTCCCGACCCATCAATGTTACAAAAAACTTTTCTTTTGTGAAACATTTGAATATAATTATAAACATGTCTTTTTTATGTTTTAATTTCCTATATCATTTCAAACATTAGTTTTTCACGTGCAGCAATGGATTGATCTTGCACGAGCAACCGGATTGCAAGCTCGTAAAGCTGAAGCGGTCTTGGATCAGCCTCCAGAGACTCCTAATCCATCCATTTCACAAAACAGTTCTGCCACTTCCAGAGAATCTTCAGAGACTCCTACTTCATCTGTATTGGAATGTACTTCTACAAAAGAATCCAGCGTAGAAGAAATCAACAATCAATCAGGTGACAATACATCTTTATAACATCATCGCGTTCCCCATTCAAAGAGGAAAGAAAGGAAAGAGAGAAAAAAATTGATAGATCATTTTTTATGCTAGTCCCTTGCATGTATGAAATTTTGCATGCCTTTATCTCACAAAATTTTGTATATCATTGCTCCCATCAGAATTTTGTACATCATTGTCCCAAATTTTGAATGAGCATATGTATTCAAGATTTTCTGGCAGAGAGGATATTCCCCCCTGCTATTGATATGTGAAACTTAAAAGTGGAATGAAGCATCAAGATATAGATTTTTTATTTTTTATTTTTTGAGGGCCTCAATTGGTTTTTCCTTGTATGAATTAGTGAAATTTCATTACTAATGAGAAGGTTTTATCAGAAAAGTTGGGATTCAATTTTTTTTTTTTTTTTGATACGAAGGTCTGGATAGAGCGATAGCCTCCAACCATACTGTAGAAATACACTACTAATACAAAACAATCAAGGAAAATGATATCTCCAACCCTGTGTTTTGTGTGCAGTCATGTCTTTAACTTTTATCGATTTTTTTTAATTAAAAAAATATACACTTGTTTATTAAAATATACACAGTAAGAAAGCATATACCAATTTTTTGTTAAAAGTAAATTTTTTTGAAAAATATTTATACGGCGTTATTACAATGTAGAGATGATTGTGAACCACTTTTAAATTACACGCATAGGTCGAATGTATCATCGAATAAAAGGGGGTGAATATAACCATAGGAATATGATCTGTCATGTCTAGCCCTATTTGCAGCCTGCACACCATTTTTTAAATATGAAATTATACTATTCTATTGAAGTATATACTGTTACATGAAATGGAGTATATTTTGATATATAATGGTATATATATGTATTTCTTGAAAAAATGACTCACTCAATACACTATGCTAAAATTAATACACTATGATATATATTATGCTATTAATGTATGAGGCTGGAAAATGAATAAGTGTCGCACGCCTACTTCCTCTAACGGTTAGTCAAATCGGGCTTTGGAATTGTTTTGGGCCTAGTCCAGACCCAGCCCATTCAAACCCTAGGTAAGCCCAGCCCAGAGGAGGCCCAACCTGGATTTAAGCCCATCCTGGACCCGGGCCGGTCCATGGCCACCTCTACGGTACCTAACATGGTCTATACAAGGACATGTGTTTGGCAATTTTATTTTTATCAACCAAAACTCAGATCATACATATTTTATTTAAAAATAAAATAATAAACATCATCTAATGAAATAATATATGCTTCGATAAAAAAATACATATTATTCCATTTCGAGTTGAATAAACTAAGTGTAAGAAAATATTTAATTACGTATATACATAGTCTAACGAAGTATATACAGGAGCCCATTCATGTAAAGCAGCCACGTTAGAAGAACTCAATCTGAGACGTGTCACCCCATGCAAGAAGCCATTTGTGTTTCACTTCCTCCTTTTTGTACTCTTGATCTCCTCTCAAAACCAGTAATAGAAGAAAGAATAGTACATCATAAAAAACAATGGCACAGGAATACTATGTGATGCCACAACAAGAGGTTCAGTATTTCAAGCTGTTGAGTGGTCACACCATACCTTCTGTGGGTCTAGGGACTTGGAGATCAGGTTCTCAGGCAGCCGACGCCGTCTTCACTGCCATTGTCCAGGTGGGGTTGTTTGGATGCCTTGCTTTGGATAGTCAATAGTGTAATTGGCTTCTCTTATTAGGGAAGAAAAATTAATTATACAAATTATAAGTGTCTTGTGCACAATTTTGCATTGAAAATGAAAGAAAGTTGACAAAAGGAATGATTTTGTGTCTGTAATGAAAAATTGCAGAAAATAAAATCTATTACCTAGATCTATCACATAAGGTGATTGAAAATAAAATTTCATATACTAATTTAATTATAATATAAAAACATTGTGTAAATGGTATATCTAGAAAACTCACATCACAATACACAATGTTTTTAGTTGGTTAATTTTTTTTTTAACCTTCAATCCATTTCTATCATTTTACATGTGAGATAAACACATCCTCAAGGTGGCTTGGTTTAACATGGTGGGCTTTTTTATATAATTTTTTACAGGCTGGTTATAGGCATGTAGACACTGCTTGGGAATATGGAGTCCAGGAAGAGGTGAGGAAGAAAAAAAACTTGTAGCTACTATTGAATTGAATTTGTGGTGAACAATGCTTAGTGCTTTTTTTTTGTGTTTATGCCAAAAAAAACAGTAATTAATTGTTTAAGATTAATTGTGTTGTTAAGCTGACCTTGCATATATACCAAAAAATATATTTTAAAAACATAAATAAAAATAAAAATATATACCAAAAAAATCACTAATTAATTGTTTCTAAGATTAATTGTGTTGTTAATATTAATTGATCAGTGGACACTTTTCAAATATTTTTTTTTTGTGTGGATACTTATAAATTTTTATTTCAAGCATGTAAGTGTCTCATTTTAAAAGTTCTCCTTTTCAATAATTATGGTCTGGTAGACTGTGTTTGGAACCAATCTTCAAAAACAAATAATTCCCAACCAGTTTTTCTTCTCATATAGATAATGATTTTGTTTATTTAAAAATGTTTAAAATTAGAACCAAACTGAAGTTAATTTTTTTTTTTAGAAAAATCTTGCAAAATCAGTTTGTCAATTGTGGAGGCCTATGTTTTATAGAACTTACTACAGTTTAGAAATGTATGCCATTTACTACATTTTAGAATGTACCAAAATCAATGTAAGCAAAAAAAAGTTTAAATTATACAAAAAAAAACCCAATCAAAATATGCCATGCATCCACTTGTCTTCAAAATTCCCTTCAAGAATCAGTGACTTGGTTTTTAAATTGACACTCTGTTACAAGTCTAGGTTGGGCAAGGGTTGATGGCAGCCATGCAAGCTGGAGTGCAAAGGGAAGATATATTCATCACATCCAAGCTTTGGTACCAATATAACATGAATTCCATTCCATTCCACCTACTTTGCGCGTCTCTACATATTTAGATTGAGTTTTCGATCGCTTTGTTTGATGCAGGTGTACCGAATTATCGCCCGAATAGGGTTCGCAAAGCTCTAACCAACACCCTCCAAGAGCTGCAACTGGACTATCTCGACCTCTACCTGGTAAGATCTATTCATGAATTCAATACAATCTATTCATGAATTCAATACTAACCAAATCATATGTAGTGAACATGAAAATGTTTACAAAATCGATTTGGCTATCAGGTCTACCCTCAAAATTTGATAATTAATAAAAATTGGTTTAAAAAAACTGACAGTTTTTGAGAGCTGGTCACTAGTTGTTCATTTGTCAAAAGGGATTGTAGATAACATGTTCTTAAATGGTGTAAAAAATTATGGATTAATAAAAAAAGTTTCATATTTATATTTTAATGGTTAATGTATATATGTATTACATCACCGTCCAAATTTGGTTAATGTGACTGGTGAACCAGCGACCTTTAACCTAATCATTTTCCGATTTTCGACTAATGGCGCATTGAACGGTTCAATTTTTAATCGTTGATGGAACTCTTTTGGATTTCCATGTGTAGATACACTGGCCCTTCCGCTTGAGGGACGCCGCGCAGAGGCCTCCAAGGGTGGGAGACGTGATGAACTTCGACATGGAGGGCGTATGGAGGGAGATGGAGAGGCTGGTGAAGGACAACCTTGTTAGGGACATTGGCATCTGCAACTTCACCACCAAGAAGCTTCAGAAGCTCATCGGGCTCGCACAAACTATGCCTTCTGTGTGCCAGGCTAGTTCAAGTTCATGATCACTTGTTTTACTAGGTCTTTCACTGTGGCATAATTTGAAGGTATGTGAAAGTGTTGGTTCTTGTAGATGGAGATGCACCCTGGCTGGCGAAACGATAAGATGCTAGCTTTGTGCAAGAAAAACGGAATACATGTCACGGTGCGTAACATGTCACATGCCATCACAATTTGGTTAATATTTGTAAATTTGATCTTGATGCAAAATGAGATCTTTTGTAGGCATATTCGCCACTTGGTTCATCTCAAGGTGATCGCGACATGATCCATGATCCAATCGTTATGAAGGTGTGCATTCATTGATTTGAATTAGGAAAACTACAAGAAGAATGTAGTGTGTGGAAGCTAACAAGTGGTACTGCATTATCAGGTGGCACAGAAGCTGAACAAGACACCAGGTCAGGTGCTGGTGAGGTGGGGAATCCAGTGAGGTACAAGCGTGATACCGAAATCAACGCATGAGGAGCGGATCAAGGAGAACATACACGTTTTTGGATGGGAGATCCCCCAAGAGGATTTCAGGATGCTAAGTGGCATTGGTGATCAGGTATGAAAAAAATTGAGTTGTTTCTGGATCCCATCAGGCATAGTCAGTCGAGATCATCTAACACACAGCTAATTATGACACTTTTTTGTTACAATGTTTCTGGATCTTGCTAAGTATGGTCAGTAGTCTTCATTCTTCAATGTTAGAGAGAGATTGATTCATGCACCCTCGTGTGCTAATTGTCACACTTCTTGTTACAACTCCCAAAAACTTGATGGGATCCAATGTACTCTTGAATATCTCATATATGTTGTGGATGTTAATTAACTGTGTGATGTTTGTGCAGAGGAGAGTGTTGCATGGAGAAGAGCTTTTTGTGAATGAGACTGAGGGGCCAATCAGAAGTGTTAGGGAGCTTTGGGACAATGAAGTCTAGTGAATCTGGTAGCACAAGTGTGTCAATGGGAACAAGTGGGCTATATGTGTGCAAACGTTTTGTACTTCTACCTGGCTAGCCCTTGTTGTAAAGAAACCTGTATGTGATATATGATATGCAGGCATGTAATCACTGAACTAAGTGCTTTTCATCTTAGCTAGCTTGGTTTTTTATAAGTGACTTGAGTGTGATGAAATAAAATGTCTTATGAAGATGATGTTTGATGGAGTATAATCTAGTGATATTATAATTTAGCATTACCAATATTTCAATCGAGTTTGTTAGGCAATTAGGCATGTCATATTATTAATCAAGGCGAAATGTCCCAAACATACAAGACAATGTTTAATGTGTTATGGCCATATATATAAAATTGTTCTATTTTATAATAGAACACTTATCTACAATTTTCTATTTTATGATATATATAAAATTGTTCTATATATAATCCTTTCTGATGATATATAAAATTGTTCTATATCTACACTTATATTTTATTTTAAGATGTTATTACATAGCACTTATCTACATTTTTCTATTTTATGATATATAAAATTGTTCTATAATCCTTCATTCATGTTCCCAGTATTTATCCCTTTATTAATGTTTCTCCTCTATATCCACTTTTTAAAACAAGCAATGGAGAACAGGGTAATACATCCATGTATGAATGAGTGGCTCAAGGCCTTAAACAACAGCACTTGTGACCTAAAACCTAATATAAAACATCCCTACCAAACCATAATTTGTGGGTTTGAGACTATGCATTTCCCAATTAGGTCTCATACATATCCTTGGCTAGGGCTGGTCCAATTTTTAATACAAATAAATTTTATTGACCCCTCTTTTGGAATTAGTGCCCCCCTCATTAATAGTTTAATGTATAAACAAATCTATTTCTGCCTCCCCCATCAATCTAAGCAAATTCGGTAGACGCAGTGGATCTACTCATGAGCCCACCAACTAACTAAAAACATAATTCACATAAACTAATCTACCCAAAAATATTTAAATAATTTATTTAATAAATTAATTAAAATTCACTTCCCCAAGCTACAAAAGAGGACAAGATTGTACAACCCACATGGACTACCATTTGGATTAGGAGAAGGTGATGATGATTAATTTGAAGGACTGACCGTATTTAAAAGTTGTTCTCAATAATGGCCTTCTAAGTAAAACAAAACCCTAGATATTCTTTGGAGGGGAAAGGTGCATGAAATCCTTCGTTAGAGCCAATTGTTTTCTTTTAACACCTTATTTGGAGTTTTGTTTTGACAAAAAAGTCCATTTTTATTTGCAATCCATTTTCCCTTTGTGAAAACAACCTCGGTTCCAACCCCAAATATAATCCACATGTTTGATTTTTTTTAAATGGTATATTTTATCTAATAAGGTACGCACTTTTGTAAAATAAAATGAAATATATACTTTAATAAATTGTATAAAATCATATATAAAATGTGTAATTTTTTTAACTAAATATATGTATTATACAATGAGTGTAAATAGGTATATGAAACTATAAGAGACTGTAAAATAGAACGAATGTAACATCACTCAAATAAGTTTTATAAATGGGCGTTAATACACTGAGTTCTATGGTTCTTGCAGCCCCTATTTTCTCTTAACCTAGGTTAAGCTAGTATATTGAAAAAAAAAAGAACATTGGATTCATTCATGTATGTATTTTAATATTGTCAAAATATACACATCATTAAACATAGACTTGAAAAAAATTAAATATGTTGCAGGCTAGCTGCAAATGGAATTACAACCCTAACATTTTCCTTTAAATTGGTCACCAAAAAATTATAAAAAAATCCTTGAGAAAAAAATATTAGTTTAGGAAAAGTATAAATCTCTTAAATCATCCATGAATTAATTTTGATATTGGGGTACTTTTGAGTAAGAACTTCAGGCGAGGTGTCTATCTGCAAATTGTCATAAATTTAAAATTGCAATTCCACCTTGTATTTGCATGCGATGACAGCACTGCTAATCCAACTTATCCCTGAATAAAACTAATCCAGACCTCAGTACGAACCCCAAACAGAATAAATAAAATAATAGTAATAACAACAAAACAATAAGAGGGAACGACAGATCCGACGGTGGTCGGTGCTCCAAACCCTTGTGCGACGAAGCTTCGCCCCCAACGATCGCGCGTGCGGGGCCCATCCATTTACGAATTTAACCCTCAGATGTTGCATAATTACACATTCACCTTAAACTTTTATTTAAGCCACATACAATCCAAATTCAAAAAATACTTAAATTCAGATACTTTCAAATATAGAAGAGATACAAGTACTTTTACAATAATTGACATGATAGTGGTTCAGAGAGATCAGAAAATATAATAAAATCTAGATTATAGGAATTTTTTTTAATTTAAAAATATGATTATATATAATTTTATTATATATATTAGATTTAGATATTTTTAAAATCAGATATAAATATTTTTAAATAATTTACGGATTTATACAAAAATAGATATATGTACTCAAATATCCAAAAACATGAATTGATTCCATTCTTATATTATACTATTTTTTATTTATAAATAATTATATTTTACATTTTACAAAAATAGATATTTTAGTCTTTTTAATTTTTAATATTATAAAATGAGATTTTTCTAGTATAATTTTAAAAAGTGATTGATTTGTGTATTTTTAACTTTAAATTTTTTTTTATATTTTCCATTTAATAAATTACAATATGAATTTTTGAAATATATAATAAAATGCTAAAAATATAATATGATAATACAAATATGTTTTTTTTTATATAAACTATATAACAAATTCAAATACGAAGATAGTTCCATAACCTGTGTGAGGTTAGAATGGAGATATATGAAGTTCAGTGAGGGTATTGTGGTATATAAAGGTTCATAACAACTGATTATATTATATAGTTTTAAATGTGACAGAAAAGAATTTCTGTTGAGCACCTAACGTGCACCGATTTAATTAATTAATTAATTAATTATAATATATAACTGTTTAAGCGGGGCCTAGATTTATGGCCGTCGTGTTTTGCTTTGGTGGCTCAATCTGAGCCGTTGATCTTTGTATTAAACGAAATTAATAAGCAGGGGACCCACAAAGTGACAGAGACCCAAAATATAAGGATCCCAGCTGTGACTGTTTTTTTTAGGGTTCAAATGATTTCTAATTATGAAACAAACACGACATTTAAAAAAAAATTAATTTTAAATTTGGAGAAATAAAATTCCAACCGTTTTTTGTTGCTCTTGTATTTTTTAGATCCTGCACTGTTCTTCACAAAGCACCCCTAAATTAGCATTGTATTATTTTTGGGTATAATGTAGCACTCTGATTTTATTTACGAGCGTTGATAAACTTAGTGTAGTGGATTATGTGTTATCATAGTGTAAAAATTTTTATTATAAAGTATATTTTTTTAATTACTAATGTATTTCATCCTGTAATTCATTTCATGTAATAATATGTAATTAAAAAAAAGTGTAAATTATAAAAAAATATGTGGATTGAAAATGAAGCTCCACAAGGGTTGGGCATATAATTTTCCTTAATCTATTGCTGTAATACATTGTTAAATGTAATTTTTTTGTTTTGAAAATGAACTGGTAGGCTGACTACTTCTTTGCATTAGTTAAAAGGAGTACATCCAAGAGGAAAAACAGGAATAACAGGTAAAATAAAATAAAAACCACCCCAACTGAACCTAAGAGGATGGGTGAGTTATAAGAAATAACCACCCCAACTCCCCGGACAAACAATCTGTCAGGACACCAGAATATTTGATCTGAGCACCTGAACTCCTGATGCCCCAGAACAGCTACAACCCCAAGCCACAATGAAACCCTTCGCGCTCACCTAAATGCTTTTGGAGAAATCGGTTTCCCCTCAAACAGGCAACATTGCGACCCAGCCACGTAGCCCATAAACAGGCCAGAATGAGAGACCTGTAAATCTTACCCCTGGCACTTCGGTCCGAGCTGAGGGACAACTGACACCTCGACTCCCATATCTCTTCGAGCGAGCTATATCCCACGCGGTGCCCTGTAGCTCTTTGAAGGAATTCCCATATTCGTTTCACCATTTCGCACTCACAAAATAGGTGCTTAACCGACTCCACATCGATCCCACACAGCCCACAAATAGAGGAATCAGACGGACGCCACCGCCGCCGGTATGCCTTCGTCAGCAGTTTTTCCTGAAATAATCACCAAGGAAGCATCGCACCTTCAACGGGATTTTAAGTCCCCAAAGAAGCTGAGATTTACTTGCCATAGCTACATTGAAGGGCGACCCCTCCATGCACCTCAGATACGCGGATTTGACCGAGAAACCTGCCAACGGATCTGGTGTCCAAAGCAATCCATCCTCCGACCCAGGCAGAATGTGTTCATTAGCTAAAATACAGAATAATTGTGCATATTGTAAGACCTCTGTGTACTCAACCGCAGCCTCCAACCTCCTCCATTCGGTGCAGGGTTTCAGTAATCTTTAGCATAACCGGACTTATTGATCGCCAACTTGTATAGCGCGGGGAAAACTTCCTTAAGCGGACCTGTCCCGCACCAGAAGAATGACCAGAAGCGGATGATGCCTCCGTCTACCAGCGGAAAGCCCCGCTAAGAGACCCTCCAATCTTGTATATAGATTTCCAAATCTTGGACGAGCCGCTTCGAGGCCGAGGAAAGAAGGATGCTGAAGGCCTGGTCCGTGTCTGGCATCCCGCAAGCACACAGCGCCACAGAGCCGAGCGATCACTCCCAAACTTCGAAAGCCATTTCGTGAGCAGGGCAATATTGAAAGAATCAAGGTTGATAACACCCATTTCGCCTCTGGTCTTACTGGTGCACACCGCCTCCCAATGCACCAAATGCACCCCCGCCTTCTCCCGCACCGGTCCGCTCCACAGAAACTTCTTCCGAATGACTTCAATCCGGCCAAGAATCGTACGAGGGATGCGAAAGAGAGAGAGCTGAAAAACAGGCAGGTTTGAAAGAACTGACTGCAGCAGCGCCACTCTCCCACCCAAACTCAGCAACCTCCCTGCCCATCCGGACAATCTTTGCTCGAACTTTTGCACCATAGGCGCCCAGTCTGCACAAGCAATGGACTTGAGAGATAGCGGCAGCCCCAGATACCGCGTTGGAAAGCTGCCTATCGAGCATCCAATAGATACTGATAGGAGCTGCAGAACCTCCGCACTCAAGTTAACACCAAACACCGCGCTCTTATGCCAGTTAACCTTCAACCCGGATATCCACCCGAACGTTCTGACCACAAACATAACCCCCATCACCTCCCACACATCGCCTTGGCACAGAAGCATCGTATCGTCCGCATATTGGACGTGAGAAAGGGAGAGACCTGACCTCCCACAATTCATCCCATGTATCCAACTCGCGCCCTTAGCCTTAAATATCATGCGACTGAGCGCGTTGGACACAATTATGAATAGAAAGGGAGAGAGGGGATCCCCCTGCCGCAACCCTCTCCTGATATGGAAGTAGCCACTAGGAACCCCGTTGACCAAAACTGAGGCTCGAGCTGAGGAGAAACAAGAGGAGATCACACGGATCCATTTTGGGCTAAATCCGTGTCCAGACAGGAGCTGAAGCAGAAAGTCCCAATTCATCGAGTCATACGCCTTATGGAAATCCAAAATGTAAATTCTTTTTGGGTACAATAAAATGGAAGGAATGAGGAGTGGTGGAAAGGAGAAGAAGATATGACAAGTAAGGACAAAACGAAGTGTCATGTGAAAATCTTAACTAATTTTCTACTCAAATAATGCTACACTAACTTAGGGATGTTCTAGGATGGAAAAACATTATCAAATTAAAGACTTAAAAAAAAAACTCAAATTAATTTCTCTTTTAAATTTAAATATAATCAATTCATCGTAACTATACAAAAATATATATAGATGATGGGACATTTAATAAAATTTTAACGGTAACAATTCAAATTTGATCTCATATAATCAAAGAACTTTGTTATGTTTACGTTTGGATGTGAGGTTGAAACGTTAAAATTCTTAGAATCATGTGTTTCAAACTCAACTTTTAAAAAACATTGTTTTATTCGTTTTCAACCGCAAGATTTTTTAACATAAAAATGGAAGATAGTGATTTGAAAAGCTAAATGCTGAAAATGTGTTTGAATTTGAATTTAAAAATTTTCAGATTTTTAAACGTAGAATCTACTTAAATTTATAACCAAACAGACATCTCGGATAAAATTTGAACTTTTTCAAGTTTTCCTAGTCTTTTGATCACATCCTCCCTTTATTAATATAAAGTACAATTTCTACTTCTTTGAAGGATGATAGAATGATCCAAATGGCTTTAATTTCGTAACGAGTAAAAGTTTAATTAAGTTCAGATCTATTCTGATCCTAAGCGGGCTAAACGGGTTGCCTTGGTGCTTCACCACTGTGTACCCCCAATCCCAATTGATGCAAATAATAGTTATTAATTTTTTTTTTGTGTAATTTCTTATCAAGCCTTTTTATGTGAATATATGGAGATCCACTCAGAAATTCATTAATCAGGGCCCTATCTAGCCTGCTCACATTTAATACCAAACCCTATTTGAGCTACACAGGGATAAAGTGACATAATAAGGTGCATTAAACTCATTTTCGTTCACCAATTAGATTATGAGTGTTCAAGCTAGCCTCCAAAACAAAGCAATTAGGTCTAGTCTCAATGGATATTCAATCCATTGGGTGAGAATTATCTAGCCTCAATGGATATCCAATCCAAGATATCTCAATAAGTCTTTTAAACAAAATTACATATAAATTGGGTGAGAATTTATTGAAAACAACACATGTATATGTGAAAACTAAACAAAAACAGAGACACGAAACAAAACCTACTTTGAAACTTGAGATAGTGACAAACCTTTTAGGTTATAGGTCACAACTTGAATTCATGAAGACCGTCCTATTAAGACAAATACAACATGCACAAAAAATATATATGAAAATGGCTATATAACCCTAACACAACCTATCCCTCACTAAAAATCAAACCATAGAGAACCTAATTCACCTAGGGAGACAATGAAAGAGGTATCTCGGTCCCCTTTTGATTAACTCAACCTTAGACAAGGTCTAGTAAAGATACAATGAATTGAGATCACCAAAACATGGGTCTAGACCTAGTATGTAAAAAGGATAAGATTCACATAATAAAATATTCACATTTTGTAGAATAAAAAGTATCGATCGACTTTGTCTTGTGTGTTAGTTCACTCTAAGTCATTTATATTTTTCCAATTTCTGTTTGGTTTTTTTTATTCA
The DNA here is from genome assembly GCA_030737845.1 of Acorus calamus. Lineage (NCBI taxonomy): Eukaryota > Viridiplantae > Streptophyta > Magnoliopsida > Acorales > Acoraceae > Acorus > Acorus calamus. The sequence continues at coordinate 24,180,460 of CM060878.1, forward strand.
AAAATAAATAATTTTTCAAAATAATGAATTTCAAGGATTTGGTTTTATCATCTTTTATTTTTTTATAAAGTGTTTAAAAAATGTTTTAGTCTCGTATCGTAAAAATGATTTAAATTCATCAAATAATCCAATATATATTGTAAATTATACATGCTTGTATTATGTATAATTTAAATTCAATATGCTACGTGATTAATGATTGAGAATTTAAATAAATGTATATCTGAATATGCATGATCCAAACAATTGTCCATACTTAGACTAAGGGTCATCATCCGGCCCGAGGCCCGAAAGCCCGGCCCGGGCCCGTTTTCAGGGCGGGCCGGGCCGGGCTTGGGCCTGGTTCTAGGGCCCGGGCCCGGCCTGTTCGGGCTGGCCCGTAAGCCCGCCCGCGGGCACATGGAGGGTGATCCAATGAACTAGTAACATGTGATTTTTATTTGAATTGTGGTTGAATTATACAAATTATTAACATTTATTTAGGTGTTAACCTAGTTAGATACATGTAATTATTCATTTTTGTAAGTAATTAATTCATTTAATATTTTTATTTTGAAAATTCAATAGATATACATATTTTTTTCAACATTATAGTTTAAATTTTGTGTTATTTTAACATTATATACAAATAAACAACGTGAAATAAAAAAATAAAATGTTTTGAATTTGGGCCCGTAGGCCCGCCCGTGGGCCCGAACCCAGGCCCGGCCCGTGAGACCCGTTCAGGCCCGGGCCCGTGGGCAGGGCCTGGGCCCTGTTTTTTTGCCACGGGCCGGCCCGGCCGGGCCCGTTGGCCAAGCAGGTCCACGGGCCTGGGCCCAGGGCCGGGCTTGGGCCCTGTTTCAACAGGCCGGCCCGGCCCGGCCCGTTGCCGACCCCTAATTTAGACACCGTCAAATATTTAAAAAATATTTTTATGCATTGCGATTTTAAAAAATCTATATTTAAATATTATTATGCATATCTAAATGATTTTAAAAAGTATATAAATATTATATACAATTACACACAATCCCATTTACAATATTATCATATATCTCGATCGCTATTCAACATTATAGACGCTTTGTTGGAATTTTCTACACGTTCATATAATTCATTAAAGTGTATATACGTCGACCGTTGGATGCAATGGACCCGCGATCGAACGACGCACGTCGGATCCGCACGACCGCACCGACCGCATATTATCGAATATATATATATATATATATATATATATATATATATATATATATATATATATATATATATATATATATAGGGAGCCGATTCAGTGCTAGAATGCGGTCGTGCGGGAAGCGATCACGGGCCGTCGATCACGGATCCATCGCATCGGACGGTCGGGTGCGATTCATCTCGACCGTTGGATCGATGGACCCGCGATCGAACGATCGACGTCGTTTCCCACATTCCCGCATTCCCGCACTGAATCGCTCGCGTGTATATATATATATATAATTTTTATTTATAAAATCATATACTTTATTAATGATATTATTTTTTAAAATAAAAAAAATGTGCAAAACTGTTAACGAGGCTTATTTTCTTGAAGTGTCTGATCCGTATCCAATCTATACATCCGTATCAATCCTACCAAACTAATTAAATCCTCCAAAACTTTCCAGAGTCCCATTTTAGTCATTTCCACAAACACACATCCCCACTCATTTTTTTCCTAAAAAAAAAACTCCCTCTCTAGAGCTGTCCCTCGTGCACTTGTGTGTGTATATATAAACACACACAACCCAACTTGTTAGCAGATTCAAAACCAAGAAAACCAAAACGAGAAAGAAAGAGATTCAATATAGACATCAATGGGCAACAGCCTCAGGTGCTGCCTGGCCTGCGTCCTCCCCTGCGGCGCCCTTGACGTCATCCGCATCGTCCACCTCAACGGCCACGTTGAGGAGTTCAGCCGCCCCGTCCCCGCCGGAGAGGTCCTCAAGTCCCACCCGGGCCACATCCTGAGTCGCCCGTGCTCTCAGGGCGTGGCCCGCAAGATCCTGATTCTTTCCCCCGACTCGGAGTTGAGAAGGGGTCAGATCTACTTTTTGATCCCCTCAACCTCGTTGCCAGAGAAAAAAAAGCAGAAAAAAATATTGATGAAGAAACAGAACAGAAATAATGATGCAAAGCATCATCATCATCACTCGAGGAAATCCTCGAGTGATGATGATGTCATGGTGGAAGAGGCGGAGGACAAGCATAAGAAGAGACGCTGCTGGACCGGGCGGGTCGGGGTGTGGAGGCCTCACTTGGAGAGCATATCGGAGGACATCCGGGACTTGCCGTCGTCGGAGTCCGGCGCCTCCTCCCGGAGGTGACTAACCCTAGCCATGTTTACGTGGGGAAACGTTTTTTTTTATTTATATTAATTGTGGTTTTTATATTTTGCTCAATGTGAAGGTTGGAATGATGTATTTTGTTTTGTTTTGTTTTTTTTTTGGTTTTTTGTCGATAGAATCTAAGTGTAATATTTTTCTCCAACTGAGAAATTTGAGTGGCAATGATGAAAATTTTTTTAGTCCTCTCTTTTTAGTAGGATTTGATACATTTTTTTCCACTTGCATGAACCAGTAATGGTGTAATAAAGAATTGTAGAGAAAACATGAAAAGTGATTCTTGTTGTATGTATATATTTTTAATATAAAGTTATTAGAGTTTGAATCTTGAGAAAAGTCATTTTAACAATTGAAATCTCACAAGTTTTTCATATGATACAATCGAAGAACATGATCCAGTTTTTTTTTTTTTTTTTGAAAATTGGTAGATATTACTACCCCGATTTCATTAAAGATTTTGAAGTTCAACAATGAAGGAGGTGAGAGGAAATAGAGAGGACAAAGAAAACCAGTAAATAAACATAGTAAAAGAAAAAGAAAAAGGGGATGGTTCTCGGTGAGGAGTCCGGTTAGAGATATTTAACCGGGTTTGACACCGAGACATAATACCCCGATTAAGCCTCGATCCTCAAGCGCCCGTTATCCAGTTGATGGAGACTTTGAACCGGAACAAACTCTCTGGTTGACGATGACTTTAATTTCAGGCAACCTCTCTCATGACAAAGTCTAAGTTTTAATCTTTAATTTCTACAACACAATATTGATAAAATTCATGTAATTGTCTTCATATGAGAACATTTTTATTATTGGTCAATTTCAATGCACCCACATTTTCAAACCTAATTTATAATTTATACATGATCTGTATCAGATGATGTACGTGGAGGTTGAGATTCCCTGCCAATGAATCAGAGAATAACAGAACCACAAAAAGAAAAAGCAAAAGATTAAAAGGGAGAATCAATTTGTTGTTTCTTCTCATATTGAAGCAAAGTCTCTACTGATATCATCGGGGGCGATTAGGTGCGGCGGCGACGTGGGCCGTTCGATCGCGGGTCCATCGCATCCAACGGTCGACGTGAATCGCACCCGACCGTCCGATGCGATGGACCCATGATCGACGGCCCACGATCAACGCCGCACCTGCCGTTCGCCGCACCTAATCGCCCCCCTGATATCATATCATATATATATTATAAAGTGAGAAGGTGGCATCTACAGCTAATATGTTCAATTTTTTAGAACTATTGACTTCAAACACTCACACCAAGATATCACGAGAGATCACATTTTGTATTATTCGGGAGGGAATACCAATGTATAAAGTTTTTTTTTTTAATCCATAATTTATATGGAGTAAGTAAGAATAAAGCTTTAGTATATATTATATTAATTAATTCTATTGGAATTGCTGCTAATCCAAAACCAATGGTGGTTAAACTAATATCATTAAAAAGTGATATTCCAATTTTATATAAATATCTCAATTCCAATGTATGAGAAGAGATAAATTTAGATTACCAATCAAAAAACAAAAAAAAAAAAAAGAAAAAAAAAAGAAATTTATTTAGAAGGGAAATTTTCAAAAATAACCCTTCTAAAAAAAAGAATTTCAAATTTAACCTCGAGATCAAATGATTAGCAAAACTGATTCTGGATCCAGTTTGACTCCGGTCAGCGCGCCACGTCGACGTGTTGACTAGGTGGGGAAGCGCCACGATAGAGACGTGATCCGATATCACGTATCCGTCGCCAGCGCGAACCGGCGGGGGCCCGACGCGGCTGATTCGTGCTTTGGATGACATGCATGCATGTTCGCGGAGGCGTGATCATGGATCACGTCTACATGATGATCACGCCTCAAATGCATGCATGCATACCCCCCCGCGCGGGGGTGATTTTTTTTTAAAAAAAATATAATTTTTAAAATTAATAAAGTTATATGATATAATAATCAATTATTTATAAAATTTAATTATTCAAAGTAGTATTTGATTAAGGATCATTTAAGAAAAATAAGGTCTAACTTTGATTTAAAATTAAAATCAAGTTTAAAATTTAAAATTTCTATAAAATTTATGATTTAAAATACAGATAATATTTAAAATTTAATTTTGTAAAATAAAAAATATGATGAGTATTATTTGTATTTGGGGATGAATCATTTTTTTATTTTTTCACGTTTTCCACACATGAAAAAATGTTTTCATGTTTCATTTTTTCATGGATTAAGTAAAAATGTGTGGGAAACATGAAAAATAAGAAAATAATCCATTCTCAAATACAAATAATACTCATCATAATTTTTTTTACTCTCTTTCAAATTAATACTTGGTTAGAGATAATCTAAGAAAGATAAGACTTAACTTTGATTTAAAATTAAAATTAAGCATAAATTTTATAATTCGAATCAGATTTAAAATTTAGATAATATTTAAAATTTAATTTTAGAAAACAATCATTTCTCAAAAAAATCACATGCAAATATATATAAATGGTTGTTTTACAAAATTAAAATTAAAATTTTATTGTTTCCTCTTATTTTTTATTTCTATATAAATGGTTGTGTTATAAAATTAAATTTTATAAAATGCTATTTTCTCTTGTTAATTTTGTTTTATACATTTTTATTTTTACAAAATTAAATTTTAAATATTTTTTGTATTTTAAATCATAAATTTTATAGGAATTTTAAATTTGATTTTAATTTTAAATCAAAGTTAGACCTTATTTTTCTTAAATGATCCTTAATTAAATATTATATTAAATAATTGAATTTTATAAATAATTGATTATTATATCGTATGATTTTATTAATTTTATAAAAATTAAATTTAAAAAAAAAATAATCACCCCCGCGCGCGCGGGGGCGGCATATGCATGCATGCATTTGAGGCGTGATCCATGATCACGCCTCTCATTAGATGTGATCCATGATCACGCCTCTGCGGGCATGCATGCATGTCATCCAGAGCATGGGCCGGTCGCGTCGGGCCCCCGCGCGGTTCTCGCTGGTGACGGAGACGTGATACCAGATCACGTCTCCGTCGTGGTGCTTTCCCGCCCAGTCAACGCGTCGACGTGGCGTGTTAATCGGGGTCAAACTGAATCCAGGGTTAATTTTGTTAATAGTTTGGTCTGGGTCAAATTTGAAATTTTTTTTAGGAGGGTTATTTTTAAAAATTTTCCAAAAAGATATTCTAATTTTATTATGACATTTGTGGGCAATGGAAATTAAAGTTTATCATGTGTGCATGCATGGTAATTTTTTTTTCAATGTTTGTTTTTCTTAAAAGCATGATTTTTTTAAATCTTATATCTCACCTACTACAAAGCATTGATTCATCAAAAAGTTACTTATCATGATCTTTCTAAAGTCACATCTTATATATATCATGAACTTTACAAACAATTTGAAGGGGAAATGATTTAATTAATTTTAACGAAATTTTATACCTTAAAAAAGTAGTTGGATATATTGCCTGTTAATACTTTGAATCAATGAGAATTTGTCAATTATCTATAAGGGGATCCACATTCAAATTCAAAAGAAGTTTACTACATGACTTTTCAAATAATACATATTCATATATCATATATTTATCTGAACAGATGTGGATACATATAAGAGTATCAAACATATTTGCACGAGTGAGAGACCAGAGAGTGAACATGCATGCATGAATGGTGAAACTGTAATAATTAAACTAGTTGCATATAAATAGTTTCTTAATTGCCAACTTTTAATGTAATAGTTGTATATATAGTTACCTCGTGAGATGTGACATGATTGATAAAAAAGAGGACTAAATATGATTTCATTACAATCGAGATTAAATTAAAAAAAAACAGTACATGCTGAATCTAATGTTATTATACTTTCATCATTTTGTATTATATTTTTTATATATTATTCACAAAAACATAAACAAAAAATATATATCAGTATGTAATATTATATCTTCTAAGACTCCACACGTCTCGACATGTAAATGGTTGAAAGCTGGCCAAAAAATAATTAAAAAAAATTTGAGGAGAAACAAAAACAAAAACAATACTGTTATAAGGTACACCTCACATGGCCCTAGAAAACTAGACATAAATCCATACATTTATTCAAGTACAACCTTTTCTATCCATTAGTTTTATTGATATAGGCCTTAGGCCTCATTTAATGTTGAACGTGGATTGTGCTTTGTTTGATACATTATAAGTGTATTATAATTTTTATTTATAGTTGATTATTGACTTGATCAATCACATTATTGCATGGATTATTTATTGGGTATGGTCACTGTTTCTTTCCTTGTATTTTCTCAGACTGTTTGGTGATGTTATGGGCAGTATTCAGGGAGGCATGTGTTCCAATTCAATTTGACCAGCTAAACATTAAAGGCAAAGTGGAGTTTCACATGATTTGAAATGCATAGGTGTGGTAGAGAATGTGTTTACTAACAAAGCCATCATTCATGGTTTGTCAACATGAGAGCAAACAAATTACAGGTGAAAATTTTCAGAATATTGTCATAAGTGGTGGACCTAGGATTTTCTTGAAGAGGGGGGTTTGGAAAATTTACTCAAAAGTCAAAACACAAAAGAGGATTTTTACTTTGGGTTAGTTTGACAAGGGGTTAATATTTTGAGAATAAGTTGTAATAATTTTGAAGGATAAAAAATTTATCAATTTATTCATATTTACATTTGTTAAAATTGGGATAAAAAGTGATGATAAATGTTATCTTAACCTTTAGGTGAAACAAAATATCTTCATTTTCTTTTTAAAATTAGGACAACTTTCCTTTGAAATATAATTAAGGGCGCATGCCAATCATTTTGTCAATAAATAAATAAATTAGGACAACTGTTTATAGTTTATCCCGATTATTTTTTATACTAAATGGTGATAAGTTGTTCTTTTACTAATTTCTCTCCATAATTACCTCTTATCCCACCGCTACACAGTATCTTTTCTAGCTCCTACTGTTCCCCCATAACAGGCCAGCCAGCCACTAAGAAGGTTGAGCGCTGATACACTCATTTTTTTTTGCATCTTGTTTTACAATCTTATACATCATGATAATGTAATATATACTGCGCTATCATAGTATATAGAGTAAAAAAACTAATTTTTTCAAAGAGAAAAAATACACTAATGTATTTCAGTATATACTTTATTTCATATAACATGCACTTAAATATGAGTGTACGATAGTTTGAGAAAAAAATGATATAGATTACGAATGGTCTACAGTATGAACATATCATTTTTTGAGAAAATTACTCGAAAAATGATACATCCAACCAAATACTATCTGTATTTTAAATCATAAATTTTAAATATTATCTGTATTTTAAATCATTAATTGCAATCCACACTGATTTTTAAAAAATAGAGTATATACTTAAATATATTAGTGTATTTTTTTTTTTAAGTTACAAAAATGATAATTTTTTTTATACAATACATTATGATGAAATCTCATGCATAATAATAGTGTCATATATACTATATTACCATAATCTATGAGGCTATAAAACAGGTTGCAAAATGGACTGAATGTATGAGCGCTCAAGTTACTCATATGGGTCAACATAGGTAGTGTCAACCCACTGGGCCAGCCATCCCCTATGGTTCCCCACAACGGGCCTGAGCTGTAGAGATGGGCCGGGTTGAGTCAAATGCAGATTGGACCATGCTCATCTGCGTCCGTACAAGGGGCACCGTCCACTGTGGGCCAGCCCCAGGCCCAAAAACCAAAAAAAAAAAAAGAAATTGATACAGGTGCATGTTACACTAAGTTTTTTTTTTAACGGTTGAAAATACATTTTTATATATTAAAAATATAGTGAAGCATATACATCATTAAAGTTCTTTTACACTTACTAAAAGTATATTCATTCAATTTGAAATGAAATGATATACATTTTTTATTAAAACATATACCTCATTAGATGATGTTTACTATTTAAAAAAAAATAGAAACATGCGTGATCTAAATTTTGATTGATAAAAAATAACTGATGCTAACATTTTCCAATTGATATATCCAACTCATTGGGCATCCCCGTGTATGACACTCATTTTTTTTTCAAATACACTCACTCGTTAAAGTATATACTTTTATATAAATTGAAGTATATATTAAAATATACTAGTGTATTTTTTTTTAAAATAAAAAAAAAATAGAAACATGCGTGATCTAAATTTTGATTGATAAAAAATAAATGATGCTCACATTTTCCAATTGATATATCCAACTCATTGGGCATCCTCGTGTATGACACTCATTTTTTTTCAAATACACTCACTCGTTAAAGTATATACTTTTATATAAATTGAAGTATATATTAAAATACACTAGTGTATTTTTTCTTTAAAAAATGAAAAAAAATTCATACACTACAAAAGAGCCTATGTAATATATATATCACGCTACCATATATATGGGGCAACATACGAGACTACAAAACAAACTAAATGTATCAACACTTGAAACCTATTATATCTTAATATATACTTTAAAAATTATTGTATCTCAGTATTTATTTTATTTCATATAAGATATATTGCAAAGAAAAAATGTTTTTAAAAAAAGAAAAATAGATCGGATTGTAATCGGGGCTGCACCGACGCCTGAACATATTCCAGGGCGCTGATACACGCAGTCTTTTTTGTAGCCCGTTTTGCAGCCTTATACGCTAAGATAACATAGTATATATTACGTTATCATAGTATATGGGTCCTAACATAGTATATGACCTAATTTTTTTTATATATTTTTTCATTATGAAAAAAAATATACTAATGTATTTTAGTATATGCTTCATTTCATATAATAGTATGTACTTTAAAAAATGAGCGTATAATTTTTAAAAAAACATGGACTACAAAACGGGCTCCAATTGGGGCTGTGCCTATCATTTTCCTAAATTCTAACATCAAGACATTATAGACCCATTTTATTCTTTTTGACTTTGAACTATAGTTTACACTTTACAGCAATCTAGGTTGATTCTTATGGGCCTTTTGAGAGTCAGTTTGGGCCATATTAAACCCCACTTTTCTAATATAATAGTGGTTTGTCACAAGCAAGGGACTTTGCAATCCATTTGGTCTATGTACAAAAATAAAAGGAAAAAAAGAAAAGAAAAAGAGTGATATGTTACTTTCAGTCTCATTTGCTGAGACTTAAAAAAAAATACATGCTTAGCTAATGAAACATAAATTTTTTATTAAAAAAAAAAAGTGCATACTCGGAATTGAATGCACTGTTGTAAATATGGATGACTGACTTTGACTTTGACTTTGTCAGCATTTATCCTAAAGGATTAGATTCAATCCTTTTTATTTTGATAAAACCAAATCTCTGTACAATCTTGTTTGTTGCTATCTTTTAATGCATATAAATACAAACCAGCATTGTATTCATTTCATCAATCAAGAAGATGGTAAATACAAAGCTCTCTCTTCTTCTCTCTCACATATTTTTTTTGGTTGATATATTTAATCTTATTCTTTTACTTAGATTTATAACACATTATTAATACGATGCTCTATATTTTCATATAGATCATCTAGTACACACATATGATTAATTTTTTCAATATGCCCCGATGATTATTTATTTATTTATTTATCTTCTATACGGCATCAACAACGTTTAAATATTATGCATATGTTATGAATTATGAATGCAACAGAATGCACAGTATGCAAATTTTTTTGGAAAAAAAAAGTGCAACAATAATGGAATAGTATGCAATAGTACGTGAATATATATATACTAGTTAAGCGCACGCGCTAATGCGCGTGTTAGTTACTAATCAGAGATACGTCATGAATGATCTCTTGAACTATGACTTTTAGAATCCAAAAACTCTAAAACTCTGAATCAATCTTCTGATATATTAACTACAGCATGACCAATTAAAAAAATTAAAAAAAAAATAAAAAGCACAAAAATTACAGTAAATATGTTATTGAGAAATAAGAAAGTGCGTGTTAATTACAGTAACTGAATCATCAAGAGTGAGAATAAAAAATATTGCAGTTAAGGAAACTGAAATTTGTATTTAACAGGACCATAAAAAGTATGGGGAAAGCAATCCCTCTCTGGATTCTAAGGATTCCCAGAAAAATATTCAAAAAAAAGAAGAAGCTTAGAGGATATTTAACAATAGTCTTGTAACCCAAAAAGTGGACACTGCTCTTCCCACTGTGTGATAGTTCACATTCTTTCTGAAACACTACATTATTTTTATGTGATGCTCAATTGAAAGCTTATATGAGATGGGACATCAAAGATTACGTAGTAATTAAGTAGTAATATCTTTAAAGCAAATGTCAATGAATATTTGACCAACAATTAAAAACTTCTCACTAAATGGTTAAATCTGTATAGTCACCATTAGTGTCAATAAAATCCTGCCCAACTATGTGAACTTGGTTTTCATGGTTGTCCCATCCATAAGCCCTAAAGAAGGTTTTTCAAAACTTACAAGAAGAGCCCTGAATTGGCAAAAGGAACCATCAATTCCTGATCAATTTCAAGAACCCTATATAAAAAATAAAAAAAAACTAAAATTCCTCTTCATGATTTCAAGAACCCTAACAAAAAAAAACATTCAATTTCCGGATGAAGACATGTAAGCTTCATCACACAGAAAAATCGGACAATGGGGAGAATTAATTCCTGAAGAACCCTAAAAAAAAAATTCAACAATAGAGAGAGATGAACCTGGGTTTCGGTGATTCGCGTTCATCCTATCTCACCCTCTTCATGTTCACACGATTCTTATAGAACTCTCTTCTTTCTCTCCCTTCTTGTTCCTGGATCTTCTAGAGCCTGCAAGAAAGAGAGACATATTTCGATCCACAAAAACAAAAACAAAATAACCTTTCATTTGCAGAAGGGTCCCCACTTTATACAAATTAACAACCAGATCCCCCGATAAATTTCACCCAATTTTTATCTTCTTTGAGCTATTTGCAGATGGACCCCCAAGTTCTAACAGTTTATAATCAAGCCCCTCAATAAAACTGGCCAATTTCATCCTTTTTATGGGCTTCTTGCACATCGGTTGTCTTATTCATAGAAGAGGGGGTGGGGGAATTAGATCATTGTCTTATTCGGACCTCATTCCTTTAATAGACTTCTAGTATAGATTGTATGGATAACTTGGGGGTCCATTTGCAAATAGCCCAGAGGAGATAAAAGTTGGGTGAATTTTAAAGAGGGACCTAATTGTTAAATTGGTAGAAAGTGGGGGGCATTTTGAAAATATCTCATAGGATTTGTCTTATATGTTACACAGTTTTGTTTTATCCGGATGCCATTCTTTTAATAGATATTGTATATATTAAAATATTAAAATATTTTATTGAAATTTCATGAATTAGAAGTTTGGGAAATATTAAATATGAAAATATGGACGAGGCACATATTTGTAACATAGATAGGGACCTGTTTATAAAACTGGTAAAATCTAGGGACCGATGTGTAAGAAGCCCATAAAAGGATGAAATTGGCCGGTTTTAGCGAGGGACCTGATTATGTATTGGTATAACTTGGGGATCCATTTGCAAATAGCCCAGAGGAATTAAAAATTTGGATAAATCTTAGTGAGGGACCTGGTTGTTAAATTGGTAGAAAGTGGGGGGTTTATGCAAATATCCCACAGGATTTGTCCTCACGTGGTTACACCGTTTTGTCCTCGAGTGACGCCCATTCTTTTAATGGATAAAATATATATATATATATGAGAAGTGATTCGGTGCGGGAATGCGGTCGTGCGGGAAGCGATTACGGGCCGTCGATCACGGGTCCATCGCATCGAACGGTCGGGGGCGATTCATCTCGACCGTTGGATGCGATGGACCCGCGATCGAACGACCGACGTCGTTTCCCGCATTCCTGCATTCCCGCACTGAATCACTCGACTATATATATATATATATATATATATATATATATATATATATATATATATACGGGGGCGATTAGATGCGGCGAACGACAGGTGCGGCGGCGATGTGGGCCGTTCGATCGCGGGTTCATCGCATCCAACGGTCGACGTGAATCGCACCCGACCGTCCGATGCGATGGACCCGTGATCGACGGCCCACGATCGACGCCGCACCTGCCGTTCGCCGCATGTAATCGGCCCTATATATATATAGTTGAGTGATTCAGTGCGGGAATGCGGGAAACGACGTCGGTCGTTCGATCGCGGGTCCATCGCATCCAACGGTCGATGTGAATCGCACCCGACCGTCCGATGCGACGGCCCGTGATCGCTTCCTGCATTCCCGCACTGAATCACTTCCATATATATATATATATATATACGGGAGTGATAATATGCGGGTCGTGCGGTCGTGCGGATCCGACGTGAGTCGTCCGATCGCGGGTCCATCGCATCCAACGGTCGAGATGAATCGCCCCCGACCGTCCGATGCGATGGACCCGCGATAGACCCGTGATCGACGGCCCGTGGTCGACGCCGCACATCCGCACGACCCGCACCGTATCATTTCCCTATATATATAATATATATAAAAATAATAATAAAGTATATATATATATATAGGGAGATGATGGGGTGCGACCATGCGCACGGTGCACCCCATCGTGCGCCCGGGCTCGGGACCGTGCGATCGCTGATCTCGCGATCGCACGGTCCACGTTTTCTGTTTTTTTTTTTAAAAAAAAAACACCACCTGATGGAGACCACCTCGGGAAAAACCATGCAAAAAAAAAAATTAAAACCGGATGAACCGGTTGTGATGGAGACCCCCTGACCCCCCAATGTCTCACCCCCCTCTCTCTCCTCTCATTCTTCTCATCCACTCAGACTAAAACAGAGAGAAAAAAAAGGGGAACACCACCTGATGCACCACCTGCTGCGCTGCGTCCCCATCTGTTTCGCCACGCCCACCCCTCCCCGTGCTCGTCCACCACCGGCCACCCCCACCCCTCCCCGTGCTCCATGACCACTGGCCACGCCCACCCGATATGTAATGTAAGTTTTTTTTTCATTTTTCGAATTAGGTTCTGCTTATCTAGGTTTGCATATGATTTGTTTTCAAATTTAGGGTTTTGTTTTCACATTTATTTTCAAATCTAGGATTTTATCTGATTTTTTAGATTTAGGGTTTCTTTTAGATTTATTTTCAGATCTAGGGGTTCTTTTTCAGATTTATTTTCAGATTTAGGGTTTTCTTTTCAGATTTATTTTGGGTCTAGGTTTTTATTTGATTTTTTTCAGTCATAGGGTTTTCTTTTCAGATTTATTTTATAATATAGGTTTTTATCTCATTTTTTTCAGTTATAGGGTTTTTTCTTTCATTTTTTTTTTGATCTGGAGTGGTTTTTTCAGATTTGTTTTACTTTGTAGATGCTTATTGAGGAAGACATTTGAAGCAAAAAAAATGATAGATGAAGCCGGTGGTTGACGAGAAGATCGGTAGCAGCACGCCCTGACATTATTTAGAAATAGGTATAAGTGCATACTATACACATTGGATTACGTTTGATGTTACATCTGAAATGAATATGATTTTTTTTTCAAACATAGAACAATTCAATCAGTGTGGCGCACGTCTATGTTCTGTTTCCATTATTAGGTAGGTGTAGATTATTTTTTTTCTGATTTTTTTTAACCTTTAGATGCTTATTGAGGAAGGCATTTTAAACCCAAAAAAAAATTTGTTAGATTAAGCAATAGATGTATATACCTTTAGATGCATTGCTGGGATGTTTTGTTTCTATGATTAGTGTGACTGATAATCTGAATTGAAGCATGAAAAGCATTGTTTAATGGATTGTTTATGCAAGAAATAGATTGTAAATATTTATTGTTATCTTCCTCCAATTGGATATGATTTCATTTTATCTTCATTATTTTCCGGGACATATTCAAGTGCTTTTTTTTCTTTGTTTCATATTTTTTCAATGATGAAAGACGATTGAAAGACATTTTTCATCATGTTTTGTTGGAAATGTTGTGTGATATAACTAATATATATCATATCATATATCTATTAATTTTATCATAGAAAATTAGAAAATGAATTTTGTTCACCTATCTATTCTTTTTATGGTATGAAGGGCAATGGGAGATATTTCAGATCAAGTAGGTCGACCCTCAGATAATGGACAGGTACATGTAATTTTTACTCATGTAAATTTGTGCAATCTCTAATGTTGTCCCAAAACCCTATTATAGACTTATTTACACCTTAATACCCCATGTGTCATGCATAAGATAAGAGTTCAAAGAACAATTGTCTTTTTTTTCCACATTGACTCACTTGGAGATCATTGAAATTCGAAATTGGTAAAAAATTAAGTGGAAACTCACAAACGTATCATAGGCATTTAGTGTGGAAAAGATCATAGCTGGTACTAGGTGAACTTGAAGACATAATTCCTGAGGAGAGATTACTTCCAAGTTTATGTCGTAGGATGGCCTACCAACATTCAAAGCACCACACACACCCTCACCCACTGCATCTCAATCATGTATAACTCCCTTTTTACATGTAAAACTACCTTTTTCTTGTATTGAACTCTTCCACTAAAATTTATTGACTAATATACTGAGTACAGATCCAAATTGAAAACAAAACGAAATGGGTCAGTATAGCAGATGAAATTTCTACTACCTGACTACCCAATATGCAATAGTACAAGACAAAGTAAGATTACCTTAACACTGTTTCATTTTCCACATTGCAAGAAGGACCAAATATACATGTAAACTCTCGACATTTCATTAGAAAACAATGGCCGATAATATGAGCTGGCAGATTTGGTTGAATTGGAATCCTGCAGTCTTTATTGATAAGATAAGTAATGAAATTCAGATTGTAAACAGGGTATGGGCAAATTGGAAGGAATGCATGACTCAAATATCCATATCACTTTTTCAAGGTAATGGTATGGGTCCTTTTGTTGAGGATTCTATTAAAGCCAGTTTTGGAAGGTGTCTCATAAAGCTGTGCGTGCACCTGAAGAACTAGCAAAGTTAGCGAGAAGAAAAAAGAATCACTCAACATACACAATTTTTGGCTGATGATATGCTGAGCAGTGTTTTGTATCCTCATCAAAGAGCTTAGATATATGTATAGATGATATTAAAGATGTATAGTCTCAGTATGTACATGATGAAGGACCTTAATTTCCCCTTGATCTTTTGTTACATATTATATGCCTCTGATGAGGCCAGTGACTAGGTGGTGTAGATTGTAAATGTTTATGTTTTTACAAATTCTCAGATTCATTCAGAAATAGTTTGAATGAGCAGTTTGTATATTTATAGAGGAGTGTTTGTGGATAAAAAAACTCCGTCTACTGCTGATGATAGTCAGTATAGAGGCCTGTTTGTGCCTTCCTTTTGAGAACATTCTTGTATTTTATAGAGGCCTGTATGTGTTACATGATTTTGATGACTTTATTTGTTGCAAAATTTGAATGCATTTTTAGTTTGAACTCTTCAGGTACTTAATGATTTTCCCTGTTGCCTAAGCTCTCCTTGTGTTTTTTTTTTTTTTTACTTTATTTTCTTGTAGTTAAGGTGTTTCATTGTTATTGATGCCTTGATTCCTTCCAATGGAAGCATATCAAATTGATTCACAAGAAAGCTCCAGGTTATGAATTTTATAGACAAGGTGTGCCCAATCTTTCAGGGGCAATTATGTGCATTTTTGGACATCCACAACAGTTTCAGAAATTGAACCCAATACATGAATATGACTCTCCACAACTGCAAAAGCCAAAGACCTCTACTTTACTAAAGGAACTCTCTAAAATAAATAAATAAAAGTCAACCAAGACACTCAATTTAAAGAGTGATATCTTTAGGACTAATATGAATCAATTATTGAAGCACAAAACGTGTAAACCCACAGCCAAATGGGGAAAACAACGCAAGCACGGTGCATAAACTGCACTGCATATTCAATTACCCTAACAAACCTTTTCTATCAGATAATTGAGAACTCTTAAACTACCATGCCAAATAAAAATACCAATAAACCGAGAGAGAACAAAGTTGAAGAGAAGAAAAAAGGAAGGAATGTTTATTAAGTAAAAAACAACCAAGACAAATACTCCAACTACTAATTATCATTATTTTGGGTTCCTCACTCACAATCCAACCATTACAGCAACAACCAAAATATCCAACCTGTTCAACAACAACCAATTGAACCATTAAAACAACATTTCAACATGTCTAAAGACAACATTTCACATTGATTTGAAGACAACAAGATGCTACATGAATAATAAGTTGTTCTCAATAAGGTTGTACACAAGTTCAAAGTTGTTCTTGTTTTTCCAGTGATCACATGTGTGCTCATATTTCCATGATAGGTAACAACACCTCCAAGCTGATCAACTATCTACACAATCCACAGAGAAAATCATCATGAGCTTAATCATTTAATCAACCAAATCAGCTGGTAGTAGTTATATCACGTTAAGAAGAATATACAGATGAATCACATGTATTGTTACCCTTTCACTTACATTGAACTTTACAGAGGAAGAAAAATCTCTATTAATAGACAACAAGATTCCAATTCAACCAAATCTGCTAGCTCATATTAATAAAGAAGACTAGGAGGGACTGATAATCCATTAAACATTTTAACTGAAATATAAAGACCAAATGTGAGTCAAATGCTTAACAAACCTGAATCATGAGTAAAAAAAAATGCACATTCCATAAAAATAATCATACAAAAATCCCTGATGTTTATTACTATGCACATGTACAAAATATACTTCATTCAAATATCAGATATTCAAACATTCATTCATTCAAATATCAGATTATTAGTAGAATGAGAATAGTAACATTTTCATTGCAAACAAAAAAGAAACATTTATTATGTTACATATGAACATGCAAGCATGATCCGAGGAAGTCAACCCACAAATTCTTGTTCCCATAATGCCATATCAATGACTTATTCATTCTCTGTCACATGAGTAATAGACAGTTTCTTCATATATGCTTTTAGATTGTCTAAAAACAATTAAAAATCTAAGTACAATCTTCTTCTAATAATGATATCACTAATTTTAATGAATAAAACATTATATAAAACTCTCAGTAGATCACATGAATACATGGATGATGACAACTGTCTATTGCTATTGTTTAAATCAAGTGCTCTGCTAAACTGGATGTCTATAATCAAATGAGGGTCCTAGGTGAACTAACACAACAAAACAAAAATGAAAAAAAAAAGAGCCTGAACACAAAGAATCAATCATCTCTTGATTCATTGTTTTTACACTGATACCATCACATGCCACACCTCCTACCAAGATCATGAAGCACCCTCCGCAAGCAGAACCACCTCTGCCAGAGGCATGGACAGTGAGGTCGGCAACAGAGAACTCAGACAAACAAGCCAAGTTGGATGCAAGTGAAGCCACCATCGACGCACTTCAGGTGGAAGAGGTGCCCACAATCCAGGAACACCCTCAGCATGTCTGAGTCCTAGATCTGAAAAGAATATGAAAAATAATAAGCATCTCTTCAACACAAATCAAGAAAGGTTTCAAAATAAATTTGAAAAGCATCTCTTCAACACTAATCAACAAACCCTATAACTCAAAAAAATGAGATAAAAACCTAGATTTCAAAATAAATCTGAAAAGAAAGCCCTATGACTGAAAAAAATCAAATAAAAACCTAGACCCAAAATAAATCTGAAAAGAAAACCCTAAATCTGAAAATAAATCTGAAAAAGAACCCCTAGATCTGAAAATAAATCTAAAAGAAACCCTAAATCTAAAAAATCAGATAAAAACCTAGATTTGAAAATAAATGTGAAAACAAAACCCTAAATTTGAAAACAAATCATATACAAACCTAGATAATCAGAACCTAATTCGAAAAATGAAAAAAAAAACTTACATTACAGATCGGGTGGGCGTGGCCAGTGGTCATGGAGCACAGGGAGGGGTGGGGGTGGCCGGTGGTGGACGAGCACGGGGAGGGTGGGCGTGGCGAAACAGATGGGGATGCAGCGCAGCAGGTGGTGCATCAGGTGGTGTTCCCCTTTTTTTTCTCTCTGTTTTAGTCTGAGTGGATGACAAGAATGAGAGGAGAGAGAGGGGGGTGAGACATTGGGGGGGTCAGGGGGTCTCCATCACAACCGGTTCATCCGGTTTTAATTTTTTTTTTTTGCATGGTTTTTCCCGAGGTAGTTTTTATGGCCTCCACGAGGTGTTTTTTTTTTAAAAAAAAAAAACAGAAAACGTGGACCGTGCGATCGCGAGATCAGCGATCGCACGGTCCCGAGCCCGGGCGCACGATGGGGTGCACCGTGCGCATGGTCGCACCCCATCATCTCCCTATATATATATATGAAAATTATTACGTGCGGCGAATGGCAGATGCGGCAGCGACATGGGCCATCCGATCGCGGGTCCATCGCATCCAACGGTCGATGTGAATCGCACCTGACCGTCCGATGCGATGGACCCGTGATCGACGGCCCGTGATCGCTTCCCGCATTCACGCACTGAATCACTTCCCTCTATATATATATATATATATATATAGTCGAGTGATTCAGTGCGGGAATGCGGGAAACGACGTCGATCGTTCGATCGCGGGTCCATCGCATCCAACGATCGATGTGAATCGCATCCGACCGTCCGATGCGATGGACCCGTGATCGATGGCATGTGATCGCTTCCCGCACGACCGCATTCCCGCACTGAATCACTTCCCTATATATATATATATATATATATATATATATATATATATATATATATATATATATATATATAGAGCCATGTAATTTTATTCATGTAACCCGTGAATAATTTTTTTATGCAATATTTTTATTTATTTATTTGATTATTGTATTTTTCATGCAATAGTTCCTTGGTTGTTATTTGTTATTGGATCTCTCTGTTTGTTATCTATTCTTTGGAATTTCATTAAATATTATTATTCAAATATTATATCTATCTGTAGAATCAGAAGTTCTCACAAATTCTAATTTTATGTGTAGAACCAGAAGTTCTCACAAATAAATTATAGTTCTAATTTTCTGTGTAAAACCAGAAGTTTTCACAAATAATTAATGGAACAAGAATTTTTAATTAATTTTATATACTGAAGCAGAAGTTTTTACAAAATTATAATAGAACCAAAAGTTCTAATCTTATATGTAGAACCGAAAGTTCTTATTTCATATATATAACCAGAAGTTCTAACTTTATACATAGAACCAGAATTTCTTACTTTATGTGTAGAACCAGAAATTCTCACAAATAAATAACAGAACCAGAAGTTTTAATTTATTTTATATACAGAACTAGAAGTTCTAATTTATTTTATATATAGAACCAGAAGTTCTAATTTATTTTATATAGAGAACCAGAAGTTCTGATTATTTTTATATACAGAAGCAGAAGTTCTAATTTATTTTAGGGATTTTTAGTTTCCCCGTAAACTATCAAATTTAGCGATCAATCCCTCACTTCTTTATATTGTTATTTTAGTCCCTCAATTTAAATGATAATTTTGAAATAAGTCCCTAGGAGGGACCCATTCGTAAATTATTAAGTTTATTTTTTAGTCCCTGGGAGGGATCTATTCCTAAATTATCATTTAAATGTAGGGACTAAAATCAAAATATGTAGAAGTGATGGATCGATCATTAAATTCGATAGTTTATAGGGACTTAAAACTAAAAATCCCTTTATTTTTTTATAGAGAACCGGAAATTCTGATTTCTTTTATATACAGAACCAGAAGTTTTAAATTATTTTATATATAGAACCACAAGTTTTTATTTTATATATGGAACTAGAAGTTCTAATTTTATATGTAGAACTAGAGGTTCTCATAAACAAATGATATAATAAGATCTATATAATGTTGAAAAATCCATGATCTATTTTATGAATGAAATCAAATTAGATCATGTATGCTGATGATGATTTATGTTTATATCATAAATGTTAAATGATCATTATGATATGTTGAAAGATATTTCATTTTTCTAATTTTAGAATTTTAGGAAATTTTTATTTATTTATGATCGACAGAATCTGTTATTAATGAAATCGTTATTTTACTGGTTAAAGATGAAAAATGTTACGCATATATTAATACGGTATGAATGTATATGAATAGTTTGTGTATTGATTATGAAATTTGGATTATCTGCTTGCATATATATATGATGTATATATGAAACTGATCATCCATACCACACTACGGATGGTGATTCCGTAATTTTGGGGATATAGTAAGTTATACTGGACAGTAATCATGCATGTATTTTTTGTTTCATTTTGGTGGATTGAAAGTTTTATTGAAATGAACATCATTACTCTTCAGTGTATTGTATAATATGTGGGCATTAATATAATCGGGTTGTATAATATTTTATTAATATGCTACATTTTAACAACCCATAAAGCTTGACGTTTATCGGATCAAGTAATCCTGTTAAAGGCTTATCAAGTTATTTTTGTTTTTTATTATGAGGACCTGTTTATAAATGATTTTTATTATAGGAGTCTAAAGTAAATAGAAATTTATGAATTATATTATCCATTTTAATAGTATGGATCGAGAAGTTAGAGCAAATAATGACATTTGTTTGATAGGTAGTGCAATAATACAATTATGAAAAATCAAAATTTTTTTCTCTGATTTGGTATAAAATACAATTGTGGTATCCACCATAGCATGACCAATTAGTATTATTGAAGACTCCAAAAAAGCCCATTACCTGTAGTGTTGGAAGCCTGAAGCTTACACTAGAAAAACCTTCTATACTATATATTTATTTTTACATTTGTATCTAATTATCCATTTTAAAGCTATGGATTTGTGCATGAGACTTTCGGTGGAGATCACTAATGAAGATTGAATAAATTTCAAGAGGTATATATCCGATTTTCATTGTATATAGTAGTAATATATGTCAATAGATGTCCATCATTTTCAGGTAATTAAATTATTTGTGCTCTTATTCCTATTGTTTATCTTGAGACTATTATATTTCTAAATTTTTTTATTAAATTGATATAATTTGGTTACATTTACATCCTCTCTACATGTATGATACATATTATATATTAACATGGCAAATAGCATGTAAATGATCTAAGCAAGTAATATACTTTTTCTTGCGTTTTCTAATAGAGATTGATTTGTGGTTCCCATATTCCACAGGCTATATAACTCTGTTATATATTTTAACTTTAAATCTATTGCTTTAATTGTTCTACATCCATTCAAGGCTATACTACATAACACCAATGGGTTATTATTATATCAAATTTGATGAAATTCATTTTTACCACGTAATATATTTATGTAAGATCCACTTTGGTGTTATATAGTCATGTGTTCATGCAGGACCATACAAAAATTATGATTACATGAATCCCTGAAGGATCATGTAAAAGTGTCTCTGAAGGACCTTGTAATACATGAAAGATTATGTAAAAATCATGATTACTCATGTTTGTAGGAACATACAAAAGTTGTAATATGTTTTTTTTTGGTCGTCCCTGAAGGATCTGAAAAAAAGGATGCATGCTAGCTTTACCATTATAATGAAAAGGATTTAAAAATAAATACCTCGTTGACAAAGGTTCATCAACCATTATGCCTCAAATATGCTCCAGTAGTAGCAATATCGGGAGCAATAATTTTATTATCAATTTTCATGTCTTGTCATTGTTGAACAATGAGTTTTGATAATAATAATAAAAAAAACTTGAAACTCGATATACTGATTCTAGTATCCTTGCCTGAAGCAAATGAATTTTATTTTATTTTAAGCTATGGACATGATCATATTTAAGGGATAAATCATGGTTAATATAACCACAACAATTGTAGAGATGACAAGTTATTGAAAACCACCAGAAGTGGAATACTATTGAATGAAAGTAAGGAGAAAAGTTTGCATAACAAATCCCAAAAATGCAAAGAAAAATTATTGTCATCTATGTGGTATTTAAGAACATAATTTTAGTCCCATACCTCAAGTACGTTTAAATCTTTAAATTGGTTACGTATCTGAAGTATGCTTAAACTCTTGATTGATTATGTACCTGACGTACGATTAAATCTTTGTCGATTTTATATTTGTCTTTATTTTTCTTTGTTATATGAAATGCAATTTACATTTTTTTAGATTTATCGTATGCTTCTCATATCTTTCGTAGAATAAAGTATGAAAATTTTAATATTATATCTTGAATATTACAAAATTATTTGAAAGCTTCAGAAGAGCAAACATCATATGATCATGTATTATATAATAATGCTTCAAACAATTGAAAATTCTATTGCATACCCCCTTAAAAAACCAAAAGATTCTTTCATCAAATTATGGGTATTATTTTTTAATTGTCATTTTAATGAGACAATATTCCCGTTGTTAGGGGGAGGAAAGAATGTACCTAAAGTACGATCTGTTCCTGCAGAACGTCAAAAATTATCATGGAATACTTCCACTTTGTCTCATCTAGACCCCCGTATCTAGGTCTGTCAACGGGTCGGGTCCGGGTCGGGTCGGGGTGGACCCAGACCCGACCCGTTTGATTGTCGGGTCCTTCGGGTCGGGTCCACATCGGGTCTCGGGTCGGGTCGGGTCGACCCATTAACAAAAGTAGGTCCGACAAAGAGAGATTGATAAACTTCTTAAAGGCCTACAATGACTTCATTTTTATTTCTTTTTAATAGTGTAATATATTATAAATAGTTTTTCACTATTTTAATTTTTTAATGTTTAATAAGATGACATTTGGAATACGGTTTAGATTATTACACTTTTACGTGAAGTCAAAAGATTGTAAAAATATTTCAAATGCTTAAAATTTTAAATGAGTATTTAATATTTAGTTATAAATGTTTGGTTGGATCATAAATGTTGGGTTGGATCATAAATAAAAAAAATTACAAAGTATTTGGGCTGGGTCAATCGGGTCCATCGGGTTCATAGGATCGGGTCGGGGTGGACCCAGACCCAACCCGTTTTCATTGTCGGGTCCTTCGGGTCGGATATTTATGACTTCTATCGGGTCGGGTCCGGGTCGACCCGCGATCCGTTGACAGGCCTACCCGTACCGCTCAATGTAAAAATGAAGTATAAAGAATGTAGAAAATGAAATTCCAAATGCACGCCAGAAGCGTGACAAACCTATAGGTTCTAAAGATTCAGCTCTCCAACAGAGGAGATTAAATGAAAAATCATGCCCTGATAAAGCTCCAGAAGAAGTTATACATAATGTTCCATAAGAGATTATAAACAATATATCCACTCTCTAAAACTCCAGAAGAGTAAAACTCCAGAAGGGAGAGTATAATGTCCATGAAGAGACACGAGTGCCTGAAGTGACTACACAGACTCTTGAAGAGAAAATGCACCTAATGATAATGAGATCTCTATATTTTATATACATGCAAGAGAAAAGTGAAATCCCAAAGAAATGATCATCGATGACATATTTATAATTCGCAGTAGCTATGAAATTTCAAATGGCAATGATGATAATGAACCATATAGCATAAATGAATGTCGACAAAGAAATGATTGACCAAAGTTACAAATATCATTCAAGCAGAATTAGGTTCTCTTGAAAAATGTGTATTCAAACCTATAGTACATACCCCAAAATGTGTTAACCTTGTAGGTTACGAGTGGATATTTGTAAGAAAGAAAAATGAGAAAATAAAATGATTAAATATAAGACACGTCTTGTGGCACAAGGTTTGTTGCAGAAACCCGGGATTTGACTATGAAGAAACATACTCATCAATCAGGGATACAATAATGTTCCATTACCTAGAAAGTCAGTTTATGAAAAACTCGGTATGAGACTAATGGACGAAGTAACAGCTTATCTATATAAGAATTTGATGATGATATTTTTATGAATCCCTGAAGCATATAAATTGCCTGAAGCAAAATCAAAGAGTATGTACTCAATAAAACTAAGATGTTCATTGTATAGAACACAATATGTACAACCGTCTTAGTGAATACTTGATAAAAGTAGGATATGAAAACAATCTCATTTGCTCGTGGGTCCTTATAAATAAATCCAGTAAGAGATTTGCTATTTTGACAGTTTATGTTGATAACATAAATTCAATTGGGACTCCTAAAAAGCTCAATAAAATTGCAGAATACCCGAAGAAGGAATTCAAAATGAAAGACCTTGAAAAAACTAAATATAATCTCGGCCTATAGATCGAGCGAAACTATTGTGGAATATTGATCCACCAATCAAAGTACATATGGTGGAATATGGTCCTACAGTGCTTCAACATGGATGAATCACATTCTCTAAGTACACCCATGGTCGTTCTTGGTCCAGAAGTACATATTTAAGTGTTATTGGTGCACTGCTATACTTGGCTCAATATACATGACCAGATATAGCCTGCTCAGTCAATCTCTTAGCGAGATATAGTTCTGCACCAACTCGCAGGCATTGAAATGATATCAAACATATTATGAGATACTTTCGTGGAACCATTGATTTAAGTTTATTTTATTCAAATGATAAATCTAATGATTCGCATGTAGTTGGTTATGCAGATGCGGGTTATCTTTCTGATCCTCACAAAGGTTGATCACAGACATGTTATGTGTATCTTAATAGCAATGTTGCTATCTCATAGAGATCTATAAAGCAAATATTTGTATATTTGTGGCTACCTCATCTAACCATGTAGAAATATTGACATTATATGAAGCTAGTAGATAATGTGTTTGGCTGAGATCCTTGATTCAACATATCCAATTGTCATCTACAACAAACATTCCTACAACTATATATGAAGACAATAGTGCATGCATAGCTCTAATCCAATGAAGTTATATAAAGGGAGATATGACAAAGCACATCTCAACAAATTTCTTCTACACCCATAAACTTCAGAAGAATCATAAAATTGAAGTCAAACAGATCCACTTCAGTGATAATCTTGTAGATCTCTTTACTAAAGCTCTACCAAAATCAACATTGCAGAAGATGATGCGTGAAGTTGGCATGCGTCGACTTAATCATCATACAGTATGAGACTTTCCTAAATCAGGGGGAGTAACTAATAAATGTGACAATATTTAACCATGAACATCTTATACATATTGTACTCTTTTTCCTTCGTTTAGGTTTTGTCCCACTGGGTTTTCCTAGCAAGGTTTTAATGAGGCAGTATTAAACACGTCCAACATTGCTAAGATCAAGTAATTGTACTATTTTTCCTTCGCTTTGGTTTTTTCCCAATGGGTTTTTTCAAGCAAGGTTTTAATGAGGCAATTATCTTAGTATAATGGTTGATGGTCATCTAAAAGGGAGTGTTGTAAATATGGATAACTGACTTTGACTTTGTCAGCACTTATCCTAAATGATTAGACTCAAATCATTTTCACTCTGTAAATACTAAATAAAATCAAATCTTTGTAAAATCTTGTTTGTTGCTATCTTTTAATGCCTATAAATACAGGTCAGCATTGTATTCATTTCATCAATCAAGAAGATAGTAAATACAAAGCTCTCTCTTCTTCTCTCTCACATATTTCTTTTGGATGGTATATTTAATCTTATTCTTTTACTTAGATTTATAACATGCATATATTTTTTTAGACTTTTCATAATTTAAGTATAAGTATATATTGAGATAACAAAATATATACCGAGTTTAACAATTTCTTACACTGCGTTGGTAACGTGACGACTGCAAACAAGACTGCAATTGATGAACTAAAGCAAACCACAGTTATTGAATTAAATAACTCTAGGTGGAACATATAGGAACTCAACTACCCCAGGCTAATAACAGGATACTGGCATGATATTAATGAAGGATTAAAAGAAACTGAGAAAGCATGTGCATATTGTAATTGGACCATAAATAACATGGATAAATATAGTGCATCTTCACAAAGCTGACCTTGATCTCTTCATTTGATTCCCCAAGACAAATGGGTTGACACTTCATTACTGCTAAACCCATCACCACCACTTCTCCCAATAAATTCCCCCTTTTTTGGTAGTTAGAGGTGGTTCAGAGAGAAACTGGGGCCACAACAACTCACATGGGATGACAACCTGTGACAAAGGAGAGCATTCATTCTTTTCAAAATCATAGACAGAGAAAAGATAGAAACATCAATGAAGTGACATGGAATTATCAGAAGACAGAATTGTCAACCTAAAACATAAAGAGAGAATAATCATAACAATCTAATACAGTGTCTACCCCTAATCATGCCAAGAAATGAACATTTAACATGGCAACCAGGAATTGAATTATAGAGTACTCTCAATAGTGATAACTATTATGACATCATATGACAGGTAGTCCATGGGCCCTACACCTCATATGTAGTCATTGTCTAAATCCTGAAAACCATGGGTCCTGTTTAACCAAATTCCTGCAATATTCCTAAAATACACTTGTAACCCAGGTTGTAGTCCCATACACGACGCAGTGTGTG
Organism: Acorus calamus; assembly: GCA_030737845.1. Classification (NCBI taxonomy): domain Eukaryota; kingdom Viridiplantae; phylum Streptophyta; class Magnoliopsida; order Acorales; family Acoraceae; genus Acorus; species Acorus calamus. The sequence goes on from CM060878.1 coordinate 24,207,322, forward strand.
GAATTTTATCATAGTGTATGATGGATTTTTTTTCTCCATTTTTTCAAAATAGAAAATACACACTATGATAACATAATATATAATTCATTTCGTATAACAATATGTACTTCATTAGGATAGTGTATGATTTTTTTTAGAAAAAAGAAAAACAATATGAACTGCAGTTGGGGCTACATGGGGGAGTGTACATATCATTTTCCTTGCTATATATATATATTTATTTATTTATTTTGGTACTATGAAAGATTTTTTTTAGTAAGATAAGATGACCCACTTGACCTGGAACCTCATTCCAAAAAGATCAGGAAAGCAAAAGTACAGACATTACCAATTGAGTCCTAACATCCCATTCTTGGTCCAATTTGGCAGTTTCTATCCATGAAAAGGACTTCAAAGAGCTTAATATTTTGTAATTCCTCATGAAACTATTGATCCCAATAAATCACTCGAGAAAAAAATACCAGAACATACAAATGAAACGAGGATCCATACATGCTTCAAGGACTTGAGATTGACAAAAGAAATTCTTCCAAGATGCACCAGGAGTTTTTGAGACCTGAGCTGAAATAGTCCTGCAACAAACAAAAACAGATTCAGGTGGAGCACATAAATGGCAATTGTACCATCCTTGGTAATCCATCAAGGCTCAAATAGATCACATGTGCACCTTCTTACCAGCTCATTGGACAGATAAATCAAAAGTAAAAAATGCACAATAGATTCTCAGATGTGACATGTAAGTAATAACGCTTCAACGCCACTCCACCAGATTATAGGCTTTTAATAATATCTTTCAAATTCCCGAAAGCTCTCAGATATGCTGCTACAGCCACAGTTAAAATCAAGTACCACTGGAAAATCACAAATATATATATATGATAATATGATATGAAGATCTTGAGAAATATATATTCTGTGTGTTTGTATTTGTGTGTGTGTTGCAGGATATACTTAACCATTAAGCAATGGGTTCCAATTCCCAACCCAAATCACCCCCATCAAGCACATGCCAAGAAATGCCCATCATGGAAAAAACATGCAATTTTTCTCTTTTTTGTTTGTCATTATTCAAGAGTGATAACATGACAATAGAAACCTTTTATCAATTTACACAAGGAAATTTTTGGTGAAGTAACTAGTGTCAAAGGTGCTAAAACAACCTAATTTGTACATCCACAATAATCAAACACTGTTTCCCCATAAATGCATGGAGGTTAATCAGGTGCACTGTCTGCTTCAGTGACATGCCTTTGGAGCTTGTTAACTATCATCACCTAATAACATTTCACAAATATACCCAATCCAAAACTAAAATCTCTTTCTAGGGACAAGGACAGAAGTTGGTAACCAATCACAAATATGAAGGCTAGCTACTTTGCTTCACCTACCAAAGCAAAAACCTCAATAAAGTTTATCTACTTCACCTATGAATGCACAAATTTTACAAAATCAATTCTGATACACCAACAAAATACCCACTTTGCCAATGGAATTGAAGTACAATGATTTGATTCAAAGTCAGAAAATTTTAGCAAATAAAGGATCAAAGTGCAACAGTGGAATAAAATAACTTATCCATTGCATTTCCAGGAAGAGAAACACCTTCCACTGAAAATTAGTTGCAAACTTGCTGGAATATGAAACAAGGGGAAATACATGGATAAAATACAACAAGGACAAGTTTCATGCCAGCAGACGTTTTCAATAGCGCACTATCTCACCTAAAAGTCTTCTCCAATGCCTCAAGGTTTCTAGCCTTTTTACATAATGCGGTCTAATTCTGTATAAAGCAGGCGTTCTAGGTGAAAACAATATTCAATTTTGTATGAAGTCCTACAGCAGTCCAAAATCATCATCCATTAATGCTGAGGAGGTAAGATGTCAATATCAACATTTACACAGATCCCACTACCTGAGATAGGCGATGTCTATGTAACATTCCATTATATTTTTTGAACACAAACTCTTATACTGATGCTTATTTGGCAACCACTTTAATAAATTCATTGTAAAACTACAGCAAAAGACACCAACAAGCATTATAATTCAATGGGGGAAAAAATCAATGATAAAATCACGCCATTACAATTTGATATATATTTATTGACAGAAAAAAGGACAAAACTTGAGCTTCATTAGCTATGCAACAGAATCTATCACTGTGATTCTGAAATAAACAAAGCTGTGAATTCTTCATCAGCTTCGACAGAAATTAAGACAAAGGCAAAACAATCTATCAAATGATGAAAATTATAAAAGAATGAACAATTGAACGTATACCGCAATATCCCGTATAATTTTTCATCATTCCCGAATCCGAGAGACACTTAATTCACCACCACTGATGCACAAGGATCCCGCTCTCCCTGAGAGACGAAAACAGATCCAAGCACTGCCAGTAAGTCTTCTCATACTTCGAACTCCTCTCGCCGGGGCAGCATCTCTGCCACCTGTTATAATGGCACTCCAAGAAGAGCTCATCGATCAAACAAATTGCCCCGGTCTCAAACAACCTCGGAATCAGATCAAACTCTGTCCCCTCCACATCCATCTTCATCACCACATAGTCTGCCTCAGAGACCGTACTTTTCAGCCACACTGCAAAATCAAACCCAGGAATTGCAGCTGCCGTCGATTTCGAACTCGACCCAACAGGCTTAATCCGTCCCATACCCCGTCCGCCCACTTCATCGTGCTTCCTATCCGGGTCGCCATTGATTTCGAACTGGAGGGTCTCGTTGCGGACCCACGCCGCGTACGGCAGCAAAGTCACCCCCTTTTTCGTCTTGTACTCTGTGTGGAACGCCGGGTCGGCCTCGATCGCATAAATCTCGAACTTCCGGTCATTCTTCGGGTACTGCTTTTTGAACCAGCTCACAATGCTGGACCCGTAGCTCCGGGCGCCAACGTCCACATAGACGTACCTCCTCTTGAAGCTGATATCGGCAATCGACGGCAGGTATTTGATGTTCTTGATGTTCTTCTTCAGAGTGATCCACGGCTTCAGGGGCTCCGCCGTTATAAGGGGCTCCGCCGAGCGGACCAACACTCGCTTGTACTCCGGCACGGAACACTTACTTACTGAATCGCCATAGATGCGGAGCGCGCCGAGCTCTCTTTTCTGGAGGACGATCTCGCGGAGGCCCGACGAATCCTGGCCTTTGATTTCGCGGGATCGGACGAGGCGGCAGCAATTGAAGATGTCGAGGAGGGAATTGAAGCTGTAGTGATCCTTGGCCGAGGCGGTGTGGACGACGACGAACCCCTCCGGCTTCAAAATCCGCCCGATCTCAGACGCGATCCGCGGCGGGTCAGGCGATTTCTCTACCGATCCGCCGCCGATGAAGGCGAAGTCGAAGGTGTCGCCGTCGAACGGAAGGTTGAGGGGTCGCCCCTGGAAACCAGCGGCGGAGACGGCTTCTTGGAGACGCCGATCGAGTCAAGGACGCCGATCTCGCGGAGGGCGAAGACTTCCTGACCGAGGCCGCCGGCGACGGAGAGAGTCTTAGAGGCCGGAGAGATGAAGCCCTCGACGATCAGGTCCTGGAAGACGGAGGAGTGGAAGTCCACCGCCTTCCGCCACTCCCGGCTCGTCCAGAGGCGGCGGAGGGCCGGATCGTCCCCTCCGCCGAGGACGAACGCCCTTCCGCCGCCGCCGCCGGAAAAGACGTTGAAGACGCCGTCTCCGCCAGAGGAGAAGACGGAGACGAAGTAGACGTAGCGGAGGAGGAAGATCGAGACCCCGAACAGAAGGAATCGTATGAAGAACTTACGAACCGTCGTCGATCTCTGCTCCACCGCCATCGAAGGAATCGAAAAAACCCTAAAAAGAGAGAATGAAAGGAAGGCTTTAGCGGGAGCAAAAGCGGGCGGAGGTGTGGTTGGCGCCGATGAGGACTGTGAGGGGCTTGGTTTGGAAATAGAGTGGTGCGGAGGGGCAAAATCGGAATTCATTCTCACCGCGGATTTGGTGGGTTTTTTTAGGCCCTTCTCCATTTCCGGCTTCGAAGGCTTTTATCACTCTTTTTGGTTACCGGAAAGTGGGTCCCACGCGGAGAATGTTACCGGTTGTAACCGGTCACCACGCGGTGTAATATCGGAAAAGCCATCGCCATCGCCTTCGCCTTGAAACGATACGGGAGCGGTCACGGCTTTGTTGTCTCGTGACGGTTAGGAGAGACATCGCTGGTGCCACGTGTACGGATGAGATGGTGTTGATTGTCTCGATTAGTTTGGAAGATTCGGAAACAGTGAAAATACGACCGTTAGTTAGGGCCTCGGGAAAAGGATTACCGTTCATGTGAGGTTCGTTTGGGCTGATCTGTGGTTGGGATTTGTTGCCTTGGCGGACGGTTGTGATTTGACTGTTGTTCTTGAGTTGGTCAAGTGGGGTTTTATTGGGGGAAAGGTTTTAATGGCTGATTATGCAATTGATCAACTTCCTTGACATGCCTAATATCTACATGATATTTGTAAGGGTATAGTTGACAAGGGAATCACAACATGACTGATTGATCGTGTCATGCTTAATATATGGTATCTTAAGCACCCCAATTTGGTAAATTGATTGGTATTTTGGGGCAGATAGTTATTGGTATAGTTTTGTTTCATTGCATCTCTTATATTATCATTTTTTTTTGTCTTTAGTATTTTTTATATCTCAGAAGTTATTTCATCTCATTTAAATTGCTTTTAGAAATTATATTAATTTATAAAAAACGTGTTTTTCATTGACCACAAATTTTCTGTTATCCTGTCATATTGGATCTTTAATAATATGCACCTTTTAAAGTCCAGTTTGTTAGATCAATAAATATTTAAAATAAGTTAATCTAATTTATGAAGATAAAAAGATCATTATTATTAATCATATTTATATTTCATAATACATTTTGTTATCCTCATTTTTTTGTGTTCTTATCATTAACTTTGCATTTGGATTACATGATGCAAAATATAAGATAACTTCAAATTTTTTTTTAAAAATATCAAGGTTACCCTTTCTATTAAAGATGCATTAATATTGTTGGTTTTGATTTTGTGAAGTTTTTTGTTTTTATTTTATTGGGAAGGACAGTCATAAGTGTTGTCCATATTATACAAAATTAGTTTAAAAAATAAGGATAAACTTTATTCCACATTTTACCTATAATAAAATATCTCTAATTTTTCTTTAAAAAATAGACAATTTTTCATGCTTTATCCTTTTTTTTCTTATGCCATATGTGATAACACGTGATTTAACACAATTATTTCTTTATCCCAACCTCTTATATCAATGTCAAACCAGACCTAAATGGGGTAAAGGATATTAAAAAATAGCATGATAGAGTGAAACTTTTATAAGTAAGAAAAAAAGAGTTAAGGACAACATTAAAGTATACATTTCATCAAATATGTATTACAATAAATTTAATCATCAATTAGATAATGACATAAGCTATTCTAAAATTGAATAATTATTTCAGTATATACCATTTTTTAAAAATATGTAATTCTTGGATAAGCTGGTATATATTACATTAAGAAAAAATTGGGAGCCAAAAAAAAAAAACTTTTATGTATCACAACCTTTTTTTTCCTTTCATTGAAGAATAGTGGGATCCACCAAAAATTTAATAGTAATAGTTCCAGTAGCTATTAATTCAACAAGAATATATTTCTAGGCAGTTGTGGGCCCCGCTCAAGGTTCGTTTGTTTCTCTCGTTAATGTATTAGGAGAAGATCATGACGAGGATGTATCGCATGAAATGGGCACCCTCGGCAGACCGGTCGTGCGTGCTGTGCGGGTTGGTTGAGGAATCAGTGACTCATCTCTTGGTTGAGTGTGTTATTGCTAGACAGTTGTGGGCACTGATCTGCAGAGCCTCTGGAATGGTGTCTCAATTTTCTTCCCTACAGGGCCTATGGGAGGCGGGTAGAGCTCTTAAGAGAAGGGACGATCGCAGCGCAAAGGCAAAGATCACCCAACTGTTCGTTCCAGCAGTTGTGTGGGCGTTATGGCTGACCAGAAACCAACGTATTTTCAGGAACGCTCGAGTTTATGTTGAAAATGCATGGAAAATGGTATTAAAGAGTGGGGGATCATCTGTGTGGGTGTTTCAAGAGTGGGTTTTGCCGATGGGCAAATTGTAATAGAAAATAGTTCTACTTTTTTTTTGGGTGGTAGAATTCTCTTTTACCACTTATGTATCTTTTGAATTGGACATGATCCCTTAATTTATTTAAGGCATACATGCCTACCATTTCATAAAAATCATTAAAAAATTCATTATTTTATAAATAAATATAATTTTTATAAAAATATATATATATATCATTAGATAATGCATGCTATTTTTTTTTAAACATTAAATGTGTAGAAACCGGCGGCACTGTAAACAGGTGACATTTTCTTGTGGGTTATCTTGTACCCACCACTTGGAAAGGCAAGTGACCCTCTGATCAGTGGACCCCCATGGAAGGGTCCACTGGATGAATAGCAGGGAGGGTTGGGGTTGTACCAAACGGACAACATGGATGGATGTATCCCACATGTCTTTTAGGGTTGGGGACTCACTTGGTTTTTTGTTAATCAGACCCTTCATAGTGGTCTTGTTGGCTTTTTAGGATCACAATGCATGATATATATACCCCACATTTTTCTACAATGTCATGTCATTGTTGCATGGATGATGTGATTGTGTCTTTCTTGAGCCGTTCGTTTTGAAAATTTGGATGTATTTTTTTTTTTTTTTTTTGGAAAAACATCACCTTTATTAATGTCTATCTTACCAAGACATAGTGAACATGACCACTGTCAAGATGTTAGTCCAACTTTCACCAAAACAACATATGTTAGTTCAAGTGTCCAACTGTATAATTGATGCTGATACATAATCTTTCCAGTGGTCGCTCCAGCAACCTAACTTAATCTAAGAAATAATAGAATATATATTTTAATAGAAAGATATGAAAAATATGTATTTAATTTATTTGAGCACAAACCTTAATTTTATGAAAATATTATCTTACTTTTGTGAAAATATATTTCATTAAATAAATATATATTTTTAAAAAATTCAAAACAATTTCTCTCTTTTTTGTCCCCGTATATTTCAAAGGCTCAAGGGGCGTTTGGTTCGACGGATTGATGATTTTAAGTGCTGATTTAATTTATAATTGTAGATAATATAAATGTTGATATTTTAAATGAAAAACTGATTGATTCGATAAGAAAAATAAATTCTTATTTGTGATGTTTATAGAAGGGTATTTATGTTCATTTTATAAAATATTTTTTTATTAATATTTGATTCAAAAGTTGGTGACAAAATAGTATTTCAACAATCAATAAATAAAATATTTTTTAAATACATGTCAAACTGTTTATAAAAATATTTATTCGTTAATAAGTAATTATAATAAACAATTAAAACAAACACTCAAATAAAGAAATAAATATTTATTTTAAGTGATAAACCAAAAAATGTTTATTTTCTGTCGAACCAAACTCCCCTTTTATTCATTACATGAAGGAATAGAATAATGAATGCACTTGAGCAAAAAAATAAAAGTAATTACCTCATATTATTTTCCATGTTGACATTAAACTTTTGAATACTGAACCTAACATGTGATTAAAGAATAAAAAATAATGAATTGAAAAATTCTCCTTAATTGATAAAAACATTATATTTTTTCAATAAAATCTATGTTCGAAGTCACACTCAATAATTTGAATGAAGTCATGCAGTCTCATGAAACCAACTGATGTTGGAGGTGTAACATATCCATACATTTAATTCAAATAGATGATAAGGATGATGAGTAAGATAGGACAAGGTTCACAGAATCTTTGTGCACGAAGACACCAATAAGAGAAAATAAATAATTGCAATTGTACCTCTGAATACAACACCTCAACCATACCATATTCAATGATTTATTTAGGAAGCCAACCATAATGACGTACTACCTTTGTACAAAACCATAAACATGATTATCATCTCCTAGGATAACTACTTCTAACACTGTACATAATGAAATTTTAAATGAGAAAATATTTGGGTAAAAGAAAACCAGAACTCATTCTCATTAGTTTTTTTTTTTAAAATTTCTTATTAGGGCACTCTGTTATCTTGAAAGGGCATAACCTGTGGTTGTATATCTCTCTCATTATGGAATGCGTTGATCTTTTGTGTGATGGGGGCCCTCTTCACTGAAACCCGTTTGGATTGAGATATAAGATATTTTAGGGTTTATATCTATTCCAGGAATTGTTGACCTTTATCAATGAAATAAATGATTTTATCTATTTGGTTGTGTTTTCAGTTATTCTCGTTAGGAAATGTAATAATAAAAGTTGGAGTTTTGGTTAATAAAGAATAAAATGTGAATACGGTGTAAAAAATTGATTTGACATGTAGGTCCCATTAATGTATAAGAAGTGATAACATGTGACTTGATGTGATAACATATGATTTAATAGATGAGTCACCTTATACCAGTGGAGGATTAACACAATTATATATGGGGATTTGGAATACAAATACCAGCTTATTCTCATTTAATTCTACATAGCTATACCCTTTTATACCCCCCACCCAAATAGCTTTTAACCTTTATTCTCCCTTATCCCCCATATTCCACCCTCCCCCCATCCAAATAGGCCATTAGAGTGTGTTTGTTCACAAATTTGAAGGGAAAGTAATAAAAAGTGAGGGAGTTTGAGTCAAAGGAAAGTGGTGAAAAGTAATATATTTTTCTTTTGACCAACTTTCATAGCGTTTGTATATGTGCTAAATTTTTTTTTTCTTACTTTCTCTCAAATTCTCACTTATAGGGAAGAAATTTTTTTTTCCATTTTTAATAAGACAAAATAGGAGAGGGAAAGTGATGAAATTTTTTTTTCCATTGTTTGGCACAAACACTATATTTTTGGATGGTTAAAAGAAAATTTTAATTTTCACTTTTCATCACTTTTTCTCACTTTCCTTTTGACATAAACACACCCTGAAAATAGAACGGTCCCTCTGACAATTGGTGATTCCTCTTTGTACAAAACATTAGGCTATCCATTTAGGCATTAGTGGTGCGCATTTGTTGAACACTTGATCGCATGTACTAGAAACAATCGGGATCCTTGGCATTGGGACAACCCTGGCATTGGCACTACTGTCGCTCCTCCATATTCAATGGGTGGAAGTTCAGGTGTTGTCACGGTATGTGCGTTGATTTAGATTACAGGAAGTACTATCCACTGTTTGGTGGACCTGCAGAGGAGGGTCTTTCTACCAAGATAAAAATTGCATTGAAATAATTCCACCGTAATCTATGAAACATTGCATAAATAAATCATGTCATAAACCAATTTCTTGAATCCATCGTAACTTGAAAAGAAAGAAAAAAAATGGATGAAGCATGTAATCTTAGGAATAAAGAGTTTACTAAGTTGTAAGAGGATAAAATCAAATCTTAACTGAATGATTTATTTAACAAATTATATAGAGATTTGTGTTTATCTATATTTAGATTTTATAAATAGGACCCATGTAATTTCTTTATGTTATCCAAATAAAAGCAGAGATGTAGTCTTTATATATTTGTGTTTTTTCTATTCTTTCTCTTTTCTTCTCTGCATTATTCTATATTTATTTTAGATCTTACATTTTCTGCATATAACATAGTAGACCCAAAAACGAAAAAATGTTCCCACTCCAAATATCCACATCAAATACCTTTTACTCTAAGCTTCCACAACATAGACCAAAACCAAACTATACATGAACACAGAGTGAAAAAAACAAAAACACAATGCTTTCTTGGAAGTTCAGACAAGCAATTCCATGAATCCAGCATACGTAGAAGTAACTTGTAATGTCTCCCACAACAAATTCCAAGGTCACCCTCATTAGATCCATTTATTATATAGACTTAGGTGCCCCAATTTGGAATAGAAAATAAGAAAAGAACAAACCTCAACTGGGTGAAATAATAATATAAAAAAAAATCTATTTGCTTCACAGAAATAAATCTGATAGTTCCGCATGAATTAACTATAACATAAGTTCCATAGATTTAAAAGAACACCAATAATTCGTCTATACCTTATCCCCCATTTGAAGTGACGTATAGCTGCGGAATAAGGGGGATAAAGGGAATTAAATAAGAAAATAAATGTTTGTTTTAGAAAAATAAACTCTAAAAGCTAAGCGCAGATAAGTTAAGAATGAATCCAATAATTATTCTTGGAGAATACTGAAATTGTTTATCAAGGTTTATCTATACTAATTGATAAAAATATCTTAGTGTCATTAAAAAAAAAGCTCATTTAGTACCTAACACTTATCTAAAAACATGTCATGTCTACTATATCACGCATATGTCTCTTACACTTATTTTCAAACACAACCAATTTATACAGGAGTATAATTGATATTTTCACATTATTCAAAGTGGACCAAATAATAAAAAGACATTTTTACGCTTTTAATATAAAATAACAACATATGAATTTATTTATTCAATATGAATTGTTATCTATCTAATATATCTATATGAACAAATAACTCTGTCACACAATCCCATGTAGCCAGTACCTATATATTCCACAATACCAATTTATACCAGCCCAAGCTAACTGTAACTTGGGGGTTAGTTATCCTTTTCTCCACAAACATGTCAGAACAAACCCTTAATTTGTCCAAAGCCAGCTCAATTTGTTGAGGCCCTACATAAAAATAGAACCCTCGTTTGTTATAACCCATAATTTTCATGTTCTCTTCTAATAAGAAACATTTACCATACACAAAATAATGGCCGAAGAAGGAGGACCCACCATCTCCGGGGTTAACAAGTCGACGGCGGCGCCACCGGAGACCACCACACGTGACCTAGAGAACCCTTCGTCGGGACCGGTGAAGTCGATCATGCGGCGGTGGGAGAGGGAGGACCTCCTCGAGAAGGCGAGGCTCGCTCTGAGGGCCGCCGCCTGCGTCTTCTCGTTCCTCGCCTTCGTCGTCATGGCATCCAATAAGCACGGTTATGGGAAGAACTTCGACGAATACGAGGAGTATAGGTGGGTATAGCTATACCAGAATATTTTAATATGAGATATTGTACACATCTTAGGATATTTAGTCTAAACACGAGTTATTAAGTGTTTAATTAGGTTATGACATGATGAGAAGATTGATTCATTATCTACACTTTGTTTGGTAGGAGAATAAGGAGAGAATATGAGGGCATTAGGGAGAGTAACAAAAAAAATTGTTTGTTTGTAAGGAATCGATGGGTATAGTTATGCCAGAATGTGTAGGAATAAACTGATATTTGTATTATAAGTTTCTCTGGAATTATGTTATTCCACTGGTATAAATGAATCTCAATGTCAAATCAACTGTACTTACATTTTATAAATTATAGGTTCACAAGTCAAATCATTTTTTTACTTTTAAATTTTTTATTCACATCCTATTCACAACTTATCAAACAACAAAAAAAATTATTTTTATGTTTTTAATAAGAATAACTAAAAACACAACTAAACAAAAAATTACTTATTCTACTGGTATAATTATCTATTCCTAGAATAGTCATAAATCCAAAATTATTTATGTCTTTATTCAAACGGTATCTTAGGTACTTGGTGGCGATTGGTGTTCTCGCATTTTTGTACACGGGGGCGCAGGTTTTGCGACAGGTGCACCGGTTCTCGACGGGGAGGGAGGTGATGTCGAAGATGGCCTCCGGGAGGCTTGACTTCGGAGGTGATCAGGTAATTAAGATGTGGTTTGTTGTGTCTGTGTTTTAAATATCGAATTATTCAATGACAAAGGGAAAGGGGAGAGGGTGTTGAGGAAGGAAGATCCAGCTAACTTTCTTGCCAATTAATTTCAATTTGACTTTAAATTGGCAATGTATCTGTTGGTAGATCCAGCTAACTTTCTTGCCAATTCATTTCAATTTGACTTGAAATTGGCAATGTATCTGTTGGTTGTCAAATTTATGCATTATGGGGTACTTTCATCAGCCAGACATTTTTTGCTATTTTTATAGAGTGTATTCAAGTTTTAGTCACAAGATCAATCGATCCTCTAATCCAAATATCCAATAAAAATACACATAATTAATCACTCACAATCCGTGTGCATAAATTGAACCTGCTGTAACTCTGGCCAAAGTGTCAACCTAGTGTGGGTTCCAATGTTCTGGTATTGTTAATCCAAAAGTCACATTGAATTTTCTTTTATTAATTAAGTTAGTTGGTACAACGATCTTGATTAATGATTAACTAATCAATTACGCAGAAAAATTGCTGACTCCAGACAATTCAATGATCCAATCTCTGCAGGTGATCAAATTCAAATCAATCTGATCCTATGAGTCAAAATCATGAGTTCCTATATAACCTAGCCCATGAATAGCTAGAATACATTTATCCCAGTCAAATAGTTGTTCCTTATTTATTCAATGTGACACAAACCTTATTCTTCTGCATTTGGTACATCAAAGAAAAAACACTAACCTCTCAAATATTTCATGTTGTGCAATATTATTTAAAAATTAAATAAAATGTTAGACCTAGTCTTTTTATGGTAAAAAACACAGACTATATATGTTTTTATTTTTAAAAAATAGTAAATATCGCCTAAGGATCTATATATTTTGTATATCGCTCTATTTTAAATTGAATGAACACATTTTTAATAAATGTAAAAAAATTAACTATGCATATATTTCGTCTAACGATGCATATATTTTAGTGGATTTCTATCAATGCATATAAATTGTATTTTAAACCGTAAAAAGAACTTAATGTAACATCGTCCTAACAAAAGCAGGTGATGGCATATTTGTTGATGTCGGCATTATCGGCGGCCATTCCAATGACGAACCGCATAAGGGAAGGAGTGGACAACACCTTCACCGACACATTGGCCGCCGCCATCAGCATGGCCTTCTTCGCCTTCGTTACCCTCGCCCTCTCCGCCATAATCTCCGGTTTCAGGCTCTCTAATCAATCTTATATCTAGATAATTTTTTATTAACTTGTAAATTTGTTGATCATTTTCATTTTCATCATATATTGTTTTCTTTTCTTTATGCTCATTCTTATCTCCCTTTGTTGAGTGCTTCAATACCTATATGTTTTAGCCCATTTTCTCAAAGATAATTATTTCAAGTGCAACAGTTAATTCTGATGCATTGAACTCTACATTATAATAGAGCAGCAGTATACACTATATTATCATAGTGCTCATATTTTATTGATGGAAGGACTAGGATGAGCCCATGGCCCATTTTACCTGGGCTGTCCAAGGGTCCGGCACCATAAATGAAGGGCTAATGTTGGGCCAGCCCGAAAATAGACATGTTATTTAGGGTTTGTTTGGAAACGGTGCAAATGGGGGTATGTTCTTATTTGCACCAAGTCAAACACAAATTAATGTTTGGTTATGATAATTAGGTGTATCAAATAAAATCCCAGTATTCATAAATGGGACAGTCAAAATCTCAATTAACCCCACCTGTTATTATTTGTAACAACTTTTATTTTCACATTTTTAACATCATTAAAATGGACAATCAAAATTTCAATCAAAACAGACAAACATGTACAATCAATATATAAAAAATTCTCTGCACGTGTAATAAAATTTGCATGCACAAAAAAAAAAACACGCACAAATAATCACTGCATCCAAATGTGTCCATAGTTTTCATATATGTTTTGTTTATTATTGGATTGCGATGGATCCCGTTAAGTACTCCAAGGTTACCGGAGAGACGGTTTTCAAATCACTCGATTTTTGAACAGGTTATGGGAAAGTACTATCCGTAGTTGGTGAGGCCTGCAGATGAGGGTCTTTCTATCAAAATAAAAAACATTGAAATAATTCCACCATAATCTACAAAACATTGCATAAGTAAATCATGTCATAAACCAATTTCTTGAATCCATAGTTACTTGGAAAGAAAGAAAGAAATTGATGAAACATGTAACATGGTAGACCAACAACATGCAAAAAAACAAAAGGCTTCCACTCGAGTATCCACACCATATATCTTTTACACTAGGCTTACAGTGAAAAAAAGTAACACGATGCTTTTTTGGAAGTTCAGACAAGCAATTCCAAGAATCCAGCGTACGTAGAGTTACTTGTAACATCTCCAAAACATATTCCAATGTCACCCTCATTAGGTCCATTTATTATATAGACTAGGAGCCCTAGTTTGGAATACAAAATAAGAAAAGAATAAACCTCAGCTGGGGTGAAATAATTATAGAAAAAAAAATCTATTTGCTTCACAGAAATAAATCTGATAGCTACACATGAATTAACTAACATAAGTTTCATAAATTTAAAAGAACACCAATATTTTCCTTTTCTGGCTCACTTTTCTTTCCTGCCTACTCCCAATATCCGGAACCCTTCTAATTTTTTGTCAAATTACAAAAGGTTTAAGTTTAGTTTAAAAAAAAAAAATTTGTTCATACCTTATATCCCCTTTGGAGTGATGTGTATAACTTAGGAATGTCAGTGGAGTAAGTTTTATTGGTAACCCAATCTAATTCACCTCTGTTGGCGTGGGTTTAGATTTCATGTTACCCGTACCAATCTACTCTAACTCATGTAATACATGGGTTGAGTTTGAATTTTATGTTTAAAACCCGACCTAACTCGTGAATCCGACAAATATTTATTAAGATTTATGAACTATAAACAAAAATTAATTCCCAACATAATTAAAAGTTAAAAATTCAACTATCATCATCTTTTTTTTCTCCATCTATTCATTGACATTTATTTGACAGAAAAAATTTAAAATACATGTCCCTTCATACAATTAATTGTTTACCATCTTAAAAACAAAAGATGTTGTTTGATATTTTATAGTCTTTTATCTTTTACTTTTTATTTCAACATATAAGTAATTTTTATTTATTTATTTGGTCTTATATGTAATTTTGAATGAACTATTTTTATAATTTATTAAAAAATATTTTAATTGATTCTTCAATGTCTTAGGTAATGGATGCCATAAACTATTTATGTTTTATATATTGTGAGATTTTATGTAAGAACAAATTGAAGTTTTTTAATGAATGCAATTTTTATTCTTGTAAAAAATAATTTAATTTGTTATATATATATTTTAATTATATTAACTATATGGTCCTAGCAATCCAACTCAATTTAAATGGAGTGGGGTGGGTATGGATTTAAAATGTAAAACCTGAAATGTAATGGAGTAAATATGAATTTTAAACCGTAAAACCTGAGGTGGGGTGGGGAGGATATGAAATGTAATATTAGAGATACGGGTTAGATTTGGATTATGTTAAACCGAACTCCAACTCGACCATTTGCCATCCCTTGTATAACTGCGAAATAGGGGGGACAGAGGGAATTAAATTAGAAAAAAACTGTTTGTTTTGGGTGAATAAACTCTGAGAGATATGCATGGATAAGTTAAGAAGAGATCCGATAACTATTATTGGAGGATGTTGAAATTGTTTTTCATGGCTCATCTACACCGATATAGATAAAAATATCTTTTTGTGTCATTTTAAAAAACATTAGCTCACCTAACACTACACACTTATCCCAAAAATATGTCACATCTACCATATCACACACGTCTCTCACACTTATTGTCAAATACAAATAATTCATCAAAGGGTACAATTAACATTTAAAAAGTTATAAACTCTTTTTCACTACTTATCTTCACTTTATTCAAAGTGAACCAAATCATAAAAAATCATTTTTACACTTTTCAATATAAAAAATAGTAAAACAACCAAACGAATTTACTTATTCAAACATATCCATCAGATTAAATAACTCTATGTCACACTTGTATACAAAACACCACAAAACTAAAAACAACCAAAACAATCCCCTATATATATATATATTCCATAATACCAATTTATACCTCCCCAAACTAGGGTTGTAACTTGGGGGTTGGTTTTCCTTTTCTCCATAAACATGTGACACCCTCACACCACACGTGTGAACCTTTCATTTTGTCCAAATCTCTCTTTTCTTGAGCCATCTACCATATATAGATGGAGGTTAAAAAAATAAACATCTACCACACATAGAAGGTTAAACACACACACACACACACACACACACACACAACAATGGCCGACGAAGAGTCCACGAAGACCACCACTCCCGACGCGGAGAACTCTTCGTCGGGGCCGGTGGCCAAAGAAACCGGACCAAAGTCGACGGCGAGCACCACTCCCAACGTGGAGAACCCTTCATTGGGGCCGGTGGCCGATGGAACCGGAGCAAAGTCGACGGTGACCACCACTCCCGACGTGGAGAACCCTTTATCCGGGGCGGTGACGTCGAGGGAGAGGGTGGAGCTCCTCCTGGAGAAGGCGAGGCTCGGTCTGAGGGCCGGCGCCTGCGTCTTCTCGCTCGTCGCCTTTGTTGTAATGGCTTCCAATAAGAACTTCGACGAATACGAGGAGTACAGGTTGGTGAGATACTGTACATATCTTATTATATTAATTATAGTCTAAACATGTATTATTATGTGTTTAGGGCACGACGTAATGAGAATATTATTGTGTGTTTGGGTTATGACGTAATGAGAAGATTCGTTCTCTACACTTATGGGCAGTTTGGGTAGGAGAATAAGTGGAGAATATGAAAGAATTATGGAGAATAAACCAATATTTGTTTGGAATTAAAGAAATAGATGAATATAACTATGCCAGAATATGTGAAAATAAAATGACAAAATTCTATGTTTTTTTTTTTTCGAATTGTGTTATTTCACCCACTCCATTCTAGTGGTATAAATGGGTCAAACTATAATCATCTCTTATAAATAATAGGGCCCACAAGTCAAATTAATCATTTTTTCACATTTTATAATTTTTATTTATATCTTGTTCACAACTTATCAAATAACAAATTTCTTTTTTTTGTTTTCTAACGAAAATAACGAAAAACACAATTAAACAAAAAATCACTCATTTCACCGATATAGTTATATATTCTTAGAATAGTCATAAACTATATAATTGTTTTTGTCTCTATTCAAACAACACATTAGGTACTTGGTGGCGATTGGCGCACTTGCGTTTTTGTACGCAGGGGCGCAGGTTTTGCGGCAGCTGGTGCACCAGTTCACGGCGGGGAGGGAGGTGATGTTGAAAACAACCTTCATGGGTGATCAGGTAATTAATTAAGATGTGGTTTGTTGTGTCTGTGTTTGATTTTTTTTGTGTTTTATTAAGATTGAATTATTCAAATAAGTGAATTTAGTGTTTTATTGAGACTGAATTATTCCAATAACAAAGGGAGAAGGGAGAGGGTGTTGAGGAAGGAAGATCCAGCGAACCTTATTGCTAATTGATTTCAACTGACTGAAAATGGCAATGTTAGTTGTTTGTCAAATTTATGCATTATTGGGTACTTTAGTCAGCCAGACATTTTTTTTGCTATTTTTATAGAGGGTATTCAAGTTGGTCACAGTATCAACCAATCCTCAGTCATCCAACAAATAATATTTGAATTTTTTATGAGTATGAGTAACACTATTTTTTTTTTTTTTTGTCTTAAAGTTGGATAATTATTAAATACACAGAATCACTTACAAAATCCATGTCCATCAGATAAGTCTATGAGAAATTGAACTTGAAATTTATAATCAGCGAATCTATGACTCAGTGTCAATCTTGTGGGATTCCAATATTCCAGTATTGTTAATCTAACGTCACATTGAATTTTTTTTATTAATCAAGTTAGTTGGTACTACGATCTTGATTAATGATAAACTAATCAATTGTGCAGAAGAATTGCCGAGTCCAGACAATATAATTCAATGATCCAATCTCTGCAGGTGATCAAATTCAAATCAATCTGATCCCATGAGTCAAAATCATGAGTACCTATATAACCTAGTCCATGAATAGCTGCAATACATTTATTTCAAGACAAATAGTTGTTCCTTGTTTATTCAATTTGACCCAAAACCTTATTCTTCTGCATTTGTTATATAAAAAAACACTAACCTCTCAAATATTTCATGTTGTTGCAATATTTTTTTAAAGTAAAAAGTTAGATTTAGTCATTTTTACAATACTATAAAATGCCGATCACATATGTTTTTATTTTAAAATAATAATAAATATTATCTAGCGACGTATATACTTTGATAAAATGTATATATCGCTCTATTGTGAATTGAATTAACTCACTTTTAATAAATGTAAAAAAGAAAAATTAACAATGCATATATTTCGTTTAACAATACATATGCTTCACTGAATCTCTATCTATGCATATAAGAATGTATTTTGAGTTGTAAAAAAGACTGAATGTAATGACGCCCTATTGAAAGCAGGTGGTGGCGTATCTGTTGATGTCGGCATTATCGGCAGCCATACCAATGACTAACCGAAAATGGGAAAAAGCGGACAACAGCTTCACCGAGTCATCGGCCGCTGCCATCAGCATGATCTTCTTCGCCTTTGTCGCCCTCGCCCTCTCCGCCCTGATCTCTGGTTTCAAGTTCTCAAACCAATTTTATATCTAGATAATTATTTTTTTATTAACTTTTAAATTTTTTTTCATTTTCATTTTGATCATATATTGTCTCCTTTTCTTTCAATTCATTTTTATCTCACACCGGGAAGTGTTTATCAGTACATATATTTGTATGTGTTTGCTACTTTGAAATATATTTTTATCCAATGACAAAAATAAAAGGAGGCTATTACACAATTTTTATTTCAAGAAGTCATTTTAGATGCATTGACCCATTAAATATAAAAAATGCTTAGGATTTATGATATGATAGAATGATCAAATGACCTTGATTTCGCACGTGTGGACCTGATCATTGTTACAGGAAATCTGTAAGCCCCCGTTTATTTCAAGAATGAGAGAGTGGATGAGGAGAGAATAAACTTAAATCCTAAAAAAAAAAAAAGAGTTTGTTTAGCATAGATAAACTGGAATATATAGTTGTGTCTGGATCAATTAGTTTGAATATTAGCCCTAATAATTGAGATAGGCATAGTTGTGAGATGTTGGTACACTTGTTTTTGTTGAGCAGTGGTTGTTTGGGTGTGTTTTTTTTTTTTTTTAAAATTCATATGTTTAGTATACAAATTTATTAAATATAAAATTTATAAACAAATGAATTGAATAATATAATTAATTAAAAATTGTAAAAATTTATAATGAAATATATACTCGTTATAATGAGTAAAGGAGACTAACAACCCTCGTTATGGAAGGACTAGGATGGGCCCATGGCCCATTATAAATGGGCTTCCCAAGGGCCCGGCACCATAAATGAATAGTTAATGTCGGGCCGGCCCGAAAATAGATCTGTGTTGTGTTTGTCTCGCTGGAAATATGCTAGTTGACTATCATTTGTGATATGGCTTTGTTACATTTATTAGTTTTTATTTTTATTTTTTACATAAGGTTATATTTGGATTCGAGTTTAGGTAGATTCTGTCTTTCAGAAGTTAAAATTTTTCAAATTTAGTTCTAAACACATTTTCAATGTTTTGTTTTTCAAACCACCATCTTTTATTTTTACGTAAAAAATTTGTGGTTGAAAATCTAATAAAACAACAGCTTTTCAAAAGTTAGAGTTTGAAATATAAGTTTCTATGAATCTCATCGTTTCAACCTCACATCCAAATACAGCCTAAAATACAATTTTATATATTTCGTTAGAAATTCAACGAAACATCTCATTTCTGAAAACCAACTTACAAACTCTGAAAGGGATGGTAGGGGATAAGAGAGGGACATAAAGATAATATTTATACACCCTTACATAATAGGTTCGGAGGGTCCCCACCCGGTTAGAAGTATCTAACACGACGGCACCGCTCTCCAACCTACCTTCCCCTTCGACTACTCCCGAACTCGTGGGAGGGGTCCCCCCTGCTAAGCATGTCTCCTAATCGCGAACTAGCCTCCCACACATGTCCCTCATGTTTTCTACATATGCAGATGCCCCTCGGAAGATGACTTCGTTTCTAGCTCGCCAAATCGTCCATGCGACCGCCGGCACTATAACTCGTGAGTTCTCCTTTGTCATTCCAGTTTGCCGGGCCCTCTTGATCTCTTTCCCCGCCACCCACAGTACCTCTATGTTGTGGAATTGGATGGATAGTCCGGTCCTTTGTTCGACCTCTCGCCAGAAAAATTAAAAATATATGAGAACTGTTTAAATAATACAAACGAGATACTAGGATGTGGGGGGATGGGAGAGAAATTATATGCAAACAGAAATAAAAAGAACAAAACAAACAGGAATCCATGTCCCTTTAAGATGAGTGTCACTCTGTCTCTTTGAAAGTAGCCATTAAAATCAAGGTGTTTAATGCAGATTCTGCTCCAGTTAAATCAGGACTACTCATTCATGGCTTGTATCATGTCTAATCATCATGATCTTATCCATCCAACTATAAATTAAATTCAAAATTTTCTGTCATGGAAGAAAACTTCAATCAACGACCCCAAAAATTAATCATAAAGTTAACATCTCTATAGTGCAAAAAATTTCCAATATCTTTTGAGCATCAAAATGTAGGGATTATTATGATTTTTCTTGGGTGGGTTAGTGGGTAAGTTCTGAAAATGTAATTTATCAAAAATATTGTAGTTACAATATAAGGGTAGTTGTGCTTATTTTGTTTAAACAAAGAGAATTATAATAAATTTAAGATTTTTTTAAAATTAAAAAAATAGGCATAAACCCCAAATTGTTATGATAATTTTAAGTTGGGTTATGATTTTGTTGTATATATATTTTGGAATAATTAAGCTCAAATTCATCCTTGAAATCAAATTCAAAATGAAATTTATAGATAGAATTTTAAATGACTGAGGTATACCATTAACACTAATGATATGCATATGGTGATCACCAAAATTGAACAATCCACTATATATGATGAATACATTATAATAAATAAATAAAATAATCAAATCCATTAAATTTTAAA
The DNA here is from genome assembly GCA_030737845.1 of Acorus calamus. Lineage (NCBI taxonomy): Eukaryota > Viridiplantae > Streptophyta > Magnoliopsida > Acorales > Acoraceae > Acorus > Acorus calamus. The sequence continues at coordinate 24,228,311 of CM060878.1, forward strand.
AGTTTAAATTTTTTTCAAACATTCCCTATGCAGATTCCAAAATCTGTTTAATTACTAGTTAGAATAACTTTTGAATATTTATTAAAAATATATTGTATTTAATCTAAACTCTTTCTAAATTAAAGACACTGAAAAATTTTCAAATAAAAATCTCCTTTTCAATATTAGGAAATAAGGAATGAGGGTGTAACATAGCTAGAGGGAGGACATTGTTGTGCTCAAAAATAGCATTGTGATCGCAGACTAATGTGCTTTTCAAGTATGGATTGAAGGGAATCTATTGATAACACATCTATAGATAAGTCCCAGATATTTTTTCACTGAGAGCATTTTGATACTCTTTTTGTTTTTGTTTTGTTTTCTGTTTTTTCACCTCTTTTGTTTAGACTTGTAATTCACTTTTAATTTTATATAAAAGTGATGATATCAAAATCTATATTTTCTATAAAATAAAATTTTCCCTATGCAGATTCCAAAATCTGTTTAATTACTAGTTAGAATAACTTTTGAATATTTATTAAAAATATATTGTATTTAATCTAAACTCTTTCTAAATTAAAGACACTGAAAAATTTTCAAATAAAAATCTCCTTTTCAATATTAGGAAATAAGGAATGAGGGTGTAACATAGCTAGAGGGAGGACATTGTTGTGCTCAAAAATAGCATTGTGATCGCAGACTAATGTGCTTTTCAAGTATGGATTGAAGGGAATCTATTGATAACACATCTATAGATAAGTCCCAGATATTTTTTCACTGAGAGCATTTTGATACTCTTTTTGTTTTTGTTTTTGTTTTGTTTTCTGTTTTTTCACCTCTTTTGTTTAGACTTGTAATTCACTTTTAATTTTATATAAAAGTGATGGTATCAAAATCTATATTTTCTATAAAATAAAATTTTACATGTACATATACCATAAAAAAAATATGCTATTTATTTTTATAGCACTCCAAATAACATATTTATTTTTATACCATTGGAATATGTAAAAATTATACATATTCATCATTATAGTTAACTTTCATATTCAAATTTCTATTAAAACTATTAAAGTCTTAAAGAAATGACAAAAAAATATTAATCTTAAGATGAAAATTATAAATTTAATCTAAAATAAAAATAATAATTAAACATACAAGCTATTTGTTAGCAAATACATAGTAATTATTAATACTTACAGTAGTAGAAATAAAATAAAATAAAATTATTTGAGAATAATTAATTATATTACAAAATGATATATTAAAAAACAATAATGTTTTCTATGCCCCAACTTTACAGACCCCATCACAGGACCCATGAGGTGGCATGTGTCTAATACCTGTTATACCCTTATTTGATTATTATTTTTTTGGTAATTGATCCCCACAAAATAAGGATACAATTATGATTGATTAAATAAAAAATAAAACCGATCTTTAAATATAAACAAAGTGAAGGCGAGTCTCTTTTTAATCAGACCTTCAGATGGTCTATTCTCTTCCAACCTTCAGAGATGATATTTTCTCTTCCAACCTAAACTTTTCAGAGATATATGGAGAGTATTGAGGGCAGTGGTACGGATTTCTTCATTCATCGGATTGATCGGGTTCATCGTAGGCGAGCGCTCTGATAATCAAATTGGAAACACCAACCGACTAATAATACCCAGAAGCTTTTGTTTCACCAGATCACCAGTGAACAAACTATTTCTCCTTTCTCTTTCCTCGTTGGATCACCAGTGAACAAATTGGATGTCTACTTTCCTCGTTGTCATGTGAACAAAAAAAGTAAATTTTGATACAATGTGCATCTTGTGGATGATTTAGAAAAGTGTTTCAAAATCCTCTGTTTCTTTGTTCTACTATTTTTAAGATTAGTTACATTTAATTTATATATGATTTATATGATATTATAAATGTTACATTTTTACTCGAACATACTCATATTCTAATTTTTGTTAATTTATAAATGTAACCATCTGAAATGTAATATTCATTCGTGTATTTCATTTGTTTCAATGCAAATAGTAATTTATATTTGTTAGATTTATTAATGTAACAATCAAATATATATATTTGTTAAATGTATCACACAACAAAAAAAATGTTTGACATTTTCTATAAAATATAACTGACTATTGAAAATAGAATATGTTTCTAAATTGTTTAAACATTGCATGGAACCTAAAATATTTAGATAAATGTAACTGTTTATTACATTTAAGTAAATATAACATTTTTTATGTAAATGTAACAAATTGTTTTGAGAGAGATAAATATTTAAGAAATGTACTTAATGTAACTGCTTCATGTAGTAACTATATATGTTTTTTCATTTAAATTTAAATACAATAAATTCCATAATTTTTTAATGTTAGTAAATAACATTCTTTAAAAAAAAAGTTAATGTGTATAATAAGAATATAAGTTTGAAAAAAAAATATAGGCCATTTGAAAATTTTGGCAAAAACAATTTAGGTAACTTTTGGTATAATCTAGGTTTAATTGTAATTTAAACAAGGATTTCAAAATTTAAATTTTGAAATGGATAAATGGATTTCAAGATTCACATGGAACAGTCATAATCGAATAGAGAAAATGGGGGGATTTGGTTTAATGGGATAGATTTTAATAAATGGTAGATTTGTATTTTGACATTTTACACTTTTAAAAAACCAATGTAATGATACCTCATGGGTCTGTGAATTGGGTTTATTTTTTGGGACCTGTGTATCACCACTGATTAAAAAAACAATAGATGTTGATTGAAACACAAAGAAAGAAAGGATAATCTTAAATGACTCATGGTTGACTTGGAAAAAATAAGAGATTAATTATGTTATTATGTTTATTTCTATTATGATAAATATTATATTAAGGTTATTAATTGTCATTTTTATTTCTTGAGTTTTTAGTTAAGATCTCTATAAATTAAGAAAAATTTCTAATGATATAAAAATAAATAACATATTATTCGATGATATACACTTAAAAATACCAAAAAAAAAATTTTTTTTTTTTAAAATCTCCTTTTAAAGATAAAATTATGATCGAAGGTCTATATTTGGATTTTAAAAGCTCATTGAACGGACGGTATAGATGAAACTAAAAACCAGATGTTGTAATTAAACGGTTCTGATTTAGGCGGACCCCACATGAAAGATTTAATTAAACTGGCTGTGATTCATGATAAGACCCTGAGTGGGTTACAGCTGTATTTGATTCGGATTGGCTGACGTGGACAGATTGCTAACCAACCATCCATCCCTCGTGCCGTCCTCTTCAAGGAACACGTGGATTTGATTATTTACAAAAACACCACTCACTTTTTCGTCTAACAAGCGCGTTTTGTTGACTTGGACTTTTTGGTGTGCTGTTTTGGCTTAACAATTTACCTTAAAGAGCTTTCCATGAAAGAAACTTGTACATGCACACAAAATGACAAAATGAAGTAACTTGTCCTTGAAGTCTTTTTATACTTGAAAGTCAGTCATTCATGGTGTGACAAATTATGACTGGCTGATGTTAGGTCAACATTTTATTTATAGTATATATCATAAGATTAGCGAATCTAATAAGAGTCAATTGTGCAGGCACGTGAATTACAATTTTTTTTTTTGTTAATGAAAGATAAATATGTGAAGAAAAAAACATCATTCTAAAAGTATTATGAATTGTTTGAATCTAAACTCTGATTAATGAAAATTTAAGTTGGCAATAAGGTGTAATATAGAGCATTTCAGTCTATCCAACTCCACATAACATATTTGTTATTACGTCTCTCTTCTTTTTGTTAAATGTGATTTAATAAAATCAAATTTTCATGTAGTTTTATTTTCTCTGTGTAATTCTTTTTGGGTTTTGTAAAGATGCTTTTGATAGATTTTTAAATAGTCTCACACTGATCAAATGGTTTAGAGTTGATGGTATATAAAGGAGGGTTTGATACACATATTGTTGTTAAATAATAAATACAAGTGTACATGGGTTTTACATGTACATTATATTATTATTAACACTTAGCATAGTTAAATGCACTTCACGCGTCTCGAAGCCTCAAATTGTTCTTTTCATTCAATTCATCATCTTAGAACACTTTTTTACGTTGAATAATCATGTTAAAAATTATAAAACATGACATTTTATCAAATGAGCACATAAAAATGCATTCATTTGTCATTTTTAATTTTAATAACTTTTCTTCTCTCCATGATATGATTTCAATGAAAGGAGAAGTAGAGTTCAAACCCTGTAGAAATAAATAATATTATTTTATCAATATTAATTTTAATGGATGAACTATAGATATTCTATTTAAATTTTTAAAAAATTCTTGCAAATTTTAGGATACCATTTAAATAAATTTGTGCTTGAAAAGGGGCCAACCAAAAGTGCGCGTGGTGTGGAAGCAAAAGTATTCCATGATCTTCCAATGTCTTTGTTTTTATACAATTTGGCTTAATTCAAGAGTCATCCACCCATTGTAAGGTCTCAACCACATTGTGTATTGGAAACCTTATGTATTGGTGGATTTTCCAGATCACATGCCTATCAAGATTCCATAAAAAACAAAACACAATAAAGACTTTCACCAACTATCAATTGGGAATGCAAGACTTTTCATCACAGAAGCCAAGAAAACTTTAAATTGCACAAAAAAGCTAAAAAGTAAGCCCCCCTACTACATTCAAATCTTTTGTTTTGTCAACACTAGAAATGTAATTTTTTTTTTCCATCCCTAACTAGTGATACAGACTGAAAAAAATGAGGCCTGGTTTTTATGGTTCAAAACAGCCCTCAAACAAATAAACAAATGTGAATACAAGTCTTCTATATCATTTGTTGCATCTACAAACAAAATCCTATAATCACATATACAACAACAAAACACTAACAATACTGAACAACTTATTTTTTTTCCTCCCCTCCTTCATAAACAACCTTCAACATAGCAATGACTCCAAGAACAAGTCGTCCCTCGGCTCCTCCTTAGCTTTCGACTGGCTCGTAATCGATCCCTCCATGTTTTCGAATCCCGGGAACGTGTAATCGGGGCCTTGCATCATCTCATATGTGAATTGAGATTGGTTTTGCTGACCACCACCTTGAAGCCTACCACCAAACATTGGGCCACCAAACAAGTGATTGGTGTTATTTGAGATGGCCGATGGCCTTATCGCGGTGGGGGCGCTGGAGGTTACAGTGGAAGTGTTGGTCGAGGAGTCACCAAGGGGGGGCCTGTTGATCGTGTGTGATCCACTACCTCGGGCGGCGGGCACATCGTGGTTGTGCTTCCCCTCATAGGTCGTGATCACCGCCCGGTTGTCGTGCGATGCCCTCTCCACATGCTTTCGCACCGGACACTGCATACTAGTGCATTTGTAGTAGCTCCTGTTGGTAGAGAAGAATTTGAGTTGTTATAAACACAGTTTGTTTGAATGGAGAGGTACATGAAATGAAGCAATGGTTCAATTGCAATATTGTGAACTGCATAACATCCACACTACTTAAAACACAAGTGAATTGAAGATTCAGTTGTACTACGAACTCTTTCAACTGATACGTGTACACCTCACATGCTAGCCTACTAGGCAATGAGTATTCTCTGTTGGGAGGGGGGTAATTTTTTGCATTGAACTGAATATATTATGAATGAGAAAGTAAAATAATTTATGAACCGAACTGAATAACTCATAAATTGAATTAAATAATTCATGAATCAAAATTGAATAATCATAGAATGAACTAAACAATCCATAAATCAAACTTAAATAATTCAGAAATTGAACTGAATTGTTCATAAGATTTCTCCCCCTAAAAAAATGTCTCACATGCCTAGCACATTGAGGTGTGCTAGTCTTAGGGTTTGATCAACCCCAATGAATATTATTAAGAATAAGATGTAGTTTTTTTCGCATATTTGTGTTCCCCTCTCTTTATTTTTTTCTTCTCTGCATTATCTTTTATATTTATCTTATATTTAGATTTTCTACATGGTATAAGATCCGTATCATTTTGATCTAATGTGATCCTTTCTTTTGTTAGTTTAATAAAAAAAAATTTAAATTACTTTATGAAGCCATGTTTATTGAGAGAGACCAAGACAGATCTGATCTAGTGGACCACCTACTCCGACAGACTCAAGAAGAGCGGGAGCGACCTTTCGTATATTTATGTTTCTCTCCTCTTCTTCTCTGCATTATCTTTTATATTTATCTTAAAATTTAAATTTTCTACATAACATGTGATGGTTTAACACAATTGCATAAAAGAACTGAATTTCAAAACACCTCTGTGTATTTGTTGGTTGGTTACCTTGGATTAGGATTCCCCTTCACCACCTTCTGCCCATACTTCCTCCATCTATAACCATCATCCAGTATATCGATATCGCTCGTAGTCTGCACTACAACTCTAGGTTCCCTCACAGTCCTATTGCCCGAAACCGATATCCCTTCGTTATCTCCCTCTTTTTTCCTGAAATCACAACAACCCAATTGTCAATTCAACTGTAAACACAACAAACCAATCCACCAAATCAACATCAACACAATGAAACTCACCATCGCTTTGCATCGGGCTCCTCTTCATCCAGATCATCCCCAATCGACTTGCTCCTCTGCGAACCCTCAAACTCATCATCCCCTAACGACATCGAAGAGTTCTCAGGAGTCGCAACGGGCTCCATCATACGCCCTCCAAACGAGTTATCCGAAGCTTCAGATGTCACCATGGAATTCTGAATACCCTGTGAAGCAATGGAGGCAGAGTTCCTCCTATTGGACTGAGGCTTCGGGTGGTTGTGGGTGCCTTTGTAGACAATCTCAGTTATCTGCCCATCCAAAGACTTCTCCACCTTCTTCTTCGTAGGACAATTCGGATAAGTGCACTTATAGTAAGACCTCGGATTCTCGCTCCCCTTCACTTGTTTCTGCCCGTATTTCCTCCAATTGTATCCATCGTCGGACCTTCTCTGGTCTCTTGGAACATGAGGAGGTTGTGAGAGGTGGTTGTTGTATTCCGAGCTGAATCCGCTGTTGCTTCGTGTCAGGTTAGTTTCTAAGTTCGGGATCTCGGTGTTGCTAGTTTGGTTTTGGTTTGAAAATTCAGGTTTCATTGGTGTGTTTTTCATGGCTTGTTCTTGGCCATTCCATTGGTGCTGTTGTTGCTGCAGTTGGTGGTGTCCTTTAAAGGCTTGTTCCTTCAAAATTCAATAAAATTCAAAGCTTAGAACATAAACAAAGAGAACCCATTAATTGAAATTGCAATAGAAAGCATGATTGGGTGAATTAAAAACATACCAATGGGCGTAGGGTTTGGGGTTGGAAGGAAAAGTCAGAGTAGTTCCTCTGTTCCTCCTTGATGCTTTGTTGGTATGCCATAGAATTGGCTTTCCAATTGTAGGAATTTGAAGGGATGCTTCCAGTTGTTGGAGATGGAAGAATCTGATCATGTAAATCAAGAAGAGCTAAAAGTATCAATACATGGAAAAATTTGACTCACTAAAACTAGGCATAAATTGATCAACCCCCATAAATTGCATAGCAGATAAAAGAGGGAATCATAAACTGAATGTATAGAAATAGATGAAGACAATTAATCCCCCAAAAATCGAAAAGATCCATCATTTCAGGTATATATCTCTCATGCTCCTAATAATACCCACACATGTCAAGTCCAAATCCAAAACGAAAAAAAACATGGTTTTTGAATCAAAATTTCAACAAAGAAAAACATGGGTATTGATCAAATCCACACAATCAAACAAAAAACCAATAAATCAAACAAAACCCATCAATCATTCCACCAAAACAAAACATGGGTAATTCCCCAAAAATCTCAAAATTCAATGAAAAAGCAGAGGAACCCAAATTAAAAATTCAACAAGAACAATTTTTTCTCCAAACTCACGTTAGACGAAAGAAGCACAGGCGAGTCGAGAAGCTCAGCAGGGCTGAGACCAGCAGGGATGGCAAAATAAGAAGAAGGAGAGATGACAGAGGGAGGAGAGATGGGCAGAGAAGGAGGTGGTATTGACTTGAACTTGGGAACACCAGGTCCACCTCCAGAAATTCTATCAGAGAATCCCCTGCTCATGTTCATTTGGTTTTCAGTCTCTTCGTCGGTGATCCCCGCGAGAAGGTCGGAAAAGGAAGATGTGAATTGGGTTGTGGAGAAGGAGAAGGTCGGATGAGAGTTTGCAGAGGTTTCTAAGCTACCTGAAGAAGAACCCATTAGAGAGAGAGACAGACAGAGAGAGAGAGAGAGGCAGTGTTTGAAGAGGAGATGAAGAGGTGGTGAAGAAGGAGAGGTGGATGGTTTTGAAGAGGCAGCGAAGATGTTCACGTAATGGTTTTGCATTAAAAGGTAGCTTCGAGAAGGTGAAAGTCTATATTTTTTTGTGAGGGTTTGAACATGGAAATGTCTTTGGTCAAAGCTTGTGGGTTTGACTGGGGATAGAGAGGCGGCTGTCTGAAAAGGGGGTGGGGTTTTGATGATGGGGTGGGTTTATTGTTTGGATGAGTATGGGTCTTGGACTTTGTGGAGTGTGAAATGACTGGTTTGGGGCTTTGGTTTGAGTCTATGGATGTTTGTTGCATTGACTTTGTCAATGATGGAAAATACATGGATGACCCTGGTTTGATGGGTGTATAAATGATTTTGTGACACCTTTTCCATTGGTCCACACAGGATTCCAATATATTTTGGATCTGAATACCATGGTGAGGAGGTATGTGTGTGTGTATATCACATGCATATACATGTATGTATGTACATGTATATGTATTAAAATATATTTTGTTTCTTTTGTGTTTAGATACTTTCTTGCTTAACCATGCCTTAGTAGTTTGCCTTATTCAGCCATGATATCTAGTGTCATGCCTATATTTAACCATGAAATGTTGGACATTTGTTGAATATCAAGTAAAACCTAACTACCCCAAAACAATTGCTAAATTGAAAAATTGAAAAGTATATCTTGTTTTTTATATATATATTATAACTGATTGAGGGTCATGTTACAAAAATAACATTAAATTATGCCTTGCCAAAATGGATGTTGGACAGTCAGATAGCAGGCAACTGTTACACAAATGAAAAGTTTTACATATTCAAAGTGGTTTGGTCATAAAGGAGTCCATATCATTGGAAACACTGCGATATGTATACTATGTATATATTCAACATGGTATAGAAACTTTGACTACATAAGGAATTTTTCCTGATATTATTAATAAGATTCATAAAACTGAATATGGTATTGATGGAAAGAATACCAGCCTTTTGAATGTGGTCAGTACTCAGAAGTAGTGACTAGTGACAATCGAAGAGGAGATGCACTGACAGGCTTCAGTAGCTTCTAAGACCAATTAAAGTTGGACCAACTATATGTGGTTCTCTTCTTTAATTTGCTAAGGTAAACAGATAAGGATAAAGGCACACGTGATCTAGAAGAGAATCCTCTTTGTTTTGGGCAATCAGGGAATCAATCCTATTTTTTACATTATATTTCGTTTTCAGATCATGTATAAAACTAAAGTACTATTATAATTATTATTATTTTTGTAAAGGATCCTATTTTAGACACATAATATTACTTATTTTAGACACAAGAAGTATAAAAAAACCAAATATACTTTTTTAGATAAATAAATGTACATATCTTTTGTTATATCTTATGATAAGAAATAATTAGGTAAGGGTAAAAATAAAATTGGTTAAAAAGTATCTTTGTTTAAAATATATCTTGTTTAACATTTTAGCTAAAACAATGAATTCTTGTATATATTGTCAAATAGTCCTTTTTTTTCCTTCTCAAACCATACTAAATGAAGAGGTGTGTTTTACGTATATACACTGTTTTGCATCATGAAGAACTCACATATTCATTAAGATCGAGCACGATTTGACATACATAACTTTAATTTTTCACCCTTGTTTTTAGTCATATGCATAGCCGTTTATACATTTATGAGGTAAATGTCATTTCATTTTTTTTACATTTCTTATAAATGACTCCATAAATCTCATATATTGATCCGATTTACTATTTTTTAAATAAATTAAAATGGTGGGAACTAAAAATAAGACTGAAAAAGGATTGAATACAACATTATTGATTAATTAAGGTAAATAGTGAAGGGTAAAAAACATAACAAATAATCTCTTATAACCGACTGTGAAATGCACAAAAATATACAACCAAGAGTAATATTTTTATTTTTTGTATAACAGGCCCCAAAATCAGGTCAACTCCAACACCATTAAAAATAGCATCACTTACACTTGATGATCAACCATGTCTAAAGTTTTCCCCAGTATTAATTTGTTTGGAATTCTAATTTTTTATCCATTCAAACCATAATCTTTGACTGGATTATATAAAGGGGGTCTTTGACTCCTTCCACAAAAAAGAACCATTATTTAATTGGTTAACAATCAGTGACAAACGAGAAGGGCACAACGGTAAAATCACAGCAGTCAAGCCAACATGAATTACATCTCATGCAGTACGGACGTAAGGGCATAAATGTAATTTCAACTAAAATTAGTTCTAGAATCGCTTCCGTGCATTTCGCGACAGCTAATGAGCCGACTTTGTCTTTATATTCAAATAGGGAAATGACGATATTACCCTCCCTACCGCGTTTCGGGTGTCTTTCGTGGTGTCGTAAGATGACGCGATGGGCCCCCATCCACCGTTGATCTGATCAGTCGTTCAATCGGACGGATTAAATTTCACCATCATTTTAAAATAGGGAAAAATCCAAATAACCCCCTACAAACATATTAAAATTCAGATAACCCCCTGCATTTCTCCAAAATCCAAATAACCCCCTAGAAACACATGCAAAATCCAAATCACCCCCCTGAGTTAAATTACTACTGACGGAATTGGAATATTCCTCGAATATTCCGTTATCTCACTCAAGTAAAATTCAAATGCATTTTGGTCCCTACAAATTGGCAAAAATCCAAATAACCCCCATGTCAATAACTGTTTTACCCCTTCCACTCACCAGACGACCTTCTTCCTTGAACCTCCACTCCACCAAAACAACCATTGACACCCTCCATCATTGAATAACCTCCCATGTGTATAAATCCTCTCAACATTCTCTTATGTGTGTACAAATACCATCCGCTGGTTATTCGTTGAGTTTCTCTAGCTCATCCTCTTCAGTCACTGCCAAACTCATATCTTGCATTTCATGTGTTTGATAAAATGCATGAATCAATTGTTTCTCTAATCTTAATGTACACGAGTAGTTCTGATCCTTTTAATGCCTGTAAACCTCATGTAGTCATCCAACACCCACAGTTCTCAAGGGCCACGACATGTATTTCATGTGTTTATACTCCATGCTGTTAATGATTTGTTTACTAATGATAACAATTGATTAATCATTTCTATTAATTTGGTGTGGAATTGGTGGATCTGCTTGTTGGGGCTGCATACATAGCAAAACCGACTGAACACTGCATACGGCCAACCCTGCATACATTGTTCATTACAAAAGGCCGTCCTCCTCGTCCACAGATTCCACGGCTTCGACGGCGTGGTTGCGATGTCGCCGCTGTAGTCAGACGACGACAAGTTTTCCGCCACCTTCTCTAGGTGGTAGAGGAGCTTTGTCCTCATCTTTGTCAGGCCGGAATCCCCGTTGTTAACTTTCGACATCCCGGAGGCGGCGACGGAGGGAAGGGTCGAAACTTCGCCTGGAACAAAGAGGTGGAGGAGGAGGAGGCAAGATGACTCCTCCCGGTCGCGTTCGTGTCGGATCTCTTGTTGGCGGCACAGCGATCGAGGTCCGAAGTTGTGGAGAAACCGTATGTAGGTGATGAAAGGTGTCGAACGATTTTAGGTTCTCATTGTGTTAAATTGGGGAGGATATAACAGTAACTTCTCATGTTGGGTTTAAATCAGGTTTACCTTGGGTTAAAGAAACTGACAGAAGGGGCGAATTGGATTTTGTATATGTTTTTAAGGGGTTATTTGGATTTTGTTAAAATAGAGGGGGTTATATGGATTTTCATATGTTTGTGGGGGGTTATATGGATTTTTCCCTTTAAAATAAAGATACGTTTATATTATATTCCTCCAGAGCAACTTACTTGGAAGGGGTTCTAGAAAAAAAATTACTCCAATTTTTTTATTGTTTGAAATACATCACATAAATAATTTAAACCATAAAATCTATCTAGAAAAAAATTACTCTAATTTTTTTATTGTTTGAAATACATCACATAAATAATTTAAACCATAAAATCTATCTAAATCTCTTCATGGATATGCATCCGCACGATCTGAGTGAATATAAATATATTTTTTTTGGGGTAATTAACTCCGGGTCTTCAACTAGATTTTTTTAAAGTCCCCAAACCCCATTATGTTTTATTTCTGAGTCCTTCTATTTATGCACGATTAGGATGGAGCCATGATAAAAAATTTTGAGTGAGATAAAACTATATTTTTAGTAAAATTTTACTCCATGTTTGATAAAATTATGGTTTTCTTTTTAAAAAAAAAGAGAATTATTTTTATGCTTAAAATAATTTCAAATGAAGATTTTTTTTTATATAAAAACATAAAATTTTAAATATAAAATATAGCTATTATTGTATAAACAAAAAAATGTAAAAATTGGGCCAGGCGGCCTAGCCAAACTTTACATCCACCCCTACTAGTTATATTTCTTTTTTTTATTTTTATAAAAGTTAGGCCAGTATTATAACCGTTTAAATGTGTTACAAGATTGGTCTGAATACGAAAGTGCAAAGGTGGAAAAAGAAGGATACAAGCTCGGTTGAGGACCCAAAGGGAAGCTCAACCCGCAGAGGGAGGAAAGCAAAGCACCACGCTGACCCACCGTAAGTACACGAGTGATGTCACCACGGAAGGCCCGACACGATCATGCCTACATCTCGCATCTTAGCCTGCCACCTGAGTAACTCACCCCCTTGAGGCCCACTAAGTGTCTCCCCCAGTCCTGCATGGCTCCCAATGGTTATCAAAATAGAACATCTGCCCTCAAGATAGTAAATCGTTTCGTGCACGCCATAACGCCCACATACCCGCGGGGAGAATGATGTTGAGGAATCAAGCCTGTGGGGATCGGGTCCCCGCAGAGGCGATGGATTTCATACCTTCCCACAACTCAGGCAAGGAGAGGAATAAGAGATTTGCGCTGGACGCTAGACTCAGCGCCTCCCACAGCTTGACAGCTACCTCCCACATTGGAGCAATCCTGAAATTGGACTTCTCTAAAGCCTATGATAAGGTCCATTGGGGCTTCTTGTTCTAGGTTCTCTCTCTGCATGGCTTCCCGGCATTGTGGCTGCGGATGCTATCTAGTTGTATCACGAGGGCGAGGGCTTCCATCCTGATCAATGGCACGATGACCGGCTTCTTCCATCTAAATAGGGGGCTTTGCCAAGGCGACCCATTGTCTCCGATCTTGTTTACACTAGTCGCCAATGCACTTAGCCGTATGTGTAGCAAAGCGGAGAGGGCCGGATGGATTACTGGCCTGGCGTGCACCCGGGGAGGCACCCTGATTACTCACCTATAGTTTGCCGATGACACCATGGTCTTTGCCTAGCATACAGTGGAAGTTATTGTTGGTTTTCGCTTCATCCTCAAATGTTTCGCGCTAGTGTCGGGACTATTGCGAGCAGATCTTCCTCCAATTCATCGGACAAAGACCCAGTGGAGCTCTGCATGGTGCCGCCGTGCCATCAAGGCTATGGGAGAGGGCTACCGGATGTTCCGTGTGGAGTACTGTTTCGCTACATCATTGCGGAAGCATACCCGGGGTAGCTGTCCTGCATTGTGCCAATTTAGGAATGCCCAGAGTAGGATGTCAACAACTTAAAGTACGACCACGTGCTTCGTTGGGAATGCCCAGAGTGTCAAACACCTAGGATTAAGTACTCCTGGTAAATAAGTTGGGAGCCTATTGTTGCTTTCATACGACTGGGCCCCGGGTGATGCTTATTGAATGCATGCGTCAGAGGAAACTTGAAGTATCGACCATGGGTGAATCAATCGTGGGGAATGCTAAAGATGCACCATTGAGTAGCTGACCATGGGGCCCTAGGTGAGATACTCGGGAGAGGGCTACCGCTGCTGCGGGCGATGTTATCAATGTGGAGAATCTTATCGACTTGTTTAGTTTCTGTTACAACTCGTTATCCCAAAAGTCCCAACAGTTTTCAACTCCCGCTGGAAATCATAAAAAAGATTGATAAGTGTTATATTATTATTCTTGATGCAGATTCTTCCACTACTGAGCTTGTACGGGTTGTTTTCGCCAGGGACAGTGGGGCGTGGAGGTGGAATCCCTCTAGCAAAGACGTGGCTTGCTTGGTCGAAGGTGGGGCATCAGAATCCTATTTTTGTGTACTGTCGCACATTTGTTGTATTTGGACTAAGATTGGGCTCTCACAGACGGTAATTTGTATCCTCTTCCGAGTCTGTAATAAACTCTTTATTTATAGCTAAGATTATATGCTTCCGCATCTTTTTTTTTTGGCTACCACTTCCCTTAGCCTTCACGTCATTTGATGGATTCAAGAAATTGGTTTATGGTACATGCTTCGGGGACGGTTTTCGGGGCGTAACATTTATCAAACAATGACAGCTTTCGACTAAACAAGACCCAAACGGTGGACCATTATTTCACCCCGATGCAATTTTTAGTTTGGTAGAAGCGGATTTTGTGACCCAAATTGCATCTGGGGGTCCCACCAAAAACTGCATCAAAAATAGTACTTCCTGTAATCTAAATCGACGCACATTTACCGTGCCAACACATCTTTCTCTTCATGAACCATCTCCCAAACAGTAATTTTAACCCAAAATCGTTTCCTGGACTCAAATATCGTTTTTAGACCCGAACGGGAGCATATTCGACCCAAACAACAGTTATTCTTGGGTATACCCAACTGCCATTATCAACCCGAAATGCTTTTCTCAACCCATTCAAGTAAACAGTATAACCCATGCAATTTCTCGATTCAAACATCAATTTTGTGTTTGGTTGAACTGCATTTTTCCAATTATTTTCGATCCAAACACGTTGCAAACAGCACTAACCCATGTACGAGAATAATTGCTTTGTTGTTTGGGTAACTCAAACACCATTTTTCTACCCGAATAAAGTTTTTATGAATACCAAAATTTATAACCAAGGTAAAGCATTTTCTCAACCCGATATCCCCACATGATAGTTGATTTGACGGATGACTTATAAGAGGTGATTACAGTTGATGTGACACCACCTGTGTCATTCATGCTTTAGAGGTTTCAACTTCAAAAATCACATGGGGCAATGCTTACACGAGTTTCATGACAATTGAAAGATCATATATGACATAAGCTTATCAAAAAGGCAAAAATCCAAAAATGAACCATTTCAAATGGAAATGATGTGTCTGTGTTCATGATGATGTGGAATTCAATATTAGGCCCACTTTGGTAGGTGATTAAATTTTTTTTTGGCCTAGTATATCACTATGTTGGGTATGAATTTAACCCACTTTCATCTTTGAAAAATTAATACGTTAGTCTAATTATGTAAACCTTCTTTTTAATCTTTGGCACACATTTGATATAATCAGTACATCTTTTCCTAAAGGATAATGTTCCGTACAGCTAGGGTTGGTAAATGAACCAATTCGCCCGGGTTCGGCTCAAGCTTGGTTCGATTTGAGCTCGTTCAAGCTCGTTGAATTAGATAAATGAGCGAGCTTAAACAATTTTTAAAGCTCGATTAGGCTCGGAACCTGGATCGAGCTTTATTTTGTGTTCAAACTTGACTCATTTGTGTTATAAAAAATTTAGTTGAAGGTTGACTAAACCCCTTTGTAAAATTAGAACATTAAATCAATGCAAAGCTATGCTCATTTAGGCTCATGAACTTTACTCACTAAAATTTTGTTTTCGACCTCTATAAATCATAAAATGAAGAACGCTAGACTCGTAGAGGCTCGTGAGCTTGGTTCGGCTCGACTCTTTTTTAAACAAGCCGAGCTTGAATATGTCAAAGCTCGGTTCGTTCGGCTCGTTTACCATCCCCACATACATCCCCATTTTCAACCTCAATTTCAGTCTACATGTAATTTTTAAAAATAGTATACACATCTACTGAGGTACATGCATTTATAGAAATGAAATATATACTTCAATGAGTTGCATAGATGCATTTATAGAAAATGTAAAATAAATATATTAAAACATACATGTCGTTAATGTGAGTATATGCGTCGTTAATTTTCTATCGACGCCTGTGAGACTAAAATTGGGTTGAAAAAAAAATCCTGTGTAACAACCTTTTGACATTCTATGAGTTGCAGGCCGGTTCGGTGGAGAAGTATGTCCCATCGAGACACGTACTGTTTGAATTCCTTCCTAGGCCTCATTCTTTCCACGGTTAGGTCTGAAATAGAGAGGGTCCTAATCCTCTGATAACCGTAGCGGCCAAAGAACTTCTCACTTACAGCCGAGAAGTTCGACAAGTGATCTACAGGATGGTGGAAAATCATTGCAGTGCTTCTCCTTCCAATGATTTTTGGAAGAGAAATACTAACAGAGGTTGGTTATCTAGAAACGGTCAGCAGCTAGATAAAAAGATGTTAGATAAACATCTGGGTCTCCACGACCGTTGTACCGGCGGAATTTTTGGATTTTGAATCCCTCTGGTAAGTGGATTGATGGGATCTGTCTCAGGTTGTGTAGAGACATGTGTTTGGGGGCAGAGGGACCAGTCTTGGAGAGGATCTTCCGGATAGTTTCATCTAGCGTTTCTCCCCTGGGAGGGCTGCTTAGCGGTCCCGGGTTGGGGGTGGCCTGGTAAGGGCCTGGGATAGAAATGGTTGGGAATATTGGATTCGCGGGGTAAAGGGGGACGAATGAAAAGATGCTTGGATTGACCGAGCAGCTGGGTGTGGATGGGGTTTTGAGAGTAGCCTTGGGGGTTTCGACAGGGATTTCCAGCCTCAAGGTCTTGACTTAGTGGTAATCAATGAAGTCATGAAACATGTCCTCCTCTGATTGGTACCCTAGGTTAGTCATCATTTCCTCTAGATGGCTAAGAAATTGTGTGGTCTGGCCCTCTTGGTCATCTCTCTCCTCTACGGTTTTATCCTAGGTATAGATTTTCATGGTGTGAATATGAAAATAACGTAGGTGTGGATGAATGCCGATATAAAACAGTAAATAAAGCAGTAAATTGTGCGCACTTGTGTGCAGCTTAAGAAAGCAGTAAAGGTGTGCAGCTGTGTGCGGCTTAAATCGATAAATGGGTGCGCAGCTGTGTGTGACTTAAAAGCAGTAAAAGGGTGCACAACTTGTACGGCTTAAAGCAGTAAAGATATTGTGGTCGAAACAGTACAGGGGTGCGTCACTGTGTGCAGCTTAAAGTAGTAAAGATGCTGAAATGCAAAGTAAATGAGGGTCTGACTTGAGGGGTGAGAAATTCTAGCTTCCCTTGGGGGGTGATGGCATTCTAGTCAAGCTTGTAAGAAAAAGCAGAAGAGGATTACCTTTGTCGTTTTTCATGAGGGAGGTCCCACTGTGATCGTCAGATTTATCGGTGTTGAAAAATCCATGGGTGTGGATGGGGGTTCTTCGGGGATTCAGATCCGGTGCGCGCATTGGCGAGCTCGATTGGATCGTATCTCGGAAGGGTGGTGGGGTTTCGTTCCTGGTTGAGGCGTCTGACAGCGGCTCAAGAGGCATCCGGGGTGTGTGTGATCGCCACCTGCTTTCTCGAAAGCAGGAAAAGTTGGGGGATGGATTTGATTACCTTCATGGGGGAGTTTGTGGTGTCTCCGCTCTAGGATACGGATATACCGTACAAAGAAGATGTGCAAAACAGGTATCCTATTCTGCTTTGGGCTGACTAGAGAAGTCTTGGTTCAAGTGGGGGTGTAGGTGGGAGGTGGCTAGTGGGTCTTAGCCGTCGGGTATGGGCGGCTTAGTTAGGGTTAGCCACATGGGGCCTAGGTCAACTTGGGCAGAACCTCGGTAGGGGTGGGATTTGGTTGTGGTAAAGGTTAAACCTAGTTTAACCTGGGTTTTGGAGAGTGGATTGGGAGAATGAATTTGTGTAAGGAATAAGTTTCTCTTCACAAATGGAACTCTCTCTCTCTCTCTCTCTCTCTCTCTCTCTAAGGATTTCAAGTAGTGGGTGTGGGTTGTGAATTGAAAGTGGGAATGAAGATGATTATTGGATGGTGGATTGAAGATTGGGAATGTGTTAGAAATATTTTGGACCCTCTCTATTTATAGTAAAAGAGAGGTAGGGGCGTGTCCAGTGGGTAATAGAATAATTTGGATAATATGGGTGGTTGATTTGACCCCCATTAAACCTCTATTTTTCTGTCAATGACCAGGTGAAGGGCGATTAATTGAAACTAGCTGCCCATAATGGGGCGGTTACTCTTAAGTAGCCGCCCCCATCTTGACCTGCCAAACGTCCCATCTCTGACAAGCGGTGGCTTGGGTCAGTCACTATGTTTGAACCGGCCGAAGATGGGACGGCTAGAGGCCACAATCCGTCGCAATGATCAACATGTAATGTTGCTTTATGTCCCATCCAGGGAGCGGCTTGGGGTCGGTCAGGGGGGCGGCTAGTTAAGACTAGTCGCCCGGGAAGGGACGGCTACTTTTAAGTGGCCGCCCATGTCCAAGGTATTTTTTTGGGTTTTCCTAAGTGTTGGGCCAGGGGTTTTCCGATTTTGGTTTTCTAAGGATGTTTTCTATTAAGTGTCCAAATGTGGTTATTCTCGATATTACTTGAAGTAAATTTCTTTTCTATAGACGGTCAAAATTAGGGTATCTACAATTGTCCCTCATCGGAACAGAGTTTTTGTGTGAAACAGAAATACTTCGACCGATGATAAGGAAAAAGACCCTTATTTTGGTTTGCCCAACCTTCAAGAAGTTACATGACAACCAATATTGTTCAGGGAGTTGATTTAGACTGTCAGATGCTAGGTCTTGACTAGAATTTTCAACCGAAGGGATGATCAAGGTGGAAGGCGGGAAAAGTAAAGTAGCGAGTGATCCAACCCTCGGACGAGGTTCTTAGCCATCGTGCACAGAGCAGCCCAGCGTCAATTTTCTCGTGCCTACTGTACCCGTGCTTGGGTAGCTCAGCAAAGAGGTGATATCGCCGACAGTAAGCAAGTAAAGTGTTTGAGTTGGTGAATGGATCATCCGAATGATAAAAACTCTGGAAAGGAATCAGAACTGAAGAAATTCAAGTTTGAACAGTACAGAAAATGCGACAAAACTTTCAAGAGAGTTGTGTTTGATCAAGTAGGTTTTGGAATGAACCAATACAAGGCTATTTGTTTTTAGAAAAATTGGAAAATAAACCTTTTTAAGGAGCTGGCAGGGGGGCGGCTAGTACAAACTAGCCGCCTCATGGGGGGCGGCTACTTCACAAGTAGCCGCCACCCGACTGGGTTCCCTTATAACCGAAAAGGGACCCTCTCTCTCCACATGCGTTCAAAACGGTTCCTCTCCCTTCATTACCCCCTGACTTATTATAAAGTCTCCCTGAAAACATTTATGTAAATCCAAATAAACCCGAAATCCAAATTTCGTTGACAGAATGAAGAATATTCAATATATATTTTGTTTAATTAACTATGACCGAAAAAACACACTACACCAAAAATCATATGCAATATGTTAAAAATATAAAAAATTATCTGTAAATGACAAATTTACCTATCCAAATAGGGTTTTATAATCTATTCAGATAGGTAAAATCGTTATTTATATTAATTTTTAGCATTTTTAACAAATTTTAGGGGGTTTTGGATATCTGTGTTTTCAATCAAGGTTAACTGAACAGAATATTTGTAGAATATTCTTCATCTGTCAATAGAAGTTTAACTCAGATATTTATTTGGATTTACATAAGTATTTTTAGGGGGTTGTATGGATTTATGACAGTTTACTGGAAGATATTTAGATTTTTCCATATAATTATTTGTAATTCTACAGTATACAGCGATCATCAGATTTAGATATAGTTTGTAGCGAATGTCATGATATTTATATCAGCTTTTAAATTGTTTAGGATATTTGAATATTGGATTTCAGCAGTCAGGATGGCTAGGAATATGCTGATTATATTATGATGTTATTATTATTACATCATGTTTTGTTTTTTTTTTGTTATATCAATGTCATTTATTTTTATACGACTCTACAACATATTTTGTTCTCGTTGATTTTTAATGTTTTTCCCATAACCTTTATTATTATATTTCCTAATGAGAATAATTGAAAGCACAATCAAATAGAAAATCACTTATTTCATTGATAAAATCAGCAATTCCTAGAATATGCATAAACCTTATAATAGCTTATACATCTATCCTAACGGTCTCTTAAAAGGCTTATTAGAATGATTACGTGGTTTAACAAAATTCTGCACGACAGAAAGAATGAAGAATTGTTTCATTGTTTTTCAAGTAATCAACATGGAAAAGTGTTTATGTTTAAAGTGAACTTTGTTATTTTTCTAGTGAGGCAATATAGTGAGGCAACTTATAATTTTTCTCGTTGCATGTGTATCAACAATTTAACATTATTGCCATTTGGAGCTAGTGAATTATATTGTTCAATTAATAGACCCCAAACAAATATATATCTCGTGTTTAATTGCATGGAAGGTGATCATTTCACGTGTTTGATTCCATTTCAGGGTTGAAAAGGGTTTCCCAATCTACCCCCCTTATTTAGGTGGAAATGTGTTATTCAGGGGAATAATTAACTTTCATTTTAGACAAGAAAGAACAGCTTCTTCTTCTTCATGTTTTGTGAGATAGTTGATGAAAGATTTAATGTACCTTGAATGGATGAGTTATCCATGATTATTGGGTGGATGAATCACAAAATTAGGGATGGTGGTGATGGGTATAATTCAAACCTGGTCCTGTCTTCACAATGTCTTAATTTCATACACGTCCCGTCCCATCCCATTACAGGATTTACAACACAAAATCCATAAGTACTTCGTCTTGTTCTAGATTTTACATTTTGAAATTCATATCCACAAAATCCAAATCCAACTCAATCAGATGGGGGCAGATTTGAAAAACACTCTAATGAAATAACAAAAATTTCACAGTACCAATAAAAATCATTCCATTATCATCTCAACCTAGAATTATTCCATGAGATGGTTAATGTTGCATTTATTTCCTTACAAACAAGTGATTATCATGAACCTTGAATCTCAATAAAGTCAGGAAATGATGAGGACCAATGACATTAGCAATCATGCATGGAAAAGAATAATTAGCCAACAAAAATCCATTTGCAAGTTTTTTTTTTCCTGACAATCAAAAACCATCTCATACAGTGTAAGGTGCTTCTCATAATTGTGGCAGTAGTGATCCACAATGTAGTTCTTGATGGAAGCCTCTTGTTTCCTTGTAATGATAGTCTTATACTGAAAAAGTTCATTTATACATGGAGAAATGTGTAGCCTACTGAAGGATAAATGTAGAGTATGAATGAATATATGCATGTAGCTATGTTAAAATATGTGAGAATTAACTATCATTTTTGTCTTGTGGATGTAACCTAGACCGAACCACGTATATTTTATGTTCTTTATATAATGTAGTGTTTCGTTTTTTTCTATGATTTTTTTTTGTCTAGTGACTTCCGGGAATTCGTTTCCCAACATGTCCTTCATTTATATAAAAAAAAAAACATGTATTTCATTCATCAAGTAGACTAACAAATTCAATAGATGTTGGTAGCACAAATGTGACTTTTATATCTTGATAGAACTCTTCTTAAGTTTCATATGTTAGGTATGCTAGGTAACGTATGAGGTTTTTATTTTTTCTCTTTAGAGTGTAGTATAAGTGTACAACTCCAACATTGAACATATATTTGGTATATTTGGACACATTATAGTAGGATGTCACATTTTTTGATCTGCGACAACAGCTTAACTTTTATTATTAATATAATCATACATAATATAATGTAATAGTCATCTACTTGAAACCAATAATAGGGGCCCCCACTTCTAACTTTTAACTGTGTTAGCCCCCTACGAAACAAACAGTTTTTTTTGTCTTGTTGAGTGATCCATTTTGTTAGATTTGCTAAATCAATTTTCAAATTTATTTTTCTTAATACAAAAACTGAATCCACGAAGATTATCCAAACAACTAACTACAAAAATATCTCCATCGCTACATAGTTTTGAGTTCGAATTCCATTTTGTGCGGTAGTCCTGGACCAGTCTTTCAACCGCCTATATACTATCGGCTCATATAAATAGAGACATAAGCTATTTTGGGTTTATACTTATTCATGGAATTGTTGACTTTATTAATGAAATAAGTAATTTTCTGTTTGATTGTGTTTTCAGTTATTCTCGTCGGAAAACATAATAATAAAAGTTAAAGTGTTTGGTTGATGAAGAATAAAATGTGAATAAGATGTAAAAGTTGATTTGACATGTGAGCTCTATTGATGTATAAAAGGTGATTACAGATGATTTGATGTAATGACATGTGATTTGATGGATGAGGTCCTTTTATACCAATTGAGAAATAACATTATTCCATAGAAAGACTTTGAATACAAATATAAACTTATTCTAACCTAATTCTGCATAGCTATACCTTTTATACCACCCACTCAAACAGTTTTTTTACCCCTATTCCCCTTTATCCCCTCTATTCCCCTCTTTATTCCCCATCCAAATAGCACAACTGTTTGTTCAAAGATAAAATTTGGATTACTTTTTTTTTTTATCAAATTCAAGATATGGCCATGATATCAAAAGGAAAAAGGGAAGTAGATTTTACACCACTGATAAGACAAAATCACTTTGGAGATTTGATATGGACACCTTTGGCACTGGTATAATTATGATACCAAAGACTTTTAGGGAAAAATTTTAATCCTCAAACAGTGGTTAACCAGCCAATTTGAGAGATGGATTAAAAATTATAGCATTTTTCATCTATTGACATAAATAAAATATATAAATACATTTACATAATTTATTTTTTATTTTTTGAAAAAAAGTAAATATTTACTACCCGATATTCATTTCTGATCATCGAATTACAAACTCCGAACGGGATTGGTGGGGAAAGAAAGAGGACACCAAAGAGAAAAACAAAATCTAAGGAAAATACAAAATGATAAGAGGAAGACTGTGCCCGGATATAAGAGGTATCTACGCAGGGACACAGTAGCCTCCCTCAATACAACACCAACCCGCTACTCCTGGCATACCGAGCGAGCGAAAATACAAAATACATGTAAACTGAAATGGGCTGAAATGGGATGTACGGGAAAATATTCTTTAGGAAAAAGATGTACTGATTATATCAAATGTGAGCCAAAGATTAAAAAGGTTTATATAATTAGACTAACGTATTATGTTTTCAAAGATGAAGGTGGGTTAAATTCATACCCAACATAGTGGTATACTGGGCCAAAAAAAAAAACTTAACCACCTACCAAAGCGGGCCTAATATTGAATTCTAGATCATGAACACAAACACACATCATTTCCATTTCAAATGGTTCATTTTTGGATTTTTGCCTTTTTGGTAAGCTTATGTCATACATGCTCTTTCAATTGTCATGAAACTTATGTAAGCATTGCCCCATATGATTTTTGAAGTCGAAACCTCTAGAGCATGAAATGACACAGGTGGTGTCTAAAACAAGCACGTTTTCACTTTTTTTTTTAACAGACCAAAAACATTGATACGTGATTAATGAATACATATGTATGTTCCTTGAGACATATGTATGTTCCTTGAGACTGACTTAAGAGAGAAAATTACCCGCATTTCATCGAGATGAAGGGTTATGTCAAGAACATGTTTATACAGCTCTAATTTCTGCCCTTGAGTGTAGCCTCCAAATCTTCGGGTCTTCTTCGAACTGTTCAAAAACCATTTGATTAGATCTATCAATCACATATATGTGTAGACAATTCATATTATGTTCTTGCAACTGGAATACAGAGCGACTAAATACCTTGAAAGGTTTGTCCCTCCAATGTAACACACAACCACGGGCCTGTATGTGATCTAAGAAAGATCGAGGAAATAAGGATCTAAATGATGAGTGAAGCTTCACTTTTGTTAAGCCACCACACGCCAACAGAGCAGCGGCTAAACCATTTGGAGTCACACCACTTATGTGTAAGATGGTCATGTTCTGAAGGCAGCTTATGCTAGATAATGCGAGTAGCCCCACGTCAGTGACCGAGCAGTATGATATATTAATCTGCAGAAGTAACGAAAATATTTACGTGAATAATCACATGATCTTTTGAATGTTAATATTATAGCAAGAAAAGTTACCTGTCTCAGATTTTTTGACATGCGAGCTAGTGAAAGCATTCCAACATCATCGACATCTTGGCAATTTTTGACATCAAGTTTGGTGATGAGTTTGCAGCCGACCGCAATGGTTGATAGACCGATAGAAGATACAAGAACGCATCCGCGAATTTCTAATGTATTCAAGTCTGAGCACTCTGACAGTTTTCTTAAAGAACAGTCTGTGATTTCTTTACAATAGGCTAGGTTAATCATCTGTAGTCTGGGACAACCATGAGCAACTGCTGAAACTCCAGAATCAGTAATGCTGGCGCACCTGATAAAAAAGGATAAATCTATATCAGGAAAAAATCCAAACTTGGGAATATTAATTAAAGAGCTGTGAATGGGCGGATAGGTTTTATATGAAGAAAACTTTTTTGTATTGCACAACAGAAAGTGCAGACAGAGAATCGATACTGTGTGTATATATATATATATTCAAATTTCAAATGAATCTAAGAATCCAAAGCTTGAAAACATCTCTTAGCAGTTAGAAACTATGTTCTTACACAGACAGCAAAAAATGTAGTATAAATGATGTCTCATATATTTTTAAAGCTTGTGCATGAAACCCTCCCAAATGGCATCTAAATCCTGTAGCTAAGATTGATAAGAAATGATAAGTTGAGCAACCTGTATAAATCAAGCTCTTGAAGCTTGTGACAATGTGTCCCAACATTGATAAGCCCCTCATCTGTTATGTTCAAGCAAATGCCAATTTTTAAACTGGTAAGCTCCAGACATCTTGAGATGGCCTTCAAACCTGGATAAAAAAGATTTAAAATTAAAATGAGACACACTTGCAGGGCACGTAAAATTTCAATAAGGTACAAGTTAGGCCTGGCAAACCTTCGTTGTCTAATTCATTATCGGTGACATCCAATTCCTCTAAGAAACGACATCGTTGTCCGATCAAGACGAAAGCTTCTTTTGAAACAAGACTACAAGACTCCATCCTCAAGGAGGTGAGCAAGGTGCACGAGGTTGTGATGCTGGCAATGGAGAGATAAGTAATACTCCGACAACATGTAATGTCTAATTTGACCAAGTCCTTGTGTTTCTCAACAAGAAAACAGAGCCCTTCATCTCTCACCCCCGAGCACTTGCTTAAACTCAGCTCCTTCAGTGAAATGCCACAGGTTCCAATAGCCATGAGTCCTGGACAAGTAACATGGGAACCATTAATCCAATGGACTGCAAGTTGGAGAGCTTGCCCAGACAGTTTCCAAGAGAATAGTTAACCTGCACACCACAGTTTAGTAAATAACGCTGATATAAGAATGCCCAAATTATCTATCTTTTTTTAATCATTGTGGATATTCATAATAGAACGATATGCTTACGAGAGATCCGTATGATAAAGTAAGCTGGCATAGACGATCACAACCATTTGTTAGATATGAAAGTCCAGCATGGGTCACGTTCTCGCAATATGACAGGTCCAGAGTCTGTTGTAAAAGCACAAAATGATCAATATCATGAATACCCAAATCTTCACCTAGTTATTTTCTTCTTCATCCTATCATATCAGCAATAAGAGCAATACTTTGATGTAAGATATAAACTACACTGAATTCCTACTATGCATCCAATGCCTCGCAAATGCCATGAAACATTCACAACATGTCACTCCACCATGCCATATAATCCTTGTCCTCTTAACACCTCTACTAAACTTTGTGTAAAGCACTTTAGTAATTCATAAATATGATATATTAGTGAAAATACAGAGAATGCAGATAAATCAAACTGAAATTGGGCGATACTCACATCTAATCCCCGTGCATCATGACGGCATACAGAAGCATAAAAAGAAATGATAAATTCAACTTTTGACTTAGGCAGCTCAATCAAATTGTTCTAACACTAAGAAAAATCAAGATCGATGAACAGAAGATTCATGGCACCAAAGACCAATCATTCTTCCCAATCATACAAAACAACCCATATCCGTATACCTCGAGGAACTTGCATCCCTGTTTGAGCGCCATGAGCCCTTCATCATCGATACCAACACACCCAACTAAAGCCAAATTTTCAAGCTTTCGAAGCTGCATCACAGCAGGCAGACATTTCTCTGTTATCTGCACACAACATCACATTTTAAAAAAAAATTAAGAACTATTGACTCAATCCCCATAAAAAAAGCCAAGAAAGCACAACCCATAAAACAAATGAAGAAGACCCAATTGAAAGAAACAGAAACCCAACAAGCAAAACCAATCAAGATCCAATTTTTATACATTTTTTTTTTACTCAATAACCTGAACATACGAGAGGTCCAAACTCCGAATCTCATCGCACTTGGCCGCGACGAGCCCGACCCCCAAATCAGTAACCTTCACACACCATCTCAAGCAGAGCCGCTTAAGCCTCCTACACCCGACCGCGACCCACGCGACCCCGATGTCCGTCACCCCCACGCACCTCGACAGTCGCAACGCCTCGAGATTCGCGCACCCCCTCCCGATCACGGCCACCGCGGCGTCGTCCACCCCCGCCGCGTCGGAGAGGTCGATCTCCACGAGGTTGCGGCACCGGTCGACGAGTCCCGCGACGCCGTACCTGGAGATCCCGACCGACCGAGAGGAGAGAACGACGGTAGCGAGGGAGGGGGAGACGGGGAGGGAGGAGAGGGCGGCGTCGGTGACGCGGGGGCAGAGGGAGAGGTCGAGGCGGGAAGCGGAGGGGTAGCGGCGGAGGGCGACGGGGAGGAGGTCGGGGCGGAGGGTCCGGCGGTGAGAGGACTCGACGGAGAGGAGGGTTTTGGAGGTCAGAGAGAGGGACTTGAGATCGGAGAGGGAGAGGCGGTCGAGGATCTCGAAGAGGGTCGATGTGGGTAGGGTTTCGAGAGGGCTCGTTAGGGTTTCGGAGGGCCTTTGTTTCTTCTTCATCGATTTGGACGAGAACGAAAGAATGTTGTGTGAGAACGGAAGAAGAAGAAAAAAGAGCAGATGATTGGGGATTTACTGTTTTGCCCTTTTAGGGGATGGGTTTTGGAAGGGGTTGTGGAGGGTGGTTTTGTAAATTGAGGGAGGAAGGACGGGTCCGTACGGGGAGAACGTGATAAGCGGAAAAGGTTTGTTTAGGGGGGAGAGTGAGTGGGGAAGGTACATACGGTTCGGGGTGTCGATTGTACGGTTATGTTGTGCCTGCGGAGGAGAATAACCAACAGCGATTTTTTTTTCTTTTTCGCTTGGATTTTTTAATTTTTTATTTATCTCTCAAAATCTTTTTTTTTTTTTAATGTCTTTCACCTATGACACTCACTATTTTATATCAAAATTATCCCTACCATCTCTTCCCTCCAAAACCACCCTCTCTCCCCCAAAACTCTCTGTCTCTCTCTCCCTCTCTTCCCAACATGTTCTCTCCTAACGTTCTCTCTCCCAGAGAAATGGCAACCGCAACCCCTCTCTCTCTCTCTCCAACCATCTCTCTCCCCGACCTTTCCTCTCCATTAGTACTTCTAGCAAACACCGCGACCTTCTAGATCTCCATCGACCCCCGAGTCCTTCTCTCTCCCCTGTGAAATCACAACCTTGTCTTCTCGACACCTGCAATTACATATCTGTAAATTGGTATTACATTTTATGTAATTGATTTTTGCATTTCCGTAACTTTCTATGTTTTAGTTTAATTTCATGGATGATATTACATTCTATTATATAAATGGTAGTTTCTATAATTGGTAGTTTTTGTGATTTCCACTGTAATTGGTATATGAATGATAGACGTTATTGCATTTCTGTTATGTAAATGGTAATTTATGTCATTAGACATTACATTTCTAATTTCTGTTGTAGTTGTTTTGTGAATACATTATATAATTGTTTATAAAATATTATAATTGGTCATTTCCATATTCGTAAATTGATATTATATTACTGTAATAAGTCAATACGTTTCTGTAAAATTATATGTCTTTGGTTTTATTCCACTAGTAATTTTTGTAATTGTGATTTTAGGTGTTTGACTGATTGTTGAATATTTAAGATAGCGCGTTCTTCGTTATGGAGTACATGGAATACCTAGTTCGAAGGCCTTTCATTGAGTTTGATTCACTTAAGAGGACATGTAGATGACAAGGGGGAAACAAAAGTTGATTTAATTAGGATTAGAAGACAACATTGTAATTCAAGCAATTGATATATTTATTTTAATAACACTTTCGGAATGAATCTATAATTATTTTGTGTATTTTGAATGCATTTACATATGATAAAGATTAGATGCATAGTTCATTAATCTATTGTAATGACATTGAGAATGTGTTTATATATAACTATTTTGTGTTTAAATATTTTTTGTACATTGAATGCTCTTTGTAAATGACCATTAAATATTTGTAATTATGTGTCTAATTTCTGTATATACCACATTATATTTATGTATTTATGTAATTCTGTTTCTAAAGGGTACTTCAGATAATATGAAAAATTATGGGAAAAAAGAGGGATAACACTGCAGAGGTAAAAAAAAAAAAAGCAAAGGGGCAAAAAAAAAGATAGAGCTATTGGTCTAGGGGTATTTGAGCAATTCACCTTTTTTTTATTTATGTCGTAGTCAACAATTAATTTATATTGGTTACATGTTGTAGGAGACCAATTTGACTGGACCAACGAATAAGGAATAGGGTAGAATAAATGCAAGGATTGATCAAGGGACAACCTATTTTAATAAAAAGGTATGGGCCTAAGAGGGTAGAGGCCCGTGGAACCAAGGCCCGTAGACCCAGGACCCAACGGCTGCCCGAGTAGAATCCCCTCACTCTCTGAATGAGCGGTTAGTCGACCCTGACTTAGTCAAGTCGGGTAAAATGTTATAGCCCGACCAGGGTAAGTCAGGCAAGGCATGTACTCAACTAAGATGCGCCAGACACAGTTGTGCCTGACTAAAGTTGGTCAATTGGTCAATGAGATCGTGAGAACAAATAGCTTGCGTTGGCCGACCTAGACCGTGAAGCACCGTAAAGCCCGAACTAAGAGGTTGGTCGGCCATGGGTCATTCCTTGAAACAGAACGGCTAGCAAAAGAAATATTCCCTGACACCAAAAAGGACAGTACGTCAGGGAAACCGTTATAAGATAATGATGATCACTAAGCGCTGCGCGTTCGACAATTGAGCGGCCACGTGGAGATTCCATATTATGTTATGGTTACTTCACAAGGTCCGAACCGGCACGCTCCAATTCAGTATAAGAGGGAGGCTCTACCTCCCTCTCAAGGTATGCGGAAGAAATCCTAACTCTCTCCCTCTCTCTGGCTCTGGAGTCCCAAGTTCTTTTTCTCATTTGAAAGAAAAGGATCACTAACTTGAGCGTCGGAGGGGCGTTAGCCAGCACCACACTGGTGTGAGTTGCAGGTGCACGAGGAAGGGGAGGGACGACGAGGAACGGAAGTTCACGTTCTCGGCGGGCCAACGCGGAGACAAGTCCAAGCCCACATCGTCCAGGTCAACTTCCAAAAGAGGATAACCGGAAATTCTATCCCCCACACATGTGATATTATATCTATTGAAAATATTGGGGAAAGTTACGTGTGAGCTCTATAAAAACATTTTATTGGGTGACATAGAATTATTTACTCAAATAGGTATGTCAGGTTAAAAAATAATCTATTTTTTCATAACGTAAAAGTAATATTTTATTATTTGATTCATCTTAAATAAGTAATGAAAAGTTACGGATAAGAGATAGATAAAAATTGATGTTTTTTAAAATAACAACATATATTTATATAAATTGTTTGTGTTTAAAAATAAACGTGATGTAACATGTTTTGAGATGTGTGTAAAAGTGTTGGGTAATATTTAGGTGACTTTTTAAAAATGATACAAGAGAGTATTTTTACTTGACAAACAATTCCATAATTCATTAAAATAGTTATCACGCGTAACGTAAGTATTGGAATTAAATTTCTCCCAAAACAAATAATATTTTTTACTTATCTTCTCAATTTCCTCTTGTTCTTAATTATGTCTCACCTGAAAAGGAGATATAGTTTAATAAAATAAATTATACAAGATTTGCATAAACCCAAAAAAAATGTAACATGTATAAAAAATAACATAAATTTTAGAAAAAATAGATATAACTCCCTGAAAAGTTAGATAAATTGGTATTTAATCCCTGTAAAATTGAAAAATCGTCACAAGTCTGCATAAAATATGTATGGTTAACGAATAGTTCTTGAATTAAATTCATCTAATAAATACATTTAAATGAGTCTCTACAAAATATGAAAAATCCGATTTAGTCCTTTTAATGACAAAAATGTCCATTCATTTTCTTGAAAATTCTCTTACTATCCTATACTCATCAACAATAAAAAAAAGGGAGAAAAATCGATAAAATTCCTAAAAACTTATGAAAATCGAAAAGGGTCCCTATAAAATCAGTAAATCAACTTAAAGTCAACCACAAATCTGATTAGTGTATTAGTGTAATTTATAAAGTAAATTTTAAAATATATTATAGTAATTTATCACGTATGGTTATAATCAATCAAGATCTGGTTAGTTTCAATTATGCTATGAACTAAAATAAATATTGTCTAATAAGATAGAGACCTTAAAAAAAGAAAAAATGACAAAAAAAAATCTTCTAATAGTTTAAAATACTCAAATCAGCTATTTTTTAAAATTATACCTAAAAGAATCTCATTTTACAGTTTTAGAAATACGAAAGACTAATATGCCCTTATATAATTAAATATTTAATATCTCTTTTTTTACACACTAAAAACTTATTTTTCATACAAAACAACAATTTCTCTATACATGATGAAAATCAATCCTCTTAGAGGTTTTTTTTATTATATATCATATTGTGTAATTCTTTTATATATCTTACATGATATTGTTTATCATTTTTCATTGTGTATAATCATAATATGTAATTTAAATCTGTGTTGTGCCCCAATACAACAGATGATATTTTAGTATTCTAAATCTTTATTCATATTTTTTATTTTTCAGCTATTTATATATTTTTATGATATCATTAGTACATATCCATTTATAAAAAAATCAATATTTAATAAAATTTATCATAAAAAAACTCAAATTATATTATTACATATTTCACAAAATCTACCTAATCACAAAGAACTTACAATAAAAAAATTGATCTACATGAAAATGTGTGATATATTAATAAAATTAAGTGGGTGAAATATTTTAACAAAGTTAAGAGATATGGAATGTATTAAAGATTTAATTGTATAAGGATATATTAGTCTTTTATGTTTTTAAAATTATAAAAATAAGAGTATTTTAAGTAACTATATTCATTTTTTAATTAATAACTTTTAATCTGTCATTAGAGTTAATTATATAATTGATTAGTTGGGGGTGACAATAAAGATTGAAAAAAATATTGCTATAATTAGTTAACATGGACGATTTTTTCCTGTGCTTTAAGGTGACCCGCGGATGAGTGTATGAGGTCAAATAAGCAGGGAGGAATCGAATATCTTTTGTGTGTATATGATATGACATGATATGATATAATAGAAAGAAAACTAAAAAAAGAGGGAAAGAAAAAAACCGTACCGAGCAAGTGCCAATTCCGGAGTACCAGCCGTCCCCGAATGCGACCGTAACCCCGTCACAGGTCCATTTGTTTCTTTTATCTTATTATATTATTATATATATCATTAATTCCGCATCAAACAACATTGTCGCTTTCCATAAATAAATATATATATATGGGAAAAAATCCAAATAACCCCCTAACTGTCTTATAAACCCTTGAAAACGCCTATGTAATTCTAAATGACCATCAAATTAAACTTTCATTGATAAATAATAAATATTATACAAATATTATGTTTTGTTGAACCTTACTTAAAGCACAATATACCAAAAATCATCTAGAATTTATTAAAAATATAAAAAATCTTTTGTACAGATGATTTTATCACTTTAGGTAGATTATAAATCTTATTCGGAGATAATAAAATCATCATTGACAGATAATTTTTTCAACTATTATTAACTAGATAAAATATCTACAGAATAATCATAATCTATCAATAAAAATTTAATTTAGGGTTATTTAAATTTACACAAGTGTTTAAGAAAAGTTAAAGGCTTTTAGGCCGTTTGAGGGGGTTATTTGAACATTTCCGTGTACATGAACCACGTCCCATCCGAGTAAAAGTTCCCCACATTTCACATCTAGGTAGGTACCCGGGTTGGTTGGAGATAATTTATGGAATATGATGAGACATCCCATCTATACACGTGTAAATCAAGTTAGCGGGCACGTTAAAAAACCGCAGGATACATATACGAACACGTCCTTATAAGATAAAGCACATATATACATATTTATACTAATAAAATAGACAATGTTTGAAATAAGAACATCTCCGACCATATTTTATCTTTAAATTTAGAAGATAATGTATTCCAATTACACTTATATCTACCTTCAAATTTGAAGATTTGGATTTGACCTTCTAAATTTGGAGGTCACCTCCAAATCAATTTTTTCACTTTTTATTTTTATTAGCTAGTTAATTCAACCTACTGTATATTTAGATATCTTAAATCTATTTTTAATAAAAATACTATAGTTAGAAAGATCTCATCGAGACCTTCAAAATGAGATTAATATTCAATTATTTAGAATATATTTTAATAAATCCTCATATTGATTATTTAAGAATGATTTTATTTATTTAATTAAAAAATTAAAATAACTTTAAAATCATTTAATATTTGTCTCATTTTGAAAGTTTTAATGAGATATTTCCAATGGTATAATTTTTTATAAATGGATTGATAATATTATTATTTATTAATGAGTTTTCATATAACATTATATTTTTTAAAAAGGATAAGAAAAAATGGAAGGTGATGGTTGATATGTAAATACCCTCTAAAAATGAATGTTCTTCAAGTCAACCCTTTATATTTGAAGACTTGGGGTTGGAGATGCTCCAAGAATGAAAAGAATAGAATGAAACTAAAAGTAAAAACAAAATGAAGACAAAATAAAGATAATTCAAATAAGATATCTAATCGGAGGACCAAATATGCTTAATTGCTCACGAAATGACATGTTAAGTGTACATTCCGTGTCAGGTCAGTGTTGTGACACGTTAAGTCATTTCATAATTCATATGACACATTAATAAATATGATAAAATAGATATGGTACGACACGATAATCTACGGTAGACATGACATATATAATATATTGATGAAATATATTATCTCATTGTTATTAAGTCTATATAATCTGTTTGTGTGTATTTATGTATATATAATAATATGTTTATATATATTCTATGTGTATAATATTAAGAAAAAATGATTTTAAAAATAAATTTTTTTTAAAAGACGGGTCGGCACGCTTGGTCCATGGACGGGTGGTCCGTTGGCCTGTTTTACACTTCTTCCCACCCCACTTGCAAGTCCAAACCATTTTGATTTTCATAAAATATACATTGGCCTAATAAATTAAACATAACTATAAAAAATTATATATATATATATATATATATATATATATATATATATATATATACACAGGGCGGTTCTTAGACGGACGTCCGCAAAGTCGAACTTGCGGACGTCCGTCTAAGCCGTCCGATCAGTTTTTGATCGGATGGCTAAAAAAAAGTCTTAAAAAAATAAAATCCACAAAGTCGTCAACCACTTATTTCTCCTCTCATCCTCTCCAAATACACAATCCCGAGCCCTGCGACCATCGCTGACTCTTGGCGACCGACCATCCGCAACCACGGCTGTCCACCCACGACCAACGGCGTCCGCTCCCGACCACCCCCGACTCCGATCTCCTGCGACCGCCACCCGTGACCTACGTCGTCCACCCGCGACTCCGATCTCTTGCGACCGCCACCCGCAACCTCCGTCGTCCACCCGCGACCACCGGCATCCACCCGCGACCACCCGTGATCGACGGCGACCCCGATTCCAGGTTGAGCTCTCTCTCTCTCTCTCTCTATGATTAGGGTTTCTATCCAAATAAATTTATTTTGATGGTCGATGTTCACCATTTTTTGGGGTTTAGTTGTTCTGATTTACTTATTTTGTGAATTTGAAGATGCATTATTTTTTAATTTTATATATTTATTTATTAATTTGGATTTGCATTGTGAAAAAAATAGTGTGACTAAATATGTATTTATTCTTACCTAGATGAGAAGATGGTCTTGATTTTGATTTATATTTTTTATTTTGGTTGTTGTTGGTTCTGTTTTGAATATTTCAAGGGTTCATTAATCTAAAATTACTTAAGTCACTCATTTGAAATGTTTTTATCAGATATAGAAGTTTTGTTTTTAACATTTCTGCAATTCTCTGCCTCTCAATTTGTGATTTTGAAGAATTTTTTTTCAATAATAATTTTTTTTTTGTGAATTTGAAGTTTTTTTTTATTTGCATCGTTGAAGAAAGTAGATCATTATTGAAATGTATAATTATTTGCTCTTACCCATATTAGAAAAGTTGTTGATTTCCTTAAATACTTTGTGACTAATCTTTACAGGACAAGAGCCCTGAAATTGAAACAGACAGACTACTACCGATGAAGGCTGTTGATGATATTGAGCAAAAAATGTTGATGATGTAGCTTTTTTTGGTAGTTGATGATGTTGTTTGTTGATGGTGATGTTAATTGTTGTTGCTTTTTGTGGAAACTGGCTTGAGATTCTGAATGTTGATGTTGCTCAGAAGTTTGTCTTCATGTTCATGTAAATAAATAAATGAAAACCTGCTGCTGTTATTGTTTGAAGCACGACAATGTTGTTAATGAATTCATAATGTGATCTTGGTTGTCTATTTTGGGGTTTAAGTTGCAAAGGCGAGTTTTTTTTATATATTGGTCTATATTTTGTGTCTGGTCTGTTATTGTTTCTCACTCGCATAGTTAGATTGGGCACTGAACTGAATTGAACAGAGCAGTGATTATGTAATAGGACATTTAACACATGATCCACATGGTCCATGTAGAGTGACCAATAGAGGTCAAATTTATATAGTTGTGGATGGCAATGTAGGGAATATGTGTAGGTAGTCTGTTGGGTTACAACAGGTTGTCTGAAATGACTGAAATGTGTGTGTTTTAGCTGCTGCATACACAGAATGTTGCAAGTGTAAGTGCAGTTTGAATGAAATATTGTAGCCAATCTGCTGAACTGAAATGTTGCAAGTGTAAGTGCAGAAAATGTGTGTTTCAGTGTTATTAGTGTAATGGGTGATTTGAGTGATTGAAATTTGATGGTTATCACACAAAGTAAGTGCAAGTGCAGCTGAATGAGTGTCTCAATCAAACTCAAATGGTGATGTGTTTCAGTGTGTTTGTGCAGAAGTGAATTGAATGAGTGCAGAGAAAAACCAAATCAAATGAATTCAAACCTTTTCTGAATCAAATGAATTAAAAAAAACCATAAGCTCACATACATAAACTCTCAACACCACCACTCACATAAACTCACTTACAAAAATTCGAGTATCTCAATAAAGTGATAGAATAACATTTTGGTGCTCTAACATGGCCAACCATTCAACATTCAAAAACCTAAGTAGCATGGACCTTTCCTTTACCACCAGAGGTACTATTAATCAAAATAGATAGAATTGAAGTATATCTAGAGAAGAAAACATTGTTGGAACATTGACTGAAACATCAAACAGCACCTGAACCTGTTATTCAATTTAAAAAACACTTGGATTGAAAACAAGTATTGGAACAACATTCACATAGTGCATCTGGAACCTGTAATAGTGGAATTACAAAATAGAACCAACAAAACATAAACTAAACCATAACACAGGATTGAAAAAAATAACCATCCCAAAATAAAACACATGAATAACAAATTACAACAAGACAAAATATAATCTTAGCCCTCAATAATCCCCCCCTTCAACCTCTCTCAAATGTCCGCCCTTCAAAGCTCCAGAACTAGAGACCCTTCAAAAGAACAGGTCCACAAGCAACTCTGAAAACCCACCTTTTGCATTCGCCTTCAAAGCATCGTCGATGTGGGTAAAAATATTTATCTTTGTTTCGCTCCTTAAGTGAGGAGAGCATGAAGAAGTCCCGCCTGTTTTGTTTTCTCTATTTAAATAAATGGATGAAACTCAAATAATTACTAGCTCAAATACTCGCAAATATGAATCACTGGAATAGGTGGGCTTGTCAAAATTACCTGGGAGCATGAATTCCACGCCCGAAAGAGCTCTCATGTCAAGACCATTGGAGGAAATAAGAATGGGAGCCCAACAATGGTTGAGCAAAAGAGCATTTCCATATGAAAACAGGGAAATAATTACTGCTTCTCTCACAAGTCCCACCAACAAAACAAGCACAATTAAGGTAGAAACACAAAGAGAATGCCAAACAATTTAAATTTTGAAAGTATGGAAGTCACAACAAAGAGACACACACTCATTAGAAGCATTCACATTAGGCATTTTCCCTGTTATCTCCCTCAATCAACTCACATTTCAAACCAGTCTCCCTAGTTTACTAAAAAAGGCATGTATAAATTAAGAAAAGTTTTTGGATTTGAATATAAAAAACACACACAACTTTGTTGATAATTACAAATTTTGAAATTTCTATAGCACAGAAAAGGAGTGGTTTAAGTCATGTATCAACTACTCCAACATTTCCAAGATTCACTGCCAGGAATTCATGCAATTGCATGTCATAGACCCCAAAAAACCTTTACCAGGTAACATTCAAAAGATGTAATGAATTACAACTCGTTTGAAAAAAAAAGGGTTCTCATGTCATATTAGTAATGCATAAGCCCTGTTTGGGTCTTGTTATAGATTGTATACATTCCGACACATGCCCTAGATGAAAAACCCGAACAATCACAAACCCTAGATAAGAAACCTTAACAATCATAAACCCAACTCAGAAAAACCCTAACAATCACAAACACTAGATGATAAAACCCAAACAATCACAAACCCAACTCAGAAAAACCCTAACAATCACAAACCCCCATATGATAAAACCCTAACAATCACAAACATTAGATAAAAACCCAAATCATAGAGAGAAAGAGAGAGAGAAAGTAACCTGAATCTGGGTCGCCGTTGGTCGTGGGTGGTCGCTGATGGTCGCCGCGGGTGGTCGTCGATGATCGCCACGGGTGGTCGCCGATGGTCGCTGCGAGTGGTCACGGGTGATCGCGGTGACTTGGGTCGATGGTGGTTGTGGAGGGGATCACAGAAGAGACTAGAGGAGAGAGAGTGAGAGCCCAAAGTGGTGAATAAGAGTGGTTTTTTTTTTGTTTTGTTTTGGTTTTTGACCGTGAATCAGGTTTGTTTTGATTTTTCATTTTTTTTTTGTTTTGGTTTTTGACCGTCCGATCGAGCGATCGGACGGATGAGATCGTAAAACCCCAATTAAATGGTGGTCCTATGAACCATCACAGTTTTTTTTTTTTTGGGACCGTTCGATCGTGCGCGATCGACGGTCCGGACGGACGTCTGCAAATTCAAATTTGCGGACGTCCGCTTCTGAACCGCGCTGTATATATATATATATATATATATATATATATATATATATATATATATATATATATATATATATATAGGGCCGATTAGGTGCGGCGAACGGCAGATGCGGCGTCGATCGTGGGCCATCGATCACGGGTCCATCGCATCGGACGGTCGAGTGCGATTCACGTCGACCGTTGGATTCGATGGACCCGCGATCGAACGGCCCACGTCACGGCCGCACCTGCCGTTCGCCGCATCTAATCGCCCCCGTATATATATATATATATATATATATATATATATATATATATATATATATATATATATATATATATATATATATATATATACGGGGGCGATTAAGTGCGGCAAACGGCAGGTGCGGCGACGACGTGGACCGTTCGATCGCGGGTCCATCGCATCCAACGGTCGACGTGAATCGCACCCGACCGTCCGATGCGATGGACCCGTGATCGACGCCGCACCGCCGTTCGCCGCACGTGATCATCCCCCCATATATATATATATATATATATATATATATATATGTATGGTCGTGATTACGTGCGGTATGCGGTCGGTGCGGTTTACGACGTGGGCCGTCCGATCGCGGGTCCATCGCATCCAACGGTCGACGTGAATCGCACCCGACCGTCCGATGCGATGGACCCGTGATCGACGGCCCGTGATCGCGCACCGCACCGACCGTAAACCGCACCTAATCGGCTCCCTATATATATATATATATAATATATATATATTATATATATATATATATATATAATATATATATATATATATATATATAGGGAAGTGATTCGGTGCGGGAAGCGATCACGGGCCGTCGATCACGGGTCCATCGCATCAGACGGTCGGGGGCGATTCATCTCGACCATTGGATGCGATGGACCCGCGATCGAACGATCGACGTCGTTTCCCGCATGACCGCATTCCCGCACTGAATCACTCGACTATATATATATATATATATATATATATATATAATTTTTTTTAAAATATATATATATAATTTTTTTTTAAAATAAAAAAACATTTTTGTATGTACTGCAGTAGTGGTGTATAAGTCCTGCGACATGACTCCTTGATAGTGCTAGCTTCGGGTTATGCTTATTCATTTTATCTGGTTACTGGGCAGCCGGCACTGGACCAGGCCCGCCCTAGTGTAAGTGTATAATTTATTTTATAATAATGATTTTTGAGCCCCAATTCATAGGCCCCATCTAAAGCCTCATGAGGTGGTAAAGATGAAATATCTAAATTACCCTTCATTTTCAAATTGTATTTTCATATTGTAACCGATCCCACAATTAATGGCCCACAATCAATGGGAGGTGGTATGATATGCTTTTCTTTCTTTTTTGAAAATAAACAATTCAATTTAAAGAAACAAACAGAAAACCCTTACGATCTGTTTCGTCTATACATATTGTTTTTTCCATGATCTGTTGTTTCTTCTCTTTTTTTCGAAAACAATCATATCAATCGAAAGAGATTGTGATCACGAAACACATATTGATTCATCAATTTTACAAAAATAGAAAATTCAATCCGATTGCAGTTTTTGTGAGGATTTCGATTTTGATTTGGATTGCAACCTTTTTTATCTTGTGTTTGGTTCGTGGAGCAAACATCGGCGATCCATTCAGGTATCTTGAATCTGTATCTGTTAATTCAAATCCAGATAAAACTGTATTTAACCCATTTTTTGAAGGTATTTGTTAATTCAAATCCAGATACACCTGTATCTGAATTTGAATCCCAACTCATTCTTTGAAGGTATTTATTAATTCAAATTCAGATACACCTGTATCTGAATTTGAATCCCAGTCCATTCTTTGAAGGTATTTGTTAATTCAAATTCAGATACACCTGTATCTGAATTTGAATCCTAGCTCATTCTTTGAAGGTATTTGTTAATTCAAAACCAGATACACCTGTATCTGAATTTGAATCCCAGCCCATTCTCCGAAGGTATTTGTTAATTCAAATCCAGAGACATGTATCTGAATTTGAATTCCAACTCATTTTTTGAAGGTATTTGTTCATTCAAATCCAGATACAGTTGTATCTGAATTTGAATTCCAGCCTATTTTTTTAAGGTATTTGTTAATTCAAATCCTGTATTTAAATTTGAATTCTAATTCTATTTTTATAGGAAGAAATCTGTCATTTTTCGTTCATATGGTTTCACCCAAATTAAAACCCTAAAATTCAAAGTTTTTAGAAATATATTAGGTCAAAGAGAGGATTTCATGGTGCCACCTTTTATGGGATTCGGTTATGAGGTTTAATTTAAATATTAGTTAATTATAATTTATTTTTAAAATTATAAGAAGGGTAGTCTTGTCATTGTCATTTTGGTAGTTAGAAAAAGTCAAATAGGGAACCAATAGGAGAGTGCCACCTATTGGGGCTCACAAATGGGGCTTAATTTATGGGGCCTAGGTAGCAGCACCCTTCATTTTATATGACAGTATACACACACGCTTAAAAAAAAAAACAATGAAGATTGCGGATGAGATTGCACACAAGGTTGAACATATCATTTTCTTTTGTAAAATACTCTCTCATATAAGTCATGATGAGAGGCTATAGCTGGTCTAGTCATACCTGAGTTTGATCAGTACCATCGGTATAAAACTGAACGGTCTATGAATTGAACTACACATTTTGTGAATCGAATTACACAATCAATTATTGAGTACAAGTGTCACTCTCCCATTGGATCCAGTTAGGATTGAGTTTGGTTAGTATCATCAGTATTCAATAGGACTGACCAACTGTTGTGACACTTGTACCAAATAATTGACTGTGCACAGTGGCGGAGCCAGTAATTTTTTTAAGGGGGGCTTTACACGAAGTACAAAAAATTCATTATTTATGTATATGTCTTTGATATAAAATTAATTTTAAACAGAAACATTCATAAAAATTTATTATACTACTTTAGAAAATTGTATTTGAAATCATTCATTCATGTGTCCATTCCTAAATATATCAATTAACACAAAATCTACCTGAACTGGATTATTTGAAAAAAAAATTCTTATTCTCAACTAGAATTACCAAATTGACTCTTAATTGTATACATAAAATACATAATAAAGGTTGATATATAAAATAGAGAGAATTAATAACAATGTACGAGTGAATAATACACACAGAGTGTATAATCGTGTGTAAAAAGTATTTCACGGGGTAAGCGATAAAAAATAGATTAAAGAATTTAGAAAATATATATTCACCACTTAAGGGTGTTTTGATATATTAAAAAATTTGGGAGACCTAAACAAAATAAAAAAATTTAACAATATTTGAGTTTATTTTCCCAAGAATTTTTATTATAATTCAATAAATATATTCATATTAAACTCAGATTATCAACTGTTCTTGCTTGTTTACTATAAAAAAAAAGTGTTGATACACAATGTTTTTATTTCAGCCCCACTTCCAGTCCTATATGCGTCGATAGAAAATTATCGAAATTATACTCACTTTAACAAGAATGATGCTTCGATAACATTTTTTTGCATTTTCTATAAATGCATTCATGTAATTCATTAGAGTACATACTTCATTTTTTTATAAAAATATATACCTCATTAGATTAGCTATACTGATTTTAAAAAATTTTAAAACATTTGTCAACTGAATTTAGAATTGAAAAAAGGACTGGATGTAACATTATAAAAAAAAAATAAAATAAAAAAATATAAGGAGGGGCTTGAGCCCCCCCCCCCCCCCCCCCCCCCCCCTGTCCCTACATGGCTCCGCCCCTGACTGTACAGTTCGATTTTTAGGCTATGTAATGATTCATAGATTGTACAGTTCGATATTGAAGGTACTAATCAAACTCAAGTCAGACTGGATCCAGATTAGGCTACAACTTACAAGGAAAGCAGTTCTGGTGAGGTTTATGTTAATGCACTGGCTACATATTATGCCTTTTTTTTATTTTTTTTAATAAGGTATAATAACTATCACTTGACAAACAGTGGAAGCCATTTTCAAAACGCCAAACCAGTGTTAATACTCAATATCACATAGGATAATCCGCTTAACACCCAAGATTATTTTGAATTTAATATTAACAAAATTGTCCACTATTGAACGCTTAAGGGATACACCCTCTTTGACCATATTTTATATTCATGACAATGACCACAATTATCTTAATCTTTTTTTTCAATTGAATTATCAACTGAACACATAACTGAGTCCTGCGGTTTCAGAGAAACAGAGAAAAATAATTATCTTGAGCTTACATATATAACAATATTAAAGTGCATCTACAACAAATGCTGTATATGAAGGTGAAGAAGGTAAGAATATTATTATTCTAAGAAAAAAATCATATTTGCTTAGCATGAATAAATTGCAATAATTATGTTTCTATAGTTAGAATATCAAGCAGACAATGATAATTTATTATTGTTTACATATCTAAAACTATAGTCATATTCTAATAAGACAAATACTAGAGACGAGAAATTTTCCAAACAAATAAGGGTATAACAACCAAACAAAAAATCATATAATTCTCTTTATGCTTGAATAAACTATCATTCCATGAAATACAAATAGGCGGTTCAAAAACACTGTTACATTGTTCATATCATAAGGTCATTCTACATGATACAAAGCTTAGTTTTCTAAGTGATTAGTGATAATTTCATCCATTAAAGAATAAGATTTTCAGTGATTTTACAATCACAACTTTCAGTCTTCATCCCAAGATGATCCGCTCTTCCCGATCATCTGCAAGGCCTTCTGGACTTCCTCTACTGTGATATTACCTGTGACAGTGATCTTGTTGAGCTCCACATCCACCTTATAAGTCTCAATATCTACATGGAACACATCAAAAACAAATACTGCTTAGTCTTCAAGGGGGTCTCTGAAATAGAGACTCTAAATATGTTAAAACATTGTCTATTCTCTCCCCTTTCAGACATTGGCTATTTATACTTGTTATTGAAATAGAAATGGATAGAGTTCTCTTCTAAAAAAAAAATAAAGTGAATCTCCAAATTTGGAGACTCATTCATGAAAAAAAATCGGCTCACCATCTATCTTCTTGATGGCCTTCTTGATTTTTTTTGCACACTCCTTACAGTGCATGCCCACCTTCAGCTCCACTACCTAAAAAAAAATCACATTTCATTCTGTATAAGATGGAAAAGTATTGATTGTTCAACTGTATATACAATATAAGATTTGAATACATGAATCAATATATGAATTCAGCAAACTTAGTTACGTTCAAATAGAGAATGAAATCCGAGAAAAGAAAGTCAGGAACATAAATTTCAAATGAGCATGAGCACCTACAGCCATAGAACTGGATGTGGAGAGAAGACTCAAGAAAGATTTCAAGTTGTTAAGCCATTTGAAATGATTGTGAGATTTTATATGGGTGGTTAGATTCCATTCTTGGTTTACATGACCATTTGTTTTTCTTCAAAAGAAGGACAAAAGAGCGCCACAGGTCTCATTCACATTGTTTTGTCAAAAAGCAAATGCATAAAAAGGAAATGCAAAGTGTTTGTAGAGGAATATATTACAACAACTTGAAAGCTCTTCAATTCTCTTTTTTTCCCCTTGATCTCCATCACTTGTTGCTATAGATTGACACAAAAAGAACGGCTCGTATTCTTGAAAGTGAAGATTACAACTCAGAAAAGATTCTTTTGGCTTTGAAAATGACATGCACAAGCGAACCAAATTTTTTTTAGTGAAGTGTGGAACACCATCACTTACAGCTGTGCTGACATATGGTGATATAATAAGATGAAAAGGAGATATACACAACTTTTCATTGTTGGGATTGTATCTCAGATATGATGTAGTGCCATGTTAGGGTGGACTAGTTAAGATTTTATCTAATGAAGTCTAGATCTCTCAATTTCTTATTAGCTGTTATAACTAATAATTTGTGAGTTTCCGTAAGTCTTGTATCAGGATTTACCCCATGAATGTAAACTTGAGCTGAATCATGTAAATTATTGTTTTCTCACATGATGTTATATTCTTTGTTTTGATATTAGATTTGTTGTGTCGTTTTACGAAATGTGTAACAATTGGTATCAATGCGATCTGGATACCAACAGTGATCTGGGCCGTCTACACAAATCATTTAACTTACAAACTTCACTTCCTATAAAACACCTTCAAGAGTCTTAAAATGATTTTTTTTAAAAAGAATAAAATGTTTTATTTTTAAGGCAATTATATATATCTCTCTAATATAGGATGATAAGTAAAATGGTTTGAAGCCATTGAAATGGATTTGTTAATCCATGCATGTACAGAAAAGTTCAATTGAAAATTCCATTTGCATGTGCATTATCGAAATTTTTGAAGTTGTAATCCTCAACTGATATTAATAATTCATCAAAGCATCTGAATTATGCAAATACTCATTTACAATCTCTTCTGTTTCTGTATGAAGTGAGGTTTTTATGCACAAAAATGATGTTGTGTATGTCAATTCAAGTGAGAACTGTAAGTAGTACCTCAGGATGTTTGGACCCGATAATTGATCTTCGACAAGAAACTGTCAAAGTGGAATAGATGCTTTCGAACACGATATATGTGGACCGTGTAAAGCACAGCAGCTGATGTCACTAACAGAAATGACATGATGATCAACTGA
The DNA here is from genome assembly GCA_030737845.1 of Acorus calamus. Lineage (NCBI taxonomy): Eukaryota > Viridiplantae > Streptophyta > Magnoliopsida > Acorales > Acoraceae > Acorus > Acorus calamus. The sequence continues at coordinate 24,272,871 of CM060878.1, forward strand.
CCAAAATCCTGTTCAAATATATCAGTAAGTACATAAAAGTTAAGATGATTAAACTCTCTGGTTGATAACAAAACGTGCATATATCATGGTGGTTGAGCGTTAGTACAGGATAGGTTGGAATCCGACACATCAGTTGTGTCAGATAGCTTATATATGAGCATATGTTATGCAAACCTGAAAATAAATGTAAAAGGTATTTTGAAGTTTCCAATCCATGACACATGAAGTAGCATGACTTGACTACTAAGATGATCACCTCAGGATTTGAAATGATAATTCCCATGATATAAGTCAGCAGGTCCAGCATCGATTGAAGTGAATTCTGGACACCCCCCACTATGCAACGATCGGATTCGGGCACTTCATCCTAGTTAAGTGAATAAGAATTACAAACTTTCTTATTTGAACAAAAAATACTTTACCCCTAATAGTGTTTGAAAGTTGATTGTTCTGTATTCACTTGAAAGTAGTAAAGAAACTGTACTACCTAATTAGTATTACCTGCATTTGTTGCATAACAGATAAATCAAACATCCACAAACCAAGGCGTGACAATGCGACTCCACCCATCAGCATCCATGCTGAAATAAAGCCATTTTGAACCCAAACCGAAGCAACACATACTAACAGACAGCCCCACTGCAAAAGAGTGTCAACCATGGTAGAAAAGAAAGAATGCTAACCATTATAGTTGTCTTCAAAAACACAATGTATGTTATGGAAATTATAGATGTAGATTGTTACCTGACCCCAAATAGACCACAATCCAGTTCGCAGAGTCAAAATGTAGGAATGTACAACTGGGTAAAGAAGTGTCGCAGATATTCCCACAACTGCACCTACTCCACGCGCTATTCCAATAATGTAGGCAGGTATACCTTTCCATTCCAGCGCAGCCGTCATAAGTGTTCCAAAGCTGTAAATAAAAATAAGAAATGTACTTAGCCAATAGTATCTAATTACATACCATAGAAACATTTTGTCTAGATAAATAGAACCGTTTCATGAAACATGATAAAGAAGAGAAACTTGATTGTATTGCTGCAATCATAGTACATAGAGAATAATAACTCACCGAAGACAGTTGACGATTTCCCATATTCAAAAATATAAGATCATACGGAACTAAAATCCTACGTTTGGAGCATGGTCATCACAAATCATATGTGCCATACTGCCCTGTTTAAACTAAAAGCTGCTCCAAACCAGCTTTTTTTAGAAAATCTGCTTTATTGATCTTTAACACGAAAGCCAAAATCCAAAAGGCTAAAATTTCAAAACATCTGTTTGGAACCGATTATCTAAAAACTGATTTTGCAGAAGCAGAATCAAAATCAATTTGATAATCGGTTCCCAAAGGGACCTAAAGATGAAGCAATGGAGTTGAACAAAGGGTACCTGAGGACAGTGAAATATAGCAATGCTAAAGCCACTCCTGGAAGCACCACTTCCTGCTTCAAGTAGACAACCCAAGCATCAATGAAATGAATTTTCGAGATTTGTTCAATTATTTTCCTTGTCCATCCTGCCCCTTCAGATCCCAAGTTCCTCCCTTCATTATCAGACAATCTCCCATACTCCTCAATCACTGACTGACTTTCTAATGGACCACTTGAAACCAACCTCGCGCTCCTCCTCTCACTGCTTTCACTTAAAGCAGGGATTCCATTGTATACAGATGCAAGAAGCCAATACTGTAACCAAACTGACATTATATTCCAAAGTGCGAGTATTATCGCAGAAGCTTTAAGAGATATAAAGCTTATAATGAAACCAGAAAACACGGGGGCTAATAGCTTGCACGACAAATCAATCCTCCGAATGACTGAATTCATCTGTGTCAGTGCTCCTGGTGGTTGGCCATTTGAAATCACGACCACCCTGAATTTGCAAAAATAATCAAACTTCACCAAGATATATAACATAATCAATATGTTTACTAGAAGTTTTTGCATGTATAGATTGTTGGTCTTACCATTCTCTCTCTATTAAAATAGTACCAGCAAGAGTTGAAAGCACACCAATGGCACCAGAAGCATTGGTTAGAACAACAAGTACATAAAATGTCATGAAATGTGTGGATTTCAAATACTGGTAGAATAGAAGTGCAGTCACTGTGGAACCGGCCACCACGAATGATAAACTTTGGGTCAACAACCAAAAGCGGAGAACCTACAAAAATTATCGGGTAATGTCAGATTTCTTGTACAACATCTTATAGTGTATATAGCATGGATTCTAAAATGTGACATGACCTGTAAATATGTCGCCTTGTCGACCAATTTGCCAACCATAGGGCCAAACAAGAAAGTAGAAGAAGATTCAACGACACCATAGATGGCTGCGAAAAGCAATGAATCTGGCCAGACATTTATCATGTATAAACCAACTGAGAATTCCCACATTCTGCAAAACATAAATTTTTTTATGATTCTAAACTTCCAAATTAATGACGAGTGAAGTAATTCCAAATTAAATTACGTGTGAAGTAATTCAAATGAAGGGCTATCTAACTAAAAATGTGAGACAATATGAGTTCGGACAAGTAAAAGTTGATCAGACAATATGTTATTCAAGGCATTGTTCAGAATCCAAAATGAATTCTTGAAGGTATCCTGAATTGCCAGGGAAGCTATGGTGGTCTTAGAAACCAACAGCCCTTACATCAATTCATAAGTTGATGTAGCTAAAAAGTCAAAAGACTTTAGAAATACAGAACAAATAGCAAACTCTAAATTAGTTATTTATATAATAAAATAAAATAAAAATCAAAATAAAACAGGCCACAATCAAAAGAAAGAGAATTGCCCATTGATTTGATTCAACTTTTCATGAACTATCATCCCAAATAAAGAGTTTTTCCATAACAAATGGAACCCACAACAAAAATATTGACAGGCTCAGAGAAAGCAAGGAATGAATATAAATTATGAACCATTTCATTAAAATGAAACCTTCCCAATTCTTTTTTTTTTTAAAAAAAAAAGAGGAAAACAAATGATACAGAGGTGACCATCATAGAAGAAGCCGAGAAAAATCATACCTTGCTCCCCATCTGGCCAGGAAATGCCCAACATACATGTATCTAATCAAATACGCATGACTTGCTTGATGTGATGAAGTGCCTTCATGAAGGAGAGGCTCTCTTATCTCTTCCCCTTCCATCTCTCTCTCTCTCTCTCTCTCTCTCACAGATATGAGAAGGCTGGTGGTGAGATGGTGTTGAGTCTGTTGACTATGTTTGGAGTCTGTTGACTATGTTTGGGGGCATATTTCATGTAGAGGTTGAGTTGGGGACCCACATAATAACTGCTCCATTCTTAATGTCTGCATAACTTAGATTTGATCCCCATTAATATTGTATCCTATGATATTCGTTGCACATGAGATGATTATATAAGATTCTGGAACAAACCTAAAGAGGACAAAATATTTAGTTCGGGTGGTCCCTTTCAGGGGCCACTGACCCACCATGATTTTTTTTTTTTTACCTCGTTAGATGAATCAATATTTAAATAATTTTAAAACGAATCCTTTCAAACATTTATTTTGTTGTGAGTTATATTTAACTAATATTACATGAACTATTAGTTACAATTTCATAAAAACTGTTTCATTTACATATATGTATCTCTAAATGTTTTACATTCCATGCAATTTACCTGTAGTTCATTGTTACATTTATGAATGTAACAAATATAAATCAATACACGTATGCGGTTGACTGTTACGTTTACGAATGTAACAAAAATAACACAGATTTAAAAAACTAATGGAACAATACATGCATGTGCTTGACTGTTACATTTACGAACGTAATAAAAATAATACAGATTTGAAAAATTACATTATCAACATGCACAAATCCAACAATCCCTGAAACTAGAAACACTTCTAAATAGCCATAAAAAAAAGAAAATACGAAACCCTAATTTGATTCATCCAAAACCCAACCTCGGCCACTAAATTCGACCGTCCCATTCACATCACATACAAAATACACTAATTTTAGAGAAATTGAAGGGAAAAAAGGAACCTTTCGGAGACGTATTTGATAAGATCGTCGGTGGCGACGTACTTGAACGAGATCTCGACGAGGTTTTCGTCCGCTTGATCGATTGCGTTCCTCGTCATCCTCTCGAGATCGAACTCGTCGGAGTCCATGAGATCCCACGGCTGCCAAGGGTTTCTCATGTCGATGGACCTCCAGAGCTGCGGCTGGAGGGAGACCCTCCTCCACGCCGGACACACGGCCTGGGCGGCGCAGAGGACGCCAAGTGCCCCGACCTTCTCGAACACCACCGATAGGAGGTCTGGCGACATCTCCGGCCTGGGCGGCCATTGAAGCGTCCCTGACAAGGGAAGACTCATTGGCGAGAGAGGACACGAGGACTTGCACGACATCAGAGAGAGAGAGAGAGAGAGAGAGAGAGAGAGAGAGATTGTTTCAACATCAATGGTCTCTCCCCTCTCACAATTCTCCTATTCGCACCGCCATTTGATCGACTCTCTTTCACGCCTTTCAATTCCCTCTCCAAACCCATCTGTTCTAATTAATATTGTTGCACGATTTTAATAATCCATTAATGGTGAATAAATGCAGGATTTTCATAATTAAATGAAACTCCATAATCATAGTGATACATGAGTAAATGGCATAATGGGTAATGTATTATTGTCACCTCATGGGGTCTATTTGGGGCCTGTGAAAATGGGGCCTATAAAACATTATTCAAATACTGAATAATCATTTAAAATTTTAAGCATATGAAATATTTTTGAGTGAATTGCTCAAATGCCCTTCGACCAACTGTCCTCTTTTTATTCTACCCCTGGAATTTTTTTATTTTTTTCCCTTAAGTCTAGTCCCTTTTTTTTACCCTGATTAGTGCCACATCATACTTTAATACCTAAACTACCTCCACCTTATTTTTTCAGGTTACAATCACATTATGTGCAGTTACATAATATGTTTAACTAGTTACAAAAAAATTATATATATTTACAGATATATCATTCTGTATGTGTGAAAGCTCCTATCCATACAAGCTAAGGAAGATGATCGACTGATTCTTATTAGGGAAAAATCCATATAACCCCTGAAATCTTTCTGATATCCATATAACCCTCTGTAATCTCAATATCTCCATATAACCCCCTGTAAACACACTATAAATGCAAATAACCCCCACAGTTAATTTTTTTTAATAGAATTGGAATATTTCAGACATATTGTGTTATCTAAATCATGGTTAACATATATGTATTCTTTTAACCCTATAAAAGCAGCCAATACTTCAATATAAAAAAAAACCTAAAAGAGTGTAAAATTTAAAATATAAGGGTTTTTTTTTGAAGTTTTGGCTTTTTTTGGGGGATAAAATAATACACATTTGTTAACCTTGGTTTTGATAATGGAATATGCCGGGAATAATCCAACTCTGTTAAAAAATTTTAACTATAGGGGGGGGGGCGTATTTGCATTTATGGTGTGTTTATAGGGGGTTATATGGATATATAGAGATTACAAGGGGTTATATGGATATCAAGAAGATTACAGGGGGTTATATGGATTTTTCCCTTCTTATTAACCACAATGAAATTATCAGTGAAGCAGATAAGTTTTTTTCTTGTCCTTAGTAATTATTTGCATTGGCACTTGGTGATTTTGGATTTTGTAAAGGTACCTCATGTTTGAATTAAGAAACATATGCTTGACTAAGTAACATGAATTAATAACAATTGATGTATATATTTTAATGATACTTTGATAATGTATCTATAACCATTTGTATACATTGAATGCACTTATAGATAATAATGACGATTTACAATTCATGAATATATTGTATCTATAACCATTTTGTGGTTAACCATCTTTGTGTACATTGAACGCTCTCTGTAGATAACTTTTAAATATCTGTAACTGTGTATATTTTGTATATATTACATTATATTTATGTATTATGTAACGCTATTTATAAGGGGTATTTCAGGTATTATAAAAAGTCAGGGGCAAAAGAAAAATTAGACAACACTGCAGGGGTAAAAAAAATAAAAAAAAGTTTAGGGGCAAAAAAAAATTGAGATGTTGGTCAAGGGGCATTTGAGCAATTCACCTAATATTTTTACAACCTCTTGACTTCACAGAAAAACGTAATATTCCAAACTATATTCCAAATGTTCTCTCATAAAACATTAAAATAGTGAAGAACTATTTATAATGCAATAAACTCTATTAAAAAACAAATGAAACCACTGTAGGCCTGTTAGTGGGTCGACTCAACCCGAGACCCAATTTGAATCTGACAATCAAATGGGTCGGGTCCGGGTTCACCTTGACCCTACCCAGACTCGACCCGTTGACAGACCTAGTTAAGTGGACCCATGATTTTCTTTAAGAGCAATTCTAATGGAACTTCAAAATAAAGATTTGAAGACTGGTTGAGAGCTTCCAGCTCCAATGGAGTTCCATTTTGAAAACTTCAAGTCTTCAAAATGAAAAAGACCTATATTTTTGGGTCTCCAAATATCACATAACCTAGTAAAATGTCTCAAATACCCTCCAACATTTTTTGAAAAAATGACATCTAACTCCTACATTATTACAAATCTTCAATTATTCTTTATATTTAATAAAAACTATTTATATTCAAATGTGTGTTAATTTTTGCATAATTTTTTTAAATTTAAAGTTCAAAATGAACGTTTTAAAATCTAATCATTTATTGAACCGAAAAAAATGAATGGTTTAAGAGTCATTAATTCAATTATTGGGTTAATCAGATCTAGATCATGTCAATATTGTTGGATATTTGAAACATAAATTTTAATAAACAAAAAAAATGAAAAAAACAAGGAAAAAACCCATACAACCCCCTGAAATCTGACAAAAATTCATGTAACACCTTGACTTTTCTAAAATCCATATTGCCCCTTTGAAAACACCTAATAAATCCAAATAACCCCCTGAATAAAATTTTCGTTGACAAATAATAAATATTTTGTGAATATTTCGTTTGGTTAACTCTGAATGAAAACACAATATACTAAAAAAACTCATACAATATATTAAAAATGCGAAAAATTCTATAAAAATGATTATTTTACACTCCCTAGATATATTATAAAACCTTATTTGGAATGATTAAATCGTTATTTACAGATGATTTTTCACATTTTTAATACATTGTAGGATTTTTTGGTATACTGTATTTTCTATCAGGGTTAACCAAACATAATATTAACAAACTATTCATCATCTGTAAACATAAATTTTATGTAGGGGGTTATTTGGATTTACTAGGTGTTTTTCAGGGGGTTATATGGATTTTAAGAAAAGTTAAAAGGTTATATAGATTTAAATCAGTTTATAGGGGTTATATAGATTTTTCCCAAAAAAACAAATGGTGGAATATGCATTTCATCATCTAAAATAGTGATTTGAAGATCTATACAATAAAATTTAAAAATCTACAATTGGAATTGATGAATTTCAAAACATTAAAATATTCAAATTGAAAACCCCATTGCCCATTGGAGTCTTGGGGTCTTCAAAAATCAAAAATCTTGGATAGAAGTCTTTAAAATGCAAACCCCCCACTGGAGATGCTCCAAGGGGTGTTCAAAAAAATATTCAAAATACAATTAAAAAACTTTATAAATATGCATTGTATCATTGTTACAAATCAATAAAGATTGATACAACATACAATCTAATAACCTAAAATCAAACCCAATAATTAAATCTCTTAGCCTTCAATATAAAAGTATACAAATAATAAAAGAAGAAAGATAAAAAAAAAAAATCCAATATTGGGACCGATTGATTGATTTTAGGAGAAAGGACCCGTTTAATTTTAGAGGAGAAAAATTGATTTTTTTCATCACCTCTTTTATTAAATTTTAATGGTTCTTCTTTTCACTTTAAACATGTCATATAGATTGTTTATTTTTTTTAGAAAAATGTCATGTATTATTCTTTTTTCAATCTAAATTTTATTTCGAACGTGTTTTGATTTAAAAATAAATAAATTTATGTTTTTACAAAACATGAATTATATACTTTAATAATCATTTAAAAATATATTAAAAAATTTATCAAAATATATTGTGTATGTCATTACCAAACTACATTGAACTAAATCACTTCTTGGTAGTTTGGTAGAGGCTATTGATAGGAGAATATGGACTAAGAAATTAAAAAAACATTACCAAGAAAAAAAAAACTACAGTGAAAAGCGAAAATCTTGTTGGCAATCATGGGCCAACAATGAGTGCGTCGGTTCTGAGATTGACAAAATGAAATGGGGCCTAGGCATGTCTGTAAAAAGGGTTTAAATTCACTTTTTTTTCTAATTTTTATTATTATAAAATGTATATTTTTAAAAATTTAAATTATATTTTTTTAAACAACTAAGATTAATAAAATAGAACAAACAAAACTAACATAATATATAGATAATTTTTTAAAAATTAAATTAAATAATTCAAAAATAATAAATGAAAACACAAAATCCCAATTATGTAGGGATTAAAAAAAATTAGAAAAGAAGATAAAATCAAATGAAAAAAAAACTGACAAGCAAATCGAAATAAATAATTATTAAAAAAAACTGTGAACCTTCTCTGCAAATCAAATAACAAATAAATAAATCCCAATAAATTAGGAACAATTATAAAATAACAAATAAATAAATCCCAATAAATTAGGACAACATTTTTTAGATTTTGAGGCCCTCGAAAAGTGGGGTTCCTAGGCGACTGACTGCCTTGATCGCCTATGCTCAGGAACAAGACAGGATCTAAAAGACACAACTGGTCAAAAGCTCACTAAAAAACCTATCTCCCATTGCGAGTATTGATACACACAATCCTTTTTACAGTCCGTTTTGTAGTCCATAAGCTATGATAACGTAGTATATACTATATTATTATAGTGTACAGGTCATATCATAGTATATGACTCAATTTTTTTTTTTCTATAAAAAAATCACTAATATATCTTAGTGAATATTTTATTTCAATATGCACTTTTTAATCGGTGAGTGTATAAAAAAAATTAAAAAAAAAATGCAATTGTTGCTGTGTATCATTTTATCTCCCAGTGCCAATTATTGCCCTGTCCAACAAAATCATTCTTGAATCTCACCAATCCCAAAAAAAATTGAATTTCCAATTTCACATCAAACTCCCTCCAATCACATGAAGCCACGTGTCACCCTTTTTTCTAATTGGCCCCCTCCTCTTTTCCCCCTTCCCAAAGTCACCCCCACCCAAAAACTAAAAGAGAAAAAAAAAAAAAAATCTAAAAAGTCTCCCTTCCCTTCTTTCCAATAGTCATTACAAACCAAGCAAAGCAACCCTTCCTTCCCCTCTTCAACTAATGGGGAATGCATTGAGATGTCTGTGGGCCGAGTGTTGCAAGCCAAGCACCACCCATGACGACCTCGGCCCCCACGGCGTCACCGCCTCCACCGTCGGCGTCTCCGCCCTCGCCCGCGACCTCTTCCACTTCGAGATCACCTCCCAGGTCCACCACCAACATTGGGTTCTTCAAATTTTGGCTGACCAACTTCGTTTTGGGTCTCAAAGTTGGTTTCTTTGAATTGGGTTTTTGTTAATTTTTGGTTTTTTTTTGCTTTTGTTGAAGGTGCCGGAGGGGCTCGACCGGCAGGTCGTCTCGTCGAAGAAAGCTCAGGCTAACTGGTGAGTTTGATTTCATATGGTTGTTGAATTGTTGGATTGGAAGTGATGGTGTTTAATTAATGTGTGGGTGGGTTTAGGTATAGAAAGATATTGGTGGCTTGGAAGGAAGCCAACCCACCACCAAGAACACCTGAAGAGGCTGCCAGGCTTGTGATCCAGACATTGAAGAATCATCAAAAAGCTGATGTTGAGGTAACACATTTTTTGTGTGGATTCACTATTAATTTGAACATAAATTATGCTCCAACCTACTAAATCATTAGTTGAAATTGTAAAAATTAAAAATTAGAGTCAACTTGGTAACCCTGGTGCAGAAATGAAATTCTTTTTTTTTTCTTTCTTCCATGGGAATATTCTGATAGATTCCATGTCTAGACATCATTTTTTTAGAGAATTGTGGGAATCTTCCTTTCAATTCAAATTGAAATAATAGATTAGAGGTGTAGAAAATCTAAATCTAAATATAAATAAGGAGAGAAGAGGAGAGAGAGAAACATAAATATACGAAATGACACATCTTGAATAATCTTGATAATCAAATCCAATTTATCAACCCGATCTGAATATGGATAAACATAAATCTCAACTAAACAAATCATTCGTCTGTGACTATTACTCTCAATAAACACAATACATGGGCTTTATAAAGAAATTTAATTTTTTTTATTGAACTAATAAAAGAATTATCATGTAGAAAATCTAAATCTAAGATAAATGTAAATAAGGAGAGAAGAGGAGAGACAGAGAGAGAGGAACACAAATACGAAATGACTACATCTTGAATAATCTTGAAAATCAGAAAGAAATTACATGGATCATATTTATAAACTCAATGATCTAAATATGGATAAACACAGATCTCAACTAAACAAATCATTCAGTTGAAATTTGGTTTTATCCTGTTACAACTCAGTCAACACTTTATTCCTAATAAGAGAAAAGGATCAAGCAAACATTAAACATAAGCGAAGTAGAATAGAAGGAGAAGGGAGAATGGATGATTGCCCACGGTGTAGAAATGTCCAGGCGAGGTGGTAGACAAGATTTCTACCACAACGCACCCGAAAAACCGCGAGGTGGCAGAAATTTCCAGACACCATTAACATGTGTGCTCTGGCAAAAGGAGAATGAGAAGTAATACCAAACTGTCCATTAATGTTGTTATGAATTTCATGTAGAAAGTATAATTGGGTTATGGTTATTGTAGGGATTGTTGGCATTTTATGGTCTCCCTTCACCGGCTTCACTCGTGGAGCTTGAAGTCCCTGGCGCTCCATCAGCATGGCCTCATGGAGTGAAGTTCGAATTCGAGACGCTCCCCGTGAGATGCTCCTTTGCTTGTAGAATTAATGATTGTCATGAATTGAAGATACTATTGTTGATTGATATGGGTGCTGGTTGAGTACTAGGTGGATGCGAAGGCTGTTGCAGATGGAGATACTATAACTGTTTATGTTGATGTTTCGGATCCGAGGGAGTCAGCTAATGTGCCCAGAGAGGTGCACGAGGCGGCCATAGAGAGATCCAAAGCGCGAACTGTGAGGAACTACACAAAGGCTGATGCCCTTCATAAGAGAATAGCGGATGCCGGATACTGGTAGTTTTTATCTTCGAAGTATGTCCTGTAATCCAAATACGCAAATATTCACATCGCATCACTTCAATCTTTGCAGGGTCATAAATGGAGCAAACAATGAAGAAATTTTGGCCCGAAAATATCGAATCAGGCTAAGGCATGCTTCACTAATTCCTCCTTTTTGATGTTGGTGATGTTGTTGTTGTTCATATTTCTTTTTCATTGACAGGGGAATTGATGCACCAGAGAGTAAGATGCCATATGGGAAGGAGGCGAAGGATGAACTGATCAAGTTGGTTCAAGGGAAAAAATTGAGAGTTCAAGTGTATGGAGAGGATCGATACGGGCGAAGTGTTGGAGACATCTATTGCAATAATACTTTTGTGCAGGTACAGACTTCACTCACACAAACAATATCTTCATTTGTTCTTACTAACATTGCTAAACTTTCACAGGAGATGATGCTGAAGAAAGGATTTGCTTGGCATTACGCAGCTTACGATAAACGCCCACAGTTTGCATTGGTGAAATTCTTGTTTCCTCTACCATGTCCTTCAAAAAAAAATTCAAAGCATATATAGTTGTATGAACAAGACTGCTTTTTCATCTGATTTAGTGGGAGAAAGAAGCAAGAGCACGACGGGTCGGGTTGTGGGCTTCATCAAACCCTGAAGAGCCATGGGAGTGGAGGAAGGACCACCGACGTGGGGGTTAGTAAACAGTGGAGACCATAAATGTGAATTCTATGGCAAAGATGAGGTAATTTATTACTGTTCAGGACCTTCAGATAGCATGTTCACTTGCAGTAGTTGAGAGTGATGTATCTTTAGTATATACTGTTATCTGTGACAAACATGATATTTCTATGAATCAATTCAATTGTGTGATTTATTTCCTGCTATAACTTATAAACCAAACAATCACAACAGAGCACCTAAAAATTCCAGAAATACTAATTTCAAGCAATTTTTTTCTCTGTTTTTATAACTAGTAACTCATATTAATGATCTGAATTGTACTTCATTTTCAGAAAAAGAAAATAATGATGTTATTGCTTCTCTATTTGAATTGGTAAGGCCACCACATAAGCATGATATACATAATAAAGTCTTGAATCATGAATGGTTATAAAGTAAACAAAATTGGGGTTAACAGACAACAGGTAGATAAGAACAGAGGTCATGAATTAGAAATGATACCAAACCTTAACCTTAATGCTTTATCCTATCTTGATGTAGAATATAAATAGCGCAGTTGCTTGTGAAACCGACAAATGTTTTATACTTTAATGCTGCCCAATTTACAAACATATATAATATTATTCATTTGTGAAAAAATTCATATACTGATAAATAAATTGAAATTAAAATTTTATGTAGAATATGAAATTCAAATTATATTTGGTTCTTGTCATCATTTGGATAGATTCTTTTTAATAACAATTATTTTATCAAGAATATGGATTTCATTAGACTGGTTGATTCGTTAATCAATTTGAATTTTATGTTGCTACTTACATAGAGGTGGTTGAGGTGTCATATATAAAAAGAAATTGATGATGCATACAAGTGCTTATCTTTGTATTTTATAATATCATGTCATCAGTGTTCTGATATGCGGCGTACTGTTTGCGTGCGGCTAGGGTACCAACAGAGTATATGCGGTATACGAGAGTATATGCGGTATGTAATTTTTTATTAATGTTTATGTGTGTTGGAAATATATAAGGTCAATTATCTCATTAGCTTAATTAAATCCTAACACCCACTGACCCACTTTACCTGACTTCCCACTTTGCATTCAAGCTCTTATCCTATGACACCTAGCCAACTAGCCATTACAACACTCCATGACACCTAGCCATTACATGATACCCACTGTGCTCCACATACCATTACACCTAGCCATTACATCACATGACACATAACCCACTGTTTTTCATTCGGTGAGAGAGATAGAGAAAATAAAGTATAGAGAGTGAGAGAAAACCAAAGGGAATAAAGAATCAGATACAAAACAGAGAGAGATGGCGCACAGAGAGAAATCAGAGGGCCGGGTAGAGAGAGCAGATTGAAGATCAAGAGGATGAAATCGAGGAAGATGAATCGCTGAAGAAGATAAGTCCTGAACCTGAGCTGAAGAAGATGAAGATGAGTAGATGAAGAAGATGAAATTCTGAAGAAAATGAAGATGACCATAAGAAGAAGATGACAGCAGATGAAGAAGCTGAAGCTGCAGTCATGGTCGGACTTCGGAGTAAAAATCGCGGTCGGAGGAGAAGTCATGGTTGAGAAGATGAAGACCCTTTGTTCCCTGTCAGTTTTCATTTTATTTTTTACAAAACATGTGCGCCCGCTTAAGCGGGCACATATGCGGAATGGGGCCGCATATGCGGGCATATGGCCCGATTTTGCAGAAGTCGGTTCGGTCTACTGACCGAACCGCCCATGCGGCCGCATATGACACGCACGGGCCGCCTTTTCGAACAGTGCGTGTCATAGTGTAAAAAAAACACTATTACCCTGTTTGGATAACGGAATAAGAATGGATTAAGGGTGGAATAAGGTGGAATAAGAATAGATAGAGAAAATTGGTGTTTGTTTAAAGAGTATAGGATGAAATTACTATGCCAGTATAAATGAGTATAACAATTCTAAGTAACCCCTAGGATAAGCTATACTCACTTTATCTATTCCCATGGACCCACATGTCAAATCAATTTTTTACACCTTATCACATCAAATCACCTATAACACATTTTATACATCAAAGGGCTCACATATCAAATCAATTTTTTCACACTTTATTTATATTTTATTGTTTATCAACCAAACAACGCAACCTTTATTCTTACGTTTTCCAATGAGAATATAAAAAAACACAACCAAACAGAAAATCTCTTATTCATGTAGATTTGTTATCTATACTGGCATAGTTATCTATCTAGAATAACTCAATTCCGATATCCAAACGGGGACTATATGTGTTGCTTCTCTTTGCATGGTAATAAATGATTTTAGGACTCGAGGCTTCTGAATGAATATACATACGCTGATATGCAACATTGTGACATGTAATTTTTGACTTATGAAGCATTAAATTCTTTATGTTATGGCTCCAAGGTCACATCATGAAAAGTGAATAATGTGATTTATTTCCTAGATATGTTTCTATATCCACATGATGAAGAGGGTAGCACAAATGCACAATACAAGGTGTGGAACCTAAAAAACTCAATAACAAAAGATGTGCCTCTCCTCTTGAAGAAGATGGAAGTAGTTGAAAGACCATCTGAATTGAGACAACAATGTAGTACCTGTTAAAGAGTAGATCTTTTTAAAATGTTTTCTCTAGCGATAAAAAAAAAAGATAAGAATATTTTATATATCTTTCATGAAGGTGTGTATTATTTATAAGTGATCAAGTGACATAATATTATGTACAGTTTCAATTTGACCAAGGCAATTCTGACACCCACAACGTGAAGAGGTAGTCTATGACTATCTGTATTGGGCCTTGTTCGTATAAAAACTCGTTTTAAAATCCTACCTGACCAGCGGTTAAATCGGTTAAACCTTCATCTGCTTTGAATTCCGGTTCGACTTTCCCTCAAAACCTGATGGTATAAAAAATTTGTAAAACCCAATCAACACATTATTTGAACCGATGATTTTGGAGAACTCACTACAGGTTGATTAAACCAACAAGTTCTTTACTCAGAGAAATTACGATTAAACACATATTATAATAAGAAATCTAATAAAAAAATTAGATTTTATATAATAAAATTGTGTTATAATAATGTTAAATAAAAGTTAAAAAATATTAAAATTAAGACTTGATAATTATGCAAAGATTTTTTAAAATATTTCACATTTTTATATATTTATTAATGTAATAAAAATCATTAATATATTTATTATACCATTATAATGCTATAATTCAAATTTGGTTGACCCAGCGATTGAACTAATGATCATTGACCGTTCATTTTTCCGGTTAAATGAACGGCTCGGTTTTTAAAACACTACAAAAATGTCTCTCTCCAACGTTGCTATTCCTGATTGAAAAGCAATACTTCAAAGCTTCTTATTTGATTAAACTAACCAAATCAAAATGAAAACAATAATCTACAACAGTGATTTCTAAGCCCAAATGATTAGATCATTACATTTTTACATTGTTGAATTGATCATATATTTTGTTTCAATTTCCACCATCACATAAATGACATAAAAATCATGAGTTTTTTTTTTTTTTTTTGAATCCAGTTGATCATTATAACAAATCAAGAAAACTTGGGTAATCCACAGCTGATGAGTGAACCTGAATACTCAGAGACCTTAATCACCTCAAAATTAATTTAAAAAAATCAAAATACCAGTAATTCATCCTCGAAAATTCTTAGTGAAACACTCCACTAGAAAAATAAATGACATTTATTTCCTGCAATATCTTTCTACATGCACCCAACAATCAGAGTGGAAATGCTAAACAAACCTCAGAAACTATGATGAGCACAAATTCTTCTTTACTCAAGAAACCAGTGAAACACATCCACATGAACGTTCCCAGGTGACCAATAACAAGGAAATCAAGTGCTGATTTACCCTGGATATAACTATGATATTCTTCATGGTACAACTGGAGGTCTGGAGTCAGACAACTTGTGCATCCACTGGGACTTATGCATATTAATAAGGGTCATTGTTAAACCTTCCACCATTCAACGGAGAAAAAAAAAAGATATAAGATTGGTATAGTTGAGGACCTGGCGGCGAAGAGATCTGACAAGAGAAGTAACAACAGCATAAATGTGTATTTAACATAAAGGTCCCAAGCATTTGTTCTGGCTATGTGTAAACCTAATTACTAATATTCTTTCTGGCAGTAAATGTTTTCATTCTAGTTTATGTGATTTTCGATGAGGCAGTGCTATGGGTTTTAATAATTTGTAAGGGCATAATGTGTTGGGCAATCAGAAGGTCACATGCATATTTGGCTGAATGAAAATAAGATGCGTGTGTATTGCAAAACTAGAAATAAAAAGTTTATATTAGAGTTTTCAGAGAGCTTGGAAATAGCACCAATGATAAAATACAGTGTCGAGGTATGAAAGAACAAGTTAAGGTGGTTCAAATATGTGTGGCAATGCCAGATATAGCGGGATAAATTGGGGAAAAAAGACATCAGGACCACAAATTGTTTGTAAAAATTCTTAGATGGTGGTCACAATGACGGTCATTTTGTTTTTTTATTATTTAGTCATTTAGAACAAAATAAAACCTAAAAGCTAGTAGTGTGGGTGAGGAAAAAACTGCATATACATTATTAAAAGACACCGGCAGAATGTGTTCATCAGGCAACAACATCACATTTAATATGAAAGGAACACATCGTAAATACTTGTTAACACATGGAGAAAAAAAGATAACTGGAAAATTGAAATTATCCATCAGTATGCTAATCAAAAAACATTTGTACATCTACTCAACAACGGAGGCCGACCAACATTTAAAGATCCGAAACTCAAAGATAAATGGAAAATTGAAATTATCCATCAGTATGCTAATAAAAAAGCATTTGTACATCTACTCAACAATGGAGGCCAACCAACATTTAAAGATCTTAAACTCACTTTGTCATCTTTTCCACAACTGAACCACTTTCAGTTTTTCACTTCAAATCACCTCTCATGGCATCAGAGTCAGATTCACTAGCAGTATATCCTGGAGAAAAAAAACAGTAAGATATCCATGAGGATTAAACCAGAAAGGGAAATTGGTCAAAGGGTGACAATGGTGATCCACCTGGAGGCTTATCATAGACTTTCCAAGCAGCCAGACGAAACTTTGAAGCTTTTCTGATCCAAGCCTTCCCCTATTAATCAAATTTGAAAACCCAAAACTTATAAAGCCAAACGTGGCAAGCAAAAAAACCAAATTCTGCCTAAACAAAAGAAAACATATATAAAGGAAATATTAAAACTGGACGAGAAGCGTAAAAAGGAAATGCAAAAAAGTTTGTTCTTCAAATCCCACACCAATGTCTAATCAACATAGAAAATAAGAACTTCACTGTTGCAACCCACTATTTGATTTATTTATAAGGTTAGGCAGTAAACCCAAGACTCCACTGTTGCCAATTCTATTATCCACCATTAAAATAAGATTCCATGGCAGCAACAGAAAAAGGACAACCATAAATTCCCTTTTGAAGAATAAAACTTTATGCTTCTCTTGAATTGCAATACTATATAAGTTCAAAGTTGTATAGTTAATATATCATACTTGGTGCATCCCTAAGAACCCCAGATATATTCCAACAGCCATAGCAACAAAAGCTCTTAGCACTGCCAAGTATACTGACTATGAATTTATTATTTTCAGAAACACATCTTACATAAACCTTAAGCACCTCTTGCACTCATCTTAGTTTTCTCTTAGGCAGACCTTATACTACATGTGTTTTTTTCCCTCATATTTGTTGTTATCCAGGTCTAAAAGATCATAGAACTGCTCCAATTGTATGAGCCTAAAATACATAATTGCTAAGGTCAGTTTCCTACGGCCAAATGATCCTAATTAATCATTTTTCCTACCCCTTGTATTGTGCAATCATCTGCTCTTGAATCATCAAATGGCCATTCGTGGTGCCAACCAACATGCAACAAAGTATAGAAAACCAGGTTCTTCTTATCCCCAACCAAAACCTCTCAATTACATAAACAATAACAATAATAATATGCTATCAACAGATCCAATAAAGCATTCATCCAACCTAACAAGAAGACTTTGACAATGATATAAAAATCAAGATAAAGACTCAAGCGAACAAAGCAACCAACCAACAAGCTTTAATTAGATCTCAGAAAACCCATTGAATAGAAACAACCAATTTGCATACGTCAACAAGCCAACAGACATGCAAAACACAATCCTTATCAGCAATCAAAGGTTAGGAGAGAAACCACAACTCTAAAAAACCCAAAAAATATAATAAAGCCCAAGACAAGCAGATCCAATGCAAATTAACAATAATAACATACCAAAGAATAAATATCTACTTAAAACCCAATGAAGAAAACCCAAATGCAGAGTAACAGACACAATCTAACAATAACATTGACCCCTTAAAATCATTCAAAACAAAGACAATCACAACAATTCAACTTGCGCAGAAAACACAAATCAAACTTAATATAAAATAATGGAGATCTGCTTTAACCACACAAACCAATTCGAAAATTTGCGCGCGCGCACACGCAGACAATCTATCCCCAATAAAATCCCAACAAACCCTAAACCCTCTAAAACCCAACAAAAACAACATCAAACGAAACCCTAAATAACAAAAAGATCAAATCTTTTACCTTCTGCGGGTTCTTGGGCACCCCGTACCCGTTCACGTACATCTGCCCGACGAGCACCTGCATCGCCAAGTCCCCCGCCTTCGCCTCCCTCAGCGTATCCTTGAACCACCTCTTCACGCAGTCCTCCACCACCTCCGCCAGTGGCGTCTGCCTCCCCTCCTCCACCGCGGCTCCCTCCATCCGCCGTTCCCCACCCCTCCTTCCCGTCGTTGCCCCAGTCGGCGCGTCGGGGCGGCGGAGCACGATTTCCGAGGCGGGTCTCGTGGTCCTCGACGAGCGGGTACTCAACGAGGCGGAGCGGGCGATTGCGTGGAGCTTCGTCGCCGGGGAAGGGAGAGACTTCCCCATTGAAAATTTCAAGAAATATAGAGGAGGGGCAAAGAAGGGTCTATTTGTAAATCTCAACATGTGAGGGACTTTACTGCAAAATCCACCTCACTTTCATTGCTGGATTTGGAGAAATTTAGAGGACGACGAACTCATCAAATAAATAATTTTATTTAAAAAAACCATCCCAAATAAAGAAACAAAAAAAGGCCAATCTCATCATTCCCTTATGTATCAACCACTTTGCACCTCAGTAGCATTTCACTCGTTTCATTTTCCTTGAAAATAACATGATTTTTTTTAATGTAAACCTCACACCAATTTGTTTTTTTCTTTCAAATTTTGGTTTATATTTGCATCCCAAATGTTCTTGTTAGTAATCCAAACTAAGTTGCAAAGAGACTGAAGTAAAAGCATGCACTTTAGGTCATTGCAGGACCTTTAGAGGCTACGCGGCGTATGAAAACTCGTGATGACAGAAGTAAGTCAGGTTCGGTGTGGCTCTCAATCATACTGGCCAATGATGTTGCGTTCAACGGATCGACATACTATTTTAAGAATCTCAAGGAATTGGCTTCACATAGCATAAAAGATTGGGGCACCTATTTGAGTGGGTTCAGGATATTCTGATCATTGAGTAGTGGGAATTGCATTGCTCGGTGTGGGTAGAAGTCTTTTCTATCCACCGACTCTGCAGCCTCTAGACATTGACTGCATGATCCTAAAAAAAATAAAAAAAGAGAGACCAAAGAAAAACCATATACAAGCTTATATGGCAATCACAATGCAACATCAACTTTCAATAATTGCATGTACATTTACATAGTGCCAGCACAGGTGGATGCTTTCACCGAGTCCAACTGAAACTTTTCTTGGGTATATTAAAAAGAACACAAAGATTGCTTTCAGATACATTTCATGAGAACAACAAAAAGAATACAAAGAAGGATAAGAAAAAGAAAGGCTATTATACATTATATTTGTGATCATTTGGTACATGGAGCAGGGACAGCCGACCGGAGCTGCTTTTCGCCTCAGTCTTTCTGCATATATATAACTTGTTGGGCAAATGCAGTTGTTGATAGATTTGCACATTTACAACCCAAAAAAAAGAAGATGATTGAATATATTCTACTTCAAGAATCACTCCAATTGTCCTCATCATCTTCATCACTCCCAGCAAATGCCTGTTTCAGTGACCAAAAACTCAGCAAAAATAACTGGAAACCGGCAAAGGCCGACAATCAGCAGAACAAAAGGCAAGTTCGCATGTTGTGATTATGATATTGTCTTTGTATCAATCAAGTTTATGACCATAAGATATTTTCTTTACTAGAACAGAAGCATTTTAGGCAAAAATAATAAACCAAAACAGGAATAAACCTGGCGAATCGCATTTGCTTTCTCCAAAATAGCAGCAACTTTTAAGTTGGTTGTAGAACCCTGGATGGTTGGCTTCGTAACAACCGCAGGTTTCAAGTTGAAGGACTGAGCAAGACATGACAAATTAATCAAGAATACAAGAGAATTTTGCATAGAAAAGAAGTGGTATATTTAAGGCAGTAACATGTGGTATTTTAATTCTACCTTTGCTCTTATTTGTTCAAGAAGTGAGTCCCTCTCATCCACCTTTTCTACTCCCACAGGTCGAACCATTTCTGATACTTTTCTCAACTGAGAAATATTGATTAAAAAGTCAGAACTATTAGAACATGGCTTGGTAATTATCCTGGCAAATGATGAATTGAACATAAAAGAATCATACAAGAAAATAAAAGTTAGTTACCATGCTTTTATCATGAGATGCAACCTCCTCAATCAAAGGAGTTCTAGGTCGATGAAGAAGAGAACATGACCTGCCATTCCACTGTACATTTTCCATGTCTGGCGAAGGCTCCATGTCAATCAAGCTTTGAGCAGTTTCACCATATAATGGTACAATAGGGATAATATTATCTATACGGTGACCATGTTTTGGTTCAAAGTCTTCACCAACAGATGCAGGAATGGATGAGTTTAGAGACAGCGACACCATTTCTCCCTGTAATGGTGGATTACCATTTTGTTGGTCCCCATTTTCTGTGCTAAGTAATGGATCAATGGGTTTTATGGGTTGCTCTGTTTCTCTTGAACATAGTGACTCTTGTGGAGGTTTTTCATCCTCGACGGCGAAAAGAGGCACATGAGGATTCTGCGATGGGATCATTTCGGTAGAACTTAAAGACCCATCTTGAGGCATATCATGGTTATCATCCTGCAAAGATAACGGGTTCTGCAGCTGTACAACTTGTAAGCTTGGAGACACAGGCAAAGGCTTTCCATCCTCAACAGTCTGCATGGACGCAAATGGATTCGGAGTGTGTATTATTTCTCCTTCTGAACTTACAGATCCATTTACAGGCTTCTCATCTTCTACAAATGGGTTCTGCAGCCACACCAGTTCTCCTTTTGAAATTACAGACTCAGAAGAAGTCTGCGTTAGTGAAAACGGGTCTGATTCCTGCATCATTTCATTGTCAACAACCAACAATGGCTGCTGCATTGCCCCCTCTAAACTGAAGATCTCATGTTGTGTCTTCTCTTCTCCGGTTGGTAAAGCAAATGGGTTAAGCTGCTGATCCGTCACCCAGTCTATGGCTAAGACCTTGTCTTCTAAAATTGGCTGTGGCTGTGGCTGTGGCACAAATGGATCCATTGTCATTGTCGGTAGCAGTTCAGGAGCGGGCAGAGACAGAAAAGGATTTGGATGTTGAGCTGGGTCTCCTCCAAAATCTAGCAGCCTTTGCCGTTGCTTTCCCATCCTCCATTGTAGAGGAGGAAGGGGTGGAAGTGGAGGCATGGCATCATTGTTGGTTTGTTGATCAACAGGAGCTGGAAGTGCCAACAAGGGAACGTGTGGTGAGGACTCAAATATTTGGACTGCTTTGGGGCTAGAATCCGATGGAATTGATGACTCCAAGGGTATAATGGCAAGTTCTGGATCTGGTTGGGTAGAAGTGGCTGATGTCAATAGAGAAACATCAAGCTCATCAGAACATGGAGGTGATTTATATTCTGTCAAAACCCTCAAGAACTCATCTTCAAGATTAAGCAGGATACTTTGTTCCAGAAGCTGAAGATTTTCTGGTCGAGGAGGCTCAAGATCCTTCTCTTCCCTGCTATCAGGTTCATGTACAACTCCTGATGCAATGTCTTCTTGAAATGGAGCAGCAGGTTCTGGATTGAAACTGATTAATGAAGGTACCACTTCTTTTTCACTCTCATGATGATGGTTTTTGGGGGAAAGTGTTGGTTGTGACAAACATTGGTTTTCACTAGAAATGCGAAAATCAGAACCAGTATTTTGTGGAGGATCAGGAATGCATTGCTCTGAGTTTAGATTTGTAGAATTGACAACTGAATGACCTACTTCCTCTATGGGAAGGCCAGCATTTGTTTCAAGAACCTTTGGACTAGTTGCCTCCGCAAATTCAGCTGCAGGTAGTTCTGGAAGTGCATCGCTGAATAACCACTCTTCTTGCGAGATTTCATGAATTGTGGATGATTCTTTATATTCGATCAAGTCAGGATCATCAGTGCCGCATTCAGCTTCCATGATAACAGTGGTGGTTGATGAATCAATGGATTGTGTATGAAGCTCAACTGCCTGCCCGATGGCATCGGAAAATCAAAATTTTCTGCTGTGTGAAAAGAGTTTCTATGAACACCAAGGAGCACTGCCTCATCATCAACATTACAGTCAGGTTCACCAACTACTGCAATCTCGTCCACTGCTTTCTGTTCAGATTCTGAAGTGATGAACCCTGATTGCTCCATGTCTTTGGAATCTTGATCATTGCCAGAGATGATATCCAGCCCTAGAACTGGATCCATGGTATTTGAAACTTGAGACGCTACATTAGAGTCTTCTGACTCGACAAGCAGAACAGGTGATGTTGGTTCACTGACATCCTCCAATGTATGAAGATCAGTTCCAGGTTTCAGTTTCAATAAATCTTCACCAGTTGAAGTAATATCCTCTGCTTCAACTTCATCTTCAGATATCAGTTTTGTTAAGTCTTCACCAGCCAGGCTAGCATTTTCTGTTTCTGCAACAAAGCAATTAGAGGAGCACTCCTCTGCTTCAACTTCATCTTCATATATCAGTTTTGTTAAGTCTTCACCAGCCAGGCTAGCATTTTCTGTTTCTGCAACAAAGCAATTAGAGGAGCACATATCAATCATATCACCATGAAGAGAACAAGCAGAAGAACATTCTGATGTTGATGCAACATCCAAAAATGTTCCAGGTTCCTGTGCTACAGAGTTGTTGAGATGCTCTTTTCCCATCATATCTTGAGAGCAGAGAAATTTCAACAGTGTGTAAGGCCATATCTTCAAATGCAAGGTCACATCTTGCACTTGAAGTCAGATCCAAACAACTATCAATCACATTTTGAGGACCAGCAGAACTGTTGTCCATGGCTTCATGAGATGAGCTCTCAGAAAAAGTAAAGCCTTCGACATTTACTGTGGAAACAACATTATCTCCCATTCTGAGGTGTGGGTCCCCATCACCCAGAGAATCCTGTGTAGAACTGGAAGGAGATTTGATAAGGCTGTCAGCCACTGTCCCAGAAGGAGATTCTTCAAGAAGACCTGGAATTGGAGTCTCGGCATCTTCAACAGAGGTTTCGGGTCTGTCTATCAGATCATCATCCAAATCTTTGCCTACTTCAGTTTCGTGATTCAAAGATGAAGCTGTGCTTCTCGAATCAATATGATCCGAAGAGACTGTGCTTGTCTCAGGTCTGGAAGGCAAAATTTCATTCAGATTTCTTTGAGCAGATAAATAGGTGAGGCCATCAATAATAAAAGAACTGGATAATGCTTCTTCAGTTTCAGACCCAGGCACTGCAATATCAGAGACTGTAATAGGGACTATAACATCACCATTACTCGAGGCCTTTTCAGAATGTGAATCATGGATTTCACCTGCAGACTGTATATGTGTTCCAGCTTCTACCGCACCACCTACATCAGGTGAGTCATTCTCAGCAGATCTATTATCCAACTTGACATAATCCATAATGTCAACGTTCCCAGAAAGTGATGCAACCCCATTCCCTTCAGATGGCTTTTCGCTGTTTGAGTGGTTTAAACTGCCAGAATTTGAATGACTGGATCTTCCATTCTTAAGGGTATTTAAATATTCAGTCCGCATGCCATGATCTTTTTCATGCACATCAAAATCCATCCCTAGAGTCACGGTGTTAATTGAGACAAGATCAGGTTTACGCCTCCTCTCCGAATCTGATTCCATTTCTGACTCCATAGTGGTAAGTGCATCCAAATACATGTCCAAGTCACTAACACCATCAGACCTGTACCCATCAACACTGCAATTATCAACCAATGAATCCTTTTGATCCACATGAAAACCAGCTTCTTCAGCTTTCACCACATTTATGGATTTTGGCAAGGAGTCTGTAACTCCATTCACAACAATGTTCTCTTCCATTTTTTTATTGGATGGTTCTACCATATCCATTTTATCAGGCGACTGGCTCGGAGTTGTCTCTCTCAGTAGCTGCAACAAACTTCTTGAGGAATCACCAGAACCATTCACATGAATATGAGAAACAGATTCATTTGATTCACCCATTGTAATCTTCAACTGGGCATCACCGTTGGATTTTTCATGTGCATTTTTTTTATCAGGTACATGAACATCAAGAATACGCTCCATGTAGCTCTTCCCTTTTCTAAAATTAGAAGGAAGGCCATTCAAATGTTTTTTCTTCAACCTCACGTGATTTATAGAGAGGCTCTCAGGAACCTGGTTACGATCGCTAGGTCCCACTTGAAGTGATCTGCGTTTTTCAGAGGAGCATAACAGAGTCAATTCATTCAGGCACCTTAGGCATTTCTACAGTTATACATGAAAACAGTAGTAAATTGAAGGGCAAGGTTTTGCTGTAATTGCAAGATTGCATTGATTGGATTTGGATATCCCCCTTTTAAAGCATTTCATAGGACTATCGTTGTGATATCTAAGTTAAAAATGAGTCCTTCAATAAAGCAAGTGTTTCTCAAGTTGTTCAAGCCAGGATGGTAAACAACTTGAGAGGAGCTGGAAGGGTCCCTCTTTAAAGATCAATGAAAGTTTAGAATGCACTCGAAACTTGAAAGGAGTAATAGTCGAAATCAAATACCTGAGTTGTACATTAATAGCAACGGAAAAAATCAAGTTAGTACCACACCAACTAGTATGAAAGTACTTACTTGGATGAGGCAAGGGGAGTAGATAATGTGTCAGGTGTTTCACCATTCCTCAAACGTGCTCCTCTCTTCTGCAAAGAGAAAAAAAGGATCCTGAATAAGCTTACATAGCTTGATTTCTTGGTTCTATTAAGCAAGAAAATAAGCACGCTGATATTTCAAGATGCATATTGCATTTCCAAAAGAACAAATCTAAAGGGGTGTAATTATAGCAACTCATTCCACTCTAAAAGCTTTAGAGTGGAGTCCCACAACTTAAGAACATGTAACTCAGCCTCCAAACCACTCCAACACCTTAAATTTTGGAGTCCAGGAAGTACCCTATTTTAGCAAAGAATGATTCTACACCAAACACGCTCCCTGATTAAAAGGTCCTAATTTGCACCAGAATTTGTTCCCTATCCATATAAGGTGCAAATCAACACAAAGGATTGATAAAAAAGCATGACAAAAAATGATGTGCAGCATCTGATTTTTAATTGAGCAATGGGCGATGGATTACACTGGGACAATGGAAGGTTCTACAACAAAATGGATCAGTTGTCAGATCATTGAAGCACGAGTTCATTAAAAAAAAACAATGGGATTGAACCCTCAACTTTTAGTTGGGCTAATAAATTGGCAGAGTAAATGATCATGATATTTCTAAATTCTAACAAAATTTTCTTATTGATTCAACATCGACAGATGACGGATAACTGAAAGATAATTGGGAGTATGTTGATTTTCTGAGTAGCAGACAATCATCCTCTGGTGATGTGAGAATGTTAAAACTCATCTTCAAAGTTTCCAGTCTTGCATTATCTAATGGATGGACTTGATTTTCTGTCTGTAAAGATAGTACTTCAAATGGCCTCTAGAAGAATTGTTGATCATATTATTAAAGATTAGTAGATTACATTAGAAACTTGTCTCAGGAAAAAAAATGACCAACATAAAATGCTTGGTGTGGTTCGAAACAAAATCATTTGAATTGCATTTGTTTATTTAATGATCTATACAACGAAAAAAATTTTCAATATAGGAATAATGCCAACATATTTTAGAACTACCTGCCAGTAGAGCTGGCAATGGGTCAGGTTTGGGCCTGGTTTATCAAAACCTGAACACAAACCAACACTTGGAACCCATAAGTACATACCCGACCTAGCCTGGCACATGTTTTAGTATAAGAAACCCGAACCCGCACCATTTCAAGGGGATAGACCCATGCCGACTTAGGCTGATTCATCATCAATTTTTGAAACAGTGCACTGTCTACTTTTGGAAGCTCTCCAATGGTGGTTGATTCAGAGAAGAGGGATGGGCAGGTATCCAGTCACCACTGCCTCAAAGTGATGCCTTGGGAGATCACTACTGTCTGTTGCAGAGACGCGAGGCAATGGAGAAAGGTCTGAGCTGATGTGGGATGGAAGCAGTGAGGTTTCGGGGCCTTATCCTTCTTTGGTGGGTTATGTCACTCAAACCCAACCCCCCCCCCCCCCCCCCCCCCCCCCAAAAAAAAAAAAAAAAAAAGCAGATTGGCACTTGGCAGGATGCACCATCTCTTTAAAGAACTAAAATATCGAATTACATTCATCATCAAATTTGTTTTGTAACTTTGCTAGTTGCTATTCCAGGTTCATTGTTTTGGTTTCTTGGATCAAGTGGATTCTGGTCCAATCTCAATTTGTACACTGATTCTTCATGAGTAATATACACATATGGATGGGAGGTTGATCATGAAACCGGGACCCACCCCAAATTTGTACTGGGTCTGGTCGAGCCAAGGCAGGTTTAAACACAGGAAATCCATGCCTGTCCCAACATCATTGGTTCGGGTTGGGTTACCTGAAAAAATCTGACCCACTGCTATCCATGGCTATCAGAAAAATGGTTTATAAAGAATCTTCACAAAACTGTCAACTCAGTCACTACATGCTATCTATCTCCTTCAACTAGCATACCTTGATTTTGCGTACTTTCTTTTCTCTTTGAACCTCCACTTCCATTTTACTGGAGGCAGTTAAGTCCACCTTGAAAAGGATGGATCAGAGTATCTCTTCAAACAAGCTCCAGCTCCAGCAACATCAAATCTAAAAGTATCAAGAAAAGAAAGCAAGTGAGAGACAACCTAGTATGGAAAAAATAAATAAAACACAAGAAAACAAAGCAGACCATACTTGTCTAGCATGAATAACCGAGGTGGCCCACGACTTTCTTCATAAGAATCCAAAATAAATCTAGGCAAATCCCCTCTGGTAATGAGATTTTGATCCGTTTGGATATTTGGATGCCAGTCTATACCTGCAAAAGAAATTATTCTGAAATGAGCACTGTACACAGATATAGTTCTTTTATAATTCTTTAAATGTGAAGTGGAAATTCTGCTAGATGGCATGGGATATTAGATGAACCAAGATCTTAGTACGCTACACTACAGACTGCTACCTCATCAATGTAGCATGATTTTGCAAGAAAATTATTGTGTCTCAAAGCTTGACAGTAGGCAAGGATAAACGATGCTACCTCATTTCGAACATGGTGACTAATTTAACTAATTCTGAAGAGATAATAATTGATATTAAACTCAGTAAGCCCCCATTTTGGGCGTTACATAATTTTATGCAAGATAGATTAGTATTATGAGATAGAAAATTATCGAGATAGTTTACATTTGGTTATTTTTTCTTATTTTGTCATCATTATGCTTGTCTTTAGTGTGTGTGTGTGTGTGTGTGTGTGTGTGAGTTAGAGTATGGATAGGGTATTCCAGTCCTTTCCTTGGACGGTCGACAGAACAATTCCTCATATGTGGTTAAATAACGAATATAAAAAATGTTCCTAGAATTCAGACTCAAAGCGTAAATTATAATTGCATGGGCAAGTACTCTATGTCATTCAATTCTGCAGTCGGAATGACGGATATTATCAACTTAAAACTTCTTTAGCATGTGCAGATGGGTCCTCTAGCATAGAAAAACTAAATTACGTTGCATTAGAGGCACTAGGCGATAAATTATAATATTCTTGGCATAAAACAGGTAAGTAACTGGCCAGGCGAAGATTAAAAAACATGAAGTTCAGACAGTTCTAATGAAATATTCAGTCCAAAAAAGAATGTAACCTGTGTTGTAAATAAATTGTAATGGATTAGTCTGAGACATAAAAGACTTCTCGGTCGAGGGAAACTCTGCCTCAAGCTGTTGAACTCGAAGCATCAACGCATGCCCTCGAACAGCAGTGGTCATCACTTCTTCATGTAAGTCATGAAATATTTCTGCAGCAAATCTACCATAGCACACAAAAATCATCAAATACAAGTTAGCATATATCTCGCAACTAAGACCATGCACGCATCAAATAAATGACAATTTGAATGGTAAAACATCCTTGGGGTCCTATAAACATTCTACAAAGGAAACTAAGCTTTTCATGGTTTATAGCTTGTGGGCTTTAACTCACATATTATCATCCTTTGAGGAATGTCCCATACAAAAATACTTATTAGTTCCTGAATGAGTCATTGCCAGAGTCCTATAAATTCGTGTGAGTGACATATGAAGTTGGGTCCTGCTAGTCATTCTTGTTTCTATTAAGCCTAAACTGATTTGCATAAACATGTATAAACAAACAACACAAATCTTGCAGGAAACAGACCCACATAGTCAATTACAATGGAAAATGTGTTTCATTGCTTAATTGAACAAATCCATAGCTACATAGAATTCACCAAACAATACAAATTTTGATTTTCCAAGAATTCAATCCTCAGCTGTCTCAAATTTCAAAACCCACAGAAAACCCAACATGGAAAACAAGAATGCGATATAACTGGTTCCGAAAGATTGACACCAGATCAAAAACCATGTCCCCTCATTGAAACATCAAACAAACCAAAACAAAAAACACGTATGAGCCCAAACTAAATCCGACCCATTTCAAAATACCCCCGAAACCAGCAAACCCAGAACCCCAATATTCATCTCCCAACGCCAAAATCCAAAATTCCATCCAAATTGCCGTCAAACGCCAAAATTTGAAAAAAGAAAACAAACCCAAGAAAAAAGAATCCATTTTGACAAGAAAAACTCACTCGGCGAGGTCACCCAGTTGACGCAAGACCCCAACGAGCCCCGCCATGGCAACCCCTTCGAGAATCTCCTCCGGGTCATCCCTTTTTGTGGGTTTGTACAGCTCCGGATCCGCCAAACCATACTCGTCCCTTATTTGATACCTGACCACCGGCATCTCCTCTGCAGCTCCGAAACCCTAAATTCCTCGATTGGGTCTTCGTTTTCACTTCTGCATTCCCGCCATTAAAGCTCCGCAACAGATCTCCGAGAGAGAGAGAGAGAGAGATGAATATGCGAAGGTGGAAAAGAAAAACGTATAAAAATAGGGTTATTAGTTTTAGATCCCTGAATCTTCTCTTTCTAGAAATAAATCCTTCTTAATAAGTTTTAATTTCCCCGCCAGACATCATTATATGTCACAATGATTGAATATGGTTTAAATTAATTAATTAAAATAATCATCTTGGTCTTCGGTTTCGTTGGGGAACATTTAATAATCCCCTAAATTATGTGTGGTGTCCCTGTCATAGGTTTTATTTACTGACTCCAGATGCTTTGAAATTCAATTTTTTTTTCTTATTTATGACTAAATTACTTTCATTTCATATTGTTCTTGTATTATTATAAATAAAAAGATACCTAAAACATTTCGTTTATAAACATGAATAGATAACGTTTTGACTTTAATAAGGAACAATCTGGTGGTTAAGATCCATAGCTTTGATTTTTTAAAATATAAAATATCATCTAATAAGTTATATGTTTTAATAAAAAATATATAACAACACTCTTCGACTTTAAATTATCTTCTTTTTTTCTTAATTAGTGTATTCAAGATTTGATCTCGAAACTTTCTTTGCGAAAGGAAGGTGTTAGCCGACTTTTCTATACAAATATGAAATTATCTCATGTATTACATATCCAACAATGTATACTTTTAATTTTTTTTGTATATATTTATATATGTTATTAAATAAATAATTATATTATTTCAAACTGCCGGAAATTTTTAATTTATCTTTTCTTGACATTCGATATGCTTAAAAAAAAAAAACATTCGATATCCTCAAAAACTTTTGTTACACTGATTCAACTAAACGTGAATAAATAAATTAAAATTAAATAATTGAGAAAAATATTTTTTAGTTTTAGGGCGATTATTCACCGGTATGGCGGTATTCTCACACGTGCAAAGGAAAATATAAACAGAGGAGCTATAACTAAAATGACAAAGACTTGTTCCTAAATATGGAAAGTTTGAGGGTCCTCACCTAAAAAAACCCAAAAATTTACATACAGATAAAGTAGTAAACATGGTTTTTTTTTTTATAAAAGAAATAAATAAAAATGTCTTGATGCGTCGCCCAACCCCAAGCGCGTGGTACTATTTAAATGGGTCAATCCTGACCGTTGATTATGTGTCCCCATGACATTCCCAAAAATCACGGCGATCCTGACAGGAATTTTTCGTGGACGGTGGAAGAACATAGGATTTTGTCCTTACTTTGCTTCTGAAAGGACCATCTTTTGAACGGTTTAGATTCGTTTAAAAAATAACATAGTAAAGTGAGAGTGGGCCTAAAACACTGACGTGGGGTGGTAAACAAGCCGAGCGCTCGGGGCTCTGCTCTGGCTCGGTTTTGTTAAAGCTTGTTCGGCCTATTTGACTAAATAAATGAGTCGACTTTAAATAATTTTTAAAACTTGATTGTAAACTTTAATCAAGCCACGAGTTTATACAAGCTGGTTTCGAATATGATTGTTTAATGATGATTTTTTAATGTAATTGTCTATTTTTTTCATGTGTTTCATTGTTAAATGAGTTTTTTTTAGTTGAACGAGAGTTAAACAAACCTTTTTTTAGCTAAACAAACCTGAGCTCGAGCTCGCTTTACAAACAAGTCAACCCAAGCTTCAGTCGAGCTTTTCACGAGTCAAACGAATCGAGCTTGAACACAAAATTAAACTTGATCTCAAACTGGACCAAGTCTAATTATAAACGAGTCAAACTTGAACATGTCAAAGCTCGACTCGCTCGACTTATTTACCACCCTTACTCTGACGGACTGGGATAGGTTGGGTTGGATTGGAATTCAATCTAAATTCAATATAGAGTTAGAGGAAATTAATCCAAACCCCCAATCTGATCGGATCATCTAATCTAAAAAGACCAACTCAAATCAACCCGGTTTAATCCGAATTTGAGTATGACTCAGTTAGATTGGATTCAATTTGAGTTTGGATTTTGCTTTATGATAGAATTGTTTTAAATAAGTTGAAATTTGTAATCATTGGCATTCCGCACGAAAAAAGATAATAAAAATGATAGATGGATAGATATCCCAACTATAAATATAATATACTATAGGATTAACGTAATTTGAACAATTTAATTTTCATCTAATAGATTAATTAGTTTAAAATTTTATCATATATTTAAATTTACTATTCACCACATCCAGTGGCGGAGCCAAGAATATAATTTAATAGGGGGCAAATTTTAACAAAAACCTTTATATAAAGATTATGTTTAATTAATTTTATTTAAAAGAGATTTTTTTTAATGATCATGTAACTTATTTGTTAAAAATTTTAAACTATGCTTATTTCCTAAAAAGAATTAAAAATAGATGACGGAAGAATCTGTTTTACCTTGACCAAAAATATTTATTTAATATAAATAAATTGCAATATGTATACGTTATAGAATAAACCCTCAAATGATATTTAGGTTGCATTTGGTTGCACGATTATAAAACTGATTTAAAAAAAAAACTGGATTTAAAACTGATTTTACATAAAGTTGTCTTTCTACAACTTTTGGACCACTCAGATTTTAAGCATTTTTTCACATAATCTATTTGCAGCCTTTTGCTTTAGTTTTTCTGTTTAAAAATAAATTAGGGAAAAACAGTTTCATGCAAATCTAAAAACTACAAATCCAAAAACTACCGAAATCCGTTTCCAATAGTTAATGGATTCATATAATTATAATTTAATAAGACTTTTTTATCCAAATATATAAAAATATTAACTCAATATTCTCTTTATTCCTATATATACTTTTTTTATGTTGAATCAAAAGGGAACAAAAAAAAAATAAAAAAAATAATGCATATTAATTTTGTAAATATGAATGTCAAACATTTTTATCAACAATTAAAACATTTTTTTTCTCTCCTACGTCCATCAAATTTCACCAAACTAAAACCCAATAACAAGGTGAAATCAAGAATGTTATTTCTACTAGATTAACATACATATAGGCCTGATTTGCAAAAATTGAGTGGGGGCAGCCGCCCCCACTCGTCCCTATCTGGCTCCGCCAGTGACCATATCAGAGGTGTGGTTGGGTTCAAATTTTCCATCCTTCAACCCAAACTTAACCTAAATCCGAATTTAAGGAACACTAAAATTTTAATTAAATCTGTTAAGTCATTGTTTTGGGTTGGGTCAGGACCAAACTATTAGAGCATCTCCAATGGACATGTTAACTCACTAGTTAATGTCAGATTATTAGAAAACATGTAAAAATGGTGCTCCAATGAAAGTGTTAAGGACAAGCTAAATGTGGGCTCGCCTGTTATATGTTAAGGGATGTGTTAGCTGTGGTTAATGCTTTAACCAGTCAAATGTGGATCCCACCATTTAAAAGATTCAAAAAGATATTATTTTAGATGGGTGGAGAGGTTTGAGTGGGTGGAGAGGTGGTTCCACTATTATTTTGGCTAGTTATTTAGCTAGTCCATTTGAATAACAACAACCAACTAAATAAGAATGTAGTAAATGAGTGTCTAGTTGAGAAATAAAATGCTAACATGACATTTTAACATCTTAGTTAACTAACATGTCTATTAAAGATGTTCAAAACTACACTCCTCAAAGGGAGTGCAACATAAAAAGTGTACGACATGTTATTTTAACTTTCACAACTTGCTCTGCTTTTTTGTGCATGAACCACCCTCACTTTCTTTTAAATCCTTCTTTTGAGGGACCTTTTTAAAAACTCATAGCATTCCCTACAATGGTGGGGGGACCCCTTTTTCCACACGTGAGAGACTCACGTTTTTAAGAAGGCACAGAAAAAACTGAATAAATTGGAAGAAGAGAATATGAGGTATAATAAGTGGAAGAAGAAAATGTGGGGCACAGTGCATGTGAGTGCCTATGTTGTCATTTGTTGTTATTGTTGTTACGTAACAACTCTACTATACTTTTTGTTAGGCGTGTGGGGGCCAAGGCCAGTGAGATCGAGTTGATCAGGACCGTTCATTGAAGGCAACGTGTGGTGGAGATTATTTGATGGTATTGATCTTGTGTAGGCTTATGTGGGTGGAAATCATGGAAGTGTATTATCATTTGTCTTTGACTTGAAGCTTGGTTTCTCCTTTTATATGAATTCTTTGATGGGAAGATAAGGGATTTACACATTATTTACCCACTCAATTATTTTTTTCTATTTATTTATTTCTTTCTATGTTCAATGAATTCTTCATGAGAAAGTTAGAGTTGGTACTGTGTAGTTCAAGCTTTGAAAGTGGGGATCATATTATAATTACCACCCAAACAATGCGATGCCCCCAACATGAGGCAACTCAGATTTAGGTGGGAGTTGTGGCTTATTACTTTGGTAGGTGATGATTATAAATGTGTGATTTTTTTAAGATGGACAAAGCGGTTTTTTTTTTTTTTTTAAAGTGTGTTACACAGTTTTCTTTTCAATCTTAATTCCAATCCTACATGCGTCGATAGAAAATCACCAGAGCATGCACTCATATTAACGAGGTATATGATTTGATAGAAATTTTTCACATTTTCAATGAATGCATCCATACAATTCATTATAATATACGCTTTATTTCATATAAAAACATATATCTTATTAGATGAAGAATATTATTTTTAAAAAATTCAAAACACTTGTAGATAGTAATTAGGGCTGAAAAATTAGTTGTATGTAACATTATCTACAAAAAAAAATGCAAAAAAGACAAAATTAGAGTTGGCCATGGGCTGAGCCCAAAACAAATCCAAAGCCCAAGCCCGCCCTCCCAGGCCAATTTGGGCTCGATCCGCCTGACAGCCAATATTAAAAAACAACACACATTGAACTGCCCATACAAATTTGAAAATAATAAATGAGGGCGGTGAGAGAAACCCAGGAGTGATGCCTCTGATAGTCGGAGATGAGCAAACCAATCAGAATGGTTTTTTAAAGTAATGAATGACTTAGTAGGACATAAAAAGGATCACATATGCGGACATGGGGCTTGGATATGATCTTGGGGTTTAAAAATAATTTACATTATTATTATTATTATCCCAAATTTTTTTTCTTATTCTTTTGGCTTCTAAAAATGTAACACGTCATTGCTACATAAACCCTATGAAGGGAAATTACTCAAATGCCCTGTTGGGTAAATTTTGTCCTCCATTGTTGTTCTTATGTGTAACTAGTTTAAAGCACGCGCTAATGCGCGTGTTAATTACTAATCACATATACGTAATGATTAGCAAAATAAAAATGTTCATTTTTTTAAAAAATAAAATTATTTCAAAATAAACTCATAATTTTTAAAACCAGCAATTATGTTATTTTATCATTTGTAATAAAATTAAATAGTAGTGGTTATATCTTAATTGAATTATAATATGACTACATAAATAGAAGTATGTTTTGTGGGATGATAAAATAAATTACATTTAAGTAAAAAAACCAATTGATAAAAAGATAATGGAGATGTTTTATAAGGCATTTATCAAACCACCCTATATGAGTTGTATATACATGAAAAATAAAATTCCTATAAATAAAATATGAAAAATAAAATCCCTATACATGAGCAGTACATACAAAAAAAATACATGAGCAATACATACAAAAAATATGAAAACTAAAATCCCTTGGTTTGAGTTAATAAAACGCATTAATAATATGACAAATGAAGTTTATTTTATTTTTTAGACTTTAAATAACATGAAGATATCAAAGTGTTAAAGACATAAACAAATGATGTTATTTTTTACGTAAATGACTAAATTGTGGAGTATGCCTTAATTCATAACCTATATTAAGAAAGCGTATGCATACATATTATCTTGGGCTCATAGGTAAATAAAACAGAATTTTATCAACTAACGTCATAGGTAAACTTTATCAGTTCGATTGATTAGATTAAAATATTTATTTATAATTTTATGGGTATCTTAATAGTTAAAAAAATCACAGCAAGCTATATTTTGATACCACATACCATCTTATAAATGTGGAAATATGA
Organism: Acorus calamus; assembly: GCA_030737845.1. NCBI lineage: Eukaryota > Viridiplantae > Streptophyta > Magnoliopsida > Acorales > Acoraceae > Acorus > Acorus calamus. Next base: position 24,308,448 of record CM060878.1, read on the forward strand.
ATCAATGATGTTTTTATAAGACAAATAAGGGTCTGGTTGTGAAACTGGTAAACATTGAGGGCAGAACTTCAAATATATTATATTTTGGATTTTTGAGGGACCTGATCATAAATATCTGAGACCTTGGGGATCTATCCAAAAATAACCAAGGAGGGTGACAAAATTGGCCAATTTTTTGAGGGATCTATTTATAAATACCATCGACCTGAGGGCTGATCTGTAAGTAATCCAGTTTGTTCTCATTGAGCAGGTATAGAGTATAGATAAAGAAAAAAATTTGCATTTTGTTTTTTTAAATATTATATAATTAAAATAATGTGATTGTTTGAAAAGAAGAAAGCCATAAAATAATGTGGTTGAACTTTGTCAAGTTCATTACTTATCTCATGGTGTTTCATTATACAAAGATAAAATAATAAAAAAATTATAAAAAAATATATCTAAATAACTCTTAAAAACATAAAGACATAAGCATAAGAGGCTCTGGGTGGGCCTCTAGGTGGACCTGAGGCCGAGCAGGCTCATTTGGGTGATATCCTGGGCTGGATTCATCCATCGGAGACAAGGCCCAGGCCCAGCCCTTGAAGTTATCGGGTCAGGTTTGGGCCAGGTTCGACTCCAGTCTAGATGATTAACCCCGCGAGTGATAGCGTGCGGGTCGTGCGGTCGTGCGGATCCGACGTGAGTCGTCCGATCGCGGGTCCATCGCATCCAACGGTCGAGATGAATCGCCCCCGACCGTCTGATGCGATGGACCCGCGATGGACCCGTGATCGACGGCCCGTGGTCGACGCCGCACGACCGCACGACCCGCACCTAATCACTCCTCTGATTAACCCTAGCAACAAGCATAGGATAACACATATACATTTATAGACGATGTAAATTTTTTTTTATTGAAGCATATACTCCGATTATATGCTCGATTAATTTTCTATCAACGGGCTAGAATTGAGGCTAGAAAAAAACTGTATAACAACACTTATATTTATAAAACAACACTCCGTTAAAACATATATATTTATAAAAGAGTGTTGTTATAGACATTTTTTTTCAAGCCATTCTAGTTACATATGTATCGATAGAAAATCACTGAAACATATATTCACGTTAACGAAATATATGCTTTAATAGAAATTTTTCATATTTTCTATAATTGCATTCATACAATTTATTGGAATATATGCTTCATTTTTTTTATAAAAGCAAGTATCTCATTAGATGAGGTATATTTTTTTTTAAAAAATTAAACGCGTTTAGACTGTAATTGGGGTTGGAAAATAGATTGTATGTAACATTATCATTTATAAAATTATATATATGTGCATTGTATATTTCAATTATATATATAAATTTCCACAATAATGTTAGATAGTCCCCTTCCCCGCATGTTTAAAATATCGGTAATGTTTTTTAAGCCCCATGGTTAGGCTCTCGTCAAAAGCTGATGTAGAAATTGTGAAATTCTTTTTATATACTTTTAAGCCATCCACTGGTTCAAAAAATCATTTTGGCCGGCCTACTTATCTCCAACGACTGGCGTCACTACTTTTGAATTTTTTTTGCTGTCCTCTATCACATGAGAGGTGGTTCAACTACCTTTCGAACTCTCCTCCAGCTTCCACCTTCTTTGACCCCCCACTTTCACCTTTTAAAAAATAATTCAATTACGTTTATAATCTGTTTATAATCCAGTTATATTTACTTACAACCATCACATAATGTTTTCAATACTATAGTGGTGTTATTCTATCTGTTTTTACTTATTGATTAATTCTTAATATGTTAACTTTCTTATATATTGTTTAGTCATATTGTCTATTCTACATTTGAAATGTGTTTTTCAGTTGTTTAATTGGATTTGATTTTTACTGGGATCCAGATACATTTTAAATGTAACCGAAAATGAGTTGCATTATGTTATGTGTGTTTTTGTGTTTTTTTATATAATGTTATTTAATGAATGATTAATTTGCAAGTACGATCTCTATAAAATTCAGTTACATTTTATAAAATCTACACATTTTTACATATGAAATTCAGATGCATTGTTTGAATTAATTTAGATACATGTTTCAAATCTAGTTACATTTTATAAAATTTACATATTATTATATTCTGAAAAGCCAATATACAATCTTTCACGTTAAGATTCATTATTGGTCCATGAATGCCATTGAATACATGATGAAAAAAAATTGTAGATATCCAACATCTCCATCTCTCTCTCTCTCTCTCTCTCTCTCTCTCACACACACACACTCAGACAAAGAAAACAAAAAAACTAACAAAAAAAAAACACCAAAAAACACAAATCACATCAAGCACTCCCCCATTCATTATTCATTAAAAAAAAAACCCAAACCCAAATTAAGCTGCAACACCACCCCCACCACATTCATCCCACACCACCACCACCACCACCACCACCATTAGAGGAGGAGGAGCACCAATCAACAAGGCCGAAAGCATATTAAAGTCAAATAAAAATTGTTTTGTATTTTATTTTTTTAACTTTATGCAAAAATCAAATAAATAATCAATGAAAAACTAACACCTAATCAGTATGAAAAACTGACACCTAAAAACTGACCCAACTAACAACTCTTAAATTATTATTTTTTTTACACATATGAAGTATGTACTTTTACTTGAAAAAAAGAAGAAGTGTGTATATTGGATGGATCGAATGTACACATTTTTAAAAAAATAATAAATTATATGTTTAAACGTATATGTAGTAAGAAAGAACAAAATACATAAACTAATTATGTGTCTGTGTACGAATAACTTTAATATTGTGAGAAATCATGAACATATGCAGTTCAATAGCGTGAGTAAATTTAATAGACTTTATAAAACATCAACTTTTTTTTAATATTGCATGTGGAATGTACATGACCATAATAAATGGTCATTCATAAACACAATATTTTTAAGAACTTTTAAAACTTTCGGCACAAGAAAAACTCATTTTCTAAATCTTCATCTATATTATGTAATACTGTATTTTAAATAACATTATTTATTAATTTTCTACACTTTTCCCCAATTCAAGTGCAATTTTTTTTATTGACTTGTGAAAAACATGGATTTGTTTAATTAAAATAGTGGAGGATTATATTACAGCAGTGTGGATTTAAATTTATTTAGTAGTTCACATCACAATTCGAATGATAAATTTTCCTCCACAGGTGAGTGTTATGAGACTATAAAAATGACTGGATATGACAATGACCGGATATAACTAAATGTTAGATATGAATCTCAAAATTATGGGCTTTTCTTTGATGAAGCCCATGTGTGACCCAAATGTAACCTTGTTTGTGTTATTTTGTTGCTTACAACTCTTTAGTCCATTTGTTATGAGAAAATATAACTCAATTATTTTTATTGTTCAAAACTCAAATCACACATATTTTCATTTCCTTTAAAATAATAAACATCATCTAATGAAATATATGTTTTTAAAAAAAGTGTATATACCTCTATTTCGTGTCGAATGAACATATTTTTAGTAATTGTAAATTTTTTTTTAATGAGTTATATACATGATCTAATGTGGTATATGAGACTATATTTTAATCTGTAAAAAAAATATGAGTGTAACATCACCCTTTGTTAAATCCATTTTGCTTTCACACCTTACATATCAAGTCACCCCTATCTTTTGTCGAGGGAAAATGATATGCCCAGCTCCACATATAGCTCTGTGTGTACTGTGTAGTTCTCACCCATTTTCTTTTTTTTAAAAAAATCTACATTCTTCCATAATATATATTGTTATACGAATTAAAATATATATTAAAATACCCTAATATATTTTTATTTAGAAAATTGAATTTTTTTTAATCCTATGTATAATGATAGAGCCCATACACTAGATAACGTGAATGGATTGAGTATATTAGTGTTTTTTGTCAAGATTTGTTGGGCCATCCCCCTATGCATGTACATGAGGCCCAACTTACAATATTTTTAGGAAAATGATATGTTTAGCCCACTATGCAGCCTCAATTATAATCTACATTTGTTTTCTTCTTAAAAAAAATCACACACTTTTCGATTGAAGGACATGCACTTATATGAAATAAAGTATATACTGAGATATATTAGTATAATTTTTTCTATTTAAAATACTAAATTTTTTTGCGACACTATGATAGAATCATATACATTATGTCATAGTGTATGAAACCATAAAATGAGTTTCAAAATCAGCGTTCATATTTAATCTTTCTACCGTGTGTTTGTTTTTAGCTTTTGATTATTGACAAAGGTGTCCTGTGCCCATATCCAAAACTCTAATAATTGTGCATCCTTTGTAGCATAGTTTGGAAAATGGATAAATTTTTAGAATAAGTTATGGGGATAAAACAAATCATTATTTTTATCTAGATTTGTATTTCGTAATGCTTTTTATTATCCTCATTTTTTGTGTTCTTATAATTAATCTTGCATTTGGATCAAATATGAGATAATTTTAATTTTTTTAAAAAAATACCAAATCTGCCCTTCATATTAATGAGGTATAAATATTGTTTGGTGGAACGCATTCTTTTTTTTTTTCTTTATATTTTTGAAAGGGTAATCATAAATATTATCTCAATTTTTTATCTGTTATCTCAATTTTACACCTTTTACCCAAAATAAACTATCCTCATTTTTTATCTCAAAATGTAGACAATTGTTCATGTTTTATCCTCTTTTTTTTATGTCATATGGGATAAAAAATGATTTAATCTATTTTTTTCCTTATCCCAATCTCTTATCCCCGTGCTAAACTAAGCCTATGGGTCACACTCACCAAAAGGTTATTATATATATATATATATATATAGGTCAATGAAAGATTAATGTTTCCTAGGGGTGCAACTTGGGCGGGTTGAACCCGACCCAACCTGGTTCATTGGCGGGTTTGAGTTAGAGTTTTTCTCTGTCGGGTTCAACCCGACCCAAACCCGAACTAATCCGAACCCAATTTGGGTCGGGTTCGGGTTAGGGGGTTCAACCCGCGGGCTCAACCCGAACCCGATCCCCAAGTTAATAAATGTTATGCTGCCATAACAACATACCTATATCTAAAACCCTAAATTCCTAAAACACAATAAACAATTACATAAATTAGAGTATCACTATGTTTGTTGTGTTTAGGTTAATTATCATAGATATTCACTTTTAATTATTTGTATATAAGGTTTAATTAATAATTAATTAGAGTTTGTTTTGTTGTTTATTAAATATTTTTTATGATATTTTAGGTGTTAAACCCGACCCGACCCAACCCGAACCCGACATAACCCGACTTGAGCCCGAATTCAACCCAAACCCGACCCAAACCTGACCGAACCCGACCCGAACCCGCGGGTTGAGGTCGGGTTCCGGTTGAACCCTTCGGGTTGAGGCCGGGTTCGGGCTCGGATTCGGGTTGGACTCTCTGCAATGTGGGTTAAAGTCGAACCCGACCCGAACCCGATCCAACCCGCCTGAGTTGCACCCCTAATGTTTCCCTGCCACATCCTTCTTTCTGAGGAACATTATAAAAAGGAAAGTGTCATACATTTCAGCACCGTGTCAAAGATAAATAGAATTTGTAGCTTGAAAAAATGATAACAAAGTTTTATTAATGTTGGTTTCCTGTCACTAGGATAGTAGGACTCATAAAGGGCATACAAAAAGTAGTGTTTCATGCAAGACCACAATTGGTGATCAGCAAACATTTTAAACTCTGGTTCATAAAGTTTAGCCTAAGCTTATATATTGTTTACATCAATAAACATTGATTGATGTACTTGTGTTTGCTTGATCTATTATGTTATTGAGGAGTTGTATCTTTTGGGACATGAGAGATTCTATGATATCATATTAGTCCACCACCAATTTAATTTTCACTTCCTCTTAAATGAATGACGCCCCAATTGGCATATTTTTTGTCAATTGGTTGTTGTTGTTTTCGAAAATATTGGTTAGACAAAGTGATCGATACGGATATTAATTAATTAGCATACATATCTGTTGTAAATTAAAATTACAAGTAGCATCAGTGACAACATTAAACAATAATTATATAAATATAATACTGATTATACTAGTATATCTGTCCTACTCTAAGCAGTCGACACTGTCGTATGTTGTACCATAAACAACACCCCAGAATACTCACCATACAGTACAAGAATCCTTGGTATTTGTAACATAATTAAAGCTGTGTAGGTGTAGTACATGCTATGACAATTTCCCCCAATAAAGCCTTTCAACATATATAACATAAAGTTGTGTGTAGGTATGGCAAGCTATGACAAACTCCCAGGTAAAGACACAAATTAGGAGGGATATAAATCCATGCATGAACACACCAACAAAGCCATTAAACCCCACACATAATAGTAAAAATTGTTAGACTCATTTAAAACCATGAATCGGACACTTTTAGAATAATAAAGAAAACACTCAGATTTATGTGGTTCTACATCTACAGATGAGAGCAGGAAACAATTCATTATATCAATTAATTTGATTATAAAATCTCTCAACCGATTTTTTCTCAACACCGTCTTTTTCTCTCAAATAAAATCTTATACACGATTGTATCTCTAGGAAAATAATTTTTTTTTAACCATAATAAGGAAGAGATTATATAAATAAGATAAGATAAAAATGAAAAAAATTATGAAAATACTCCTACAAAAATTGGATTGGGGACATCGCCTTCAAACCCTTGCAAGATTTCAATACATGACATGTGTCTTTAGATCAGGTTAAATTGGACATTTACTAACAAATCATTTATGATAGAATACAAGACATCTCACAAGCAAAGTAAATACAACGCATCATCGCATTAGGTTTAAATTTAGGCAAATGTCAGCTCCTCAGATAGACCAGAGTCTGTATTAATGTTTGATATATAACTAAACATGTTGTCTGTTTCTTCTGTTGTTGGCTTGTCGGTAGGGAAGAAAGATGTCACCTTCAAATTTATATGCAAATATAAATAACAATAATATATACATTTGTTGTTGTCCATAAAGTTGTGAGACTTAAACACTTCCACGCAGCTTATGCCTTCATGTTAGCCTAATTAATTCATTGAATAAGCCTAGTTTTTTTATTTCTTATTCTTTTGTTGGTTGGTTGTTCTCTCCATCACAAACATTATTATATAATATACTCATGATGCATATCTGAACAGTATAAACAGCTGTATGCCCCTCATGTGCCACCAACCCATTTTTCCAACTTGGATGCAAACACTGCAGAGTTCTGCTTTCTGTTTTTTCTTTCTTTCTCATGTTGGAATACATCTATTGATCAGAGAGTTCACATTTGTCTCAGTGTAGGTTTTTGAATCAATTTGCACCCACTAAATGATTTATGGAAATTTATATATGGTTAAGTGTTGAAATATGATAGAATTTCGTATATATATTTCACATATTATTTAATTAGTTGAGATGTAGAAATTGAATATTAATTTTTTGGGTGTACTATGGTTGATGTGCATACTTTATGCAATGTTTTGGGGAAATGTGGGGTGTATGTTAATACCCTATTAATTAGTATTATAAAATATTACATCAACATAGTATGGAACATATATATAATTTATTTATTTTTCATAGTGTAGTTATTCAAATGTTAGGGGCCATTGTTTGGTGTGCTTAGGCTAACATGACAAATTAAAGTCCTGGATTCACAGCCCTTTTTTTTTTTCTTTTCAATTGGTAGTTTCATGTAGTATTTTTATGGAAGATAAAATAAAGTTTAAACTTGATTATTGTCGTTTTTCTAATCCACTGTTGCCATCCAAAATAGCATGAACAACAAAAAGATTGGTACACTTATATGAGAGCAACCCCAATGGAGATCTTTAAAATAGAGGCTAAAAAAATAATAAAAAAGTGAGTTTACTATTCATTTATCAACTCCAATTACAATATCTATTTTCATCTTTATTATATTTTTTATATTATTTTTCATAAAATTTCAATAGGTAATATCCCTATTATTTTTTGGGGTAAAATCCATATAAACCCCTGTAAATTGACTAAAATCCATATAACTCCCTAAATTTTCTTAAAATCCATATAACCCCTTGAAAACACCTAGTAAATTCAAATAACCCCCTGAATAAAATTTATGTTTACAGATGATGAATATTTTGTGAATATGATGTTTGTTAGCCTTGGTAGAAAACATAATATATCAAAAAATCCTACAATGTGTTAAAAATGTGAAAATCTTCTATAAATGACGATATTATCCCTTTGGATAAGGTTTTATAATATATCAGAGAGGGTAAAATTGTTATTTTTATAGGATTTTTCAAATTTTTAACATATTGCAGTGGTTTTGTAGCATATTGTGTTTTTAGTCAGGTTAATCAAATGAAATATTCACAAAATATTCATCATCTATTAACGAAAATTTTATTCAAGAGGTTATTTGGATTTACCAGGTGTTTTCAGGGGGTTATATAGATTTTAAGAAAAGTTAGGGTGTTATATGGATTTTAGTCAGATTTTAGAGGGTTATATGGATTTTTCCGTATTTTTTTTATATAGTATACATAATTGAAAAATATTAAGAAATTAAAAATATATTTAAGTTAATATTATCAGTTCCGGAAAATATATATTTAAATATTTTTTAAGGAAAAAATCTATATAACCCCTTCAAAATTGCTTGACATCCATATAACCTCCTAAATTTTCCTAAAAGCCATATAACCCCCTGAAAACACCTAAGTAAATCAAAATAGCCCACTGAGTTAAATTTTTGTTGATAAATATAGACTTTAGGAAAAACCAAGGAGTTAGATGGATTTTAGATAGTTTACAGGGGGTTATTTGGATTTGTTTCTTTATTAAACATATGTTAAACATATTCAATATTATACTCATTTGAATCGTATCAATGATATCTATCTAATGATACTAATTTTATAAAAATTAAGATTGTGTAGAAAAAGTTACACACATTTTTTAAAAAATAAAAAATAAATAAATTAAGCTTTCATAGTGAGCCTCCATATCGTGCTCTTTTTTAAAGAAAAGGAGCGTGATTGGAGGTGCTCTAAAAATGTTTCATTTCTATTTATATAGAAATTGATTTCATTATTATGTTTTTCAAGTTTCCAGTCCTTTCCCTCATGAGCATTCAATAATGGAAATAGTTGATGATCATAATAATTTCCATATACCATAATATCTACCATTCTAAAGTTTAAACGTGTAATCTTAAATTCTGGTGTGCATAGGTAACCTCACGTTGATGACAAAAGAGTTCATTTGTCTTATGTTCAGAAATTCTCTAAGGACTTGGTATGCACTAATATACATTAGTATATTTTATTTAAAAAATAAAATAATTTTAATTTTTATGTACTGTGATAACATGGATATATTGCATTATTATTGAAGAACTGATTCTGAGTTGCAGACGGGGATGTAAGACCGGATGAGTGTATTGGCACTATTATTAGGGGCATCTCTAATGGATATGTTAACTAAAATGTTAGTGTCAAATTTTTACATAACATGTAAAAATGTTATTCTAATAGAGCTGTTAAAAGAAAATGTGAGCTCCGCCTATCAAGTGATCTTTAAAGCCAATTATGACTAGTGTTTTAGTTAGCTAAGGCCATCTCTAGCCCTTATTCAAACTTATACCCAAATTTCACTTAGAATTTCAGTATAAACTTGATTTGATATGATGTATCTCCAACAATCACTTTGCATTTTACTCAAATCTCTTAAAAAATTCACATCTTCTAATTATTTTTATAAACATTTTCAAAATTTTTCCCCAAACATTTTTATTACTCAATTTTTATTACATTCAAGATATTTAAATTTAAAAATTATTATCATCCAACTTTTTGAAAAAAAAGGTAAAAATAAATTTTTTTATTGGAGTAAAAATAAGAAGTTAAAAAAAAAGATAAAGACTTAAGAAAAATATTTTTTTTGGGGGGGGGGGGTTTCAAAAGATAGTAAAAATGCATCTAATATAATTCAACTAAAGGTGCAGTTGAAGGGGAAAAAATGTCACACTGAAAGAAAATGTGTAGATAAAGGAAAAAAATAGATGTTAAAAATTTGGATAAAGATTTGAGTCTCCCTTTATTTAGTTAAAGATTTGAGTAAAAAATTGATTTGGTATGAGTATTTGGATAAATAGTTGGAGAGAGTTTTTGGTGACTTTTACTCAAATTTAAATTTGAGTAAAAGTATAGATATAGGATTGGAGATGCTCTAACATTTCAAGAATTAAAAAAAAAAAAAAAACTTTGGGAGCTCCAAACTTTGCATTCTAGCCATTGATGGGAGGTTGAGTGGGTGAAGAGGTTGGGTCACTATTATTTTAACTAGTTTATCTAACTAGTCTATTGGAGCAGCAACATTCAACTAAACAGAGGTGTAACAAATTAGGGTCTAGTGGATGTATAAAATGCTAATATGATATTTTAAATTCTTGGTTAGCTAATCTATTAATTAAAGATGCCTAATTTTCCACCCTTTTGCCCCTACCCCTGTTTGCTTTAAATTTGACTATAGATCCAAGGTTTTAGAACCAGAGATCTCCAGAGTTGGTCAACAAACAACTTTGAAAAGCTAATCAAAACAAAATATCAAGGACCCATTTGTGTCTTCTTCCATTGATTTTTTTTTTTGCCTTTTCATACATGCATGACATTGTGATTAGGGCCATATTCATAATTTCCAGACGAGCTTGTCAGCATGTGTACATGTTGTGTGTACAATTAAAAAAAGGGCAAAATTCATATAGCTAGCCTCTGTCCAAAATTCATATAACTATCTGAGTCCCCTCGAAAACTTCAATGTAGGGACCGGGCTAACTCCAACACGCGTTGGACAATTCGATAGTCTAATGCAATCCTGATCATCCAATCTTATTAAGTCATTATGACATTAATATTCTGTCAGATTTTAAAATTAAAATTAAAATTCATTGAATTCTTACATTTTCTTTTGTAAGATTCAATTAAATTTTATATTTTAAAGTGATAAGAGTGAACAATCATTATCCCGTTAAACAATCAAATTATTCAACACGTGTTAGACTTAACCCATCAATATAAATCCAAATATCCTATTAAGTTAAATTTTTTATGACAGATGAAGAATCTTCTATTTGATCAACCCTGGTTGAAAAGACAATATATAAAAAAAAACTCTTACACGATAGCTTAAAAATACGAAAAATTATCTATAAATAACGATTTTATCCCTCCAAATAGAATTTTATATTTTACTCGAAGGAGTAAGATTGTTATTTACTGAGGTTTTTTTTCCATTTTTCACATATTAATTGTAGGGATTCCTAGTATATTGTATTTTCATGTAGGGTTAATCAAACAAAATATTCGCATAATATTCATCATCTGTCAATGGAAGTTCAACTCAAGAGACTATTTAGATTTACATTGATATTCTTAGGGTGTTATATGAATTTCAGGTAGTTTATAAGGGGTTATTTGAATTTTTTCCTTAAAAAAATAAATCAATTCTGTCAAATCGCCTGCCCATATATGAATTTCAGGTAGCATTAAGGGGGTTATTTGAATTTTTTCCTTTTTAAAAAATCAATTATGTCAAATCGCCTGCCTATATATGCCATGCCTGCTCTTTTCATTCTCTTATTCTCAGCACCACCAAAAATCCCAAACACCCCCCCCCCTTCTCTCTCTCTCTAAATTTCTCTCTCTAGAAATGGCTATGGAAGTGATGTCTGAGATGACCCACCAAGTCACACATGCAACATTGGCTACGGATATCACTCCCCCCTTTCACAGAAGGTAATGAACACCTCTGATGCATGCCTTCTTTCTTTGATTATCATCTTAATTTCTATAGTATCATCTTATTGTTTCTTATGTTTTGATTCCTATAAAAATAAAAAAAAAATTAATTTTTGAAATACAGTTTTGAAATGATATTTATAACTAATAAATTGAATTATGTTTTTCAATTAATCATTGAAAGTCGTGAGCGTTTGAAAACACATGTGCTTGCAGTTTTTGGCTTTCGGCAAAAGCAGAATCACTTAAATTGTATTTCCAAAAACTCACCCAATTCTTTCATGTCAATAGATCTATTAATAGATAATTTTAATGAACTTTTGATGAGAAGAGAACCTCAAATGAATAGATTGGATGAGCTAGCTTTTAACCTTTCATTTTCAAGAGGTCACTAATGACCTCATCCTGTAATCTTTGAACATGTTTTCTTCATGTGGGTGCTTTTATTTTTGTTTCTTGAAGTAACAGTGATTAGTCGACACTAGAAAACATTTTACATATTCATTCATTATAAATAAAACAACACTGTCACCATTGTCACTTATACAAAGAATAAATAATAATAAATTGACTGACTTTCTTTTCTCTCTTCTCTATTTTGATACTTATAATGAATTATAATAGATATGAAATTGACTCTTTTAATATTGTCATAAGATTGGAAGGCAAGATCACCATAGTCACTGGCGGCGCGCGCGGCATCGGAGAAGCCATGGTCCGCCTCTTCGCGAGGCACGGCGCGAAGGTCGTGATCGCCGACATCGACGAAGCGTCGGGCGCCGCCCTCGCCGCCGCTGTGCACCCCCCGGGCGCAGCCACCTTCATGCGCTGCGACGTCTCGGTCGAGGCCGACGTCGAGCGCGTCGTCTCGACCACCGTCGTGCGTCACGGCCGCCTCGACGTGATGGTGAACAACGCGGGCGTGCTCGGCACCCAGGCGAGCTCGCGCGGAGGCATCGCAGATTGCGACGCGGACGAGCTGGACTGGTAAGCCTATCAAGAAGCTCATATCTGTATCCGAATTAGATATCTCCAAAAAATATATCTATCGGGGTATCTGATAGATATTTAAATTAAGTATATGTTTGATATTTGGATAATTATTTGAAAAATAAAAAATAATATATCAAATATATGAAATAAGTAAGAAATCGAATAATTACCTAATATTAAATATAAAATTATAAAAACTATAAGAATATACATGATTTAAAGTATATAAAAAAAAACAACTCATACTAATCCTCAAAATATAATTATATTAAGATAATACATAATAATATAAAAAAATCCAGATACAAATATTTTGTGGATTGAATACCATAATATTTATATCCGATCCGAAATATTTCGGATACATATATAGATTTTTGGATATCATAATTTTTTTAAAAATTTTTGGATACGGATCCGGATCGAAAACGGATTTTTTCTGGATAATTGACAGGCTTATGAACAGGGTGATGCGCGTGAACGTGCGCGGAGCAGCATTGGGTATGAAGCATGCAGCGCGCGTGATGGTGCCGAGGGGGCGCGGGGGGTGCGTGATATCGACTGCAAGCGTGGCGGGGGTGGCGGGTGGATTGGGCCCACACGCATACACGGCATCGAAGCACGCCGTGGTCGGGCTCACACGGAACGTTGCGTGCGAGCTTGGGAGGCACGGCGTGCGCGTGAATTGTATCTCACCGTTCGGGGTGGCGACGGACATGTTGGTGGATGCGTGGCGGGGAGAAGGTGAGAAGCGGAGGGCGAAGGCGGAGGAGGTGGAGGAGATGGAGGAGTTTGTGAAGGGGTTGGGGAACTTGAAGGGGGAGACATTGAGGGCTAGAGATGTAGCTGAGGCTGCCTTGTACCTTGCTAGTGATGAGTCTAAGTATGTGAGTGGGCATAACCTTGTTGTGGATGGGGGTGTCACCACCTCAAGGAATGTCATTGGTTTGTAATGCTATTTTTTTGTGGTTTATTATTTATTGGGGTTTGGTTGGTTCATTACTTGATGTGTTAATTAATGTTGTAATATGCGCAGTCTTTTATCTATATATATGTACATTTCAAGTTTAAGAAATTGATTAAAATTGGATGTTCGTGACTTTTTTTTGTTATTTGTATTGATCTAATTAATTGTTTGAATTTGTTCAAATTGAAATTTTGAGTAAAATGGTACAGGGAGGAGCATTGGAATTTTTATTCAAATATATAATATGATTTGACTAGCAAGGAAATGAGTAGAATTATGATTCAAGGAATTTCTTTTCATTGGAACAACTCTCACCTGAATAAGTGAGAAATGCAAGTGAGGGAATTGTGATGACCTAGAGTTTCAAATTCATCCAATTCCAATCCAAACAAGTGAATTTTTATTCCACATGTTCCCAAGCACAGTTGAAATCACAAGGTTTGGAAACTTAAGGTCATTCCCAAAAAATCTAAGTTTTGGACAATTGTGTTTTTTTTTAACGGAAGAATATGGTAATGAATTAATGATCTGATGAAAACTTCATTATCGATTATATAAAATCCAAACTGCTAATTAGCTAGAATTGAGAATTACAATTCCAAATCTATCCAAAATGGTCACTCACTCAAAACATGCTTCTTAGTCATCCCATCAGATTCATTAGATCATGATTAAACTCTGAAAGAGGCTATGATTATCCAGATTCCTTAATGAATATAGAAATAAAAAGGAGCTGTAGCGATCCAATTAGTCTCCTAACAAAGCCATAAATTTATTTTAGAAAAATGGGCTTCATTAAAGTATTTTAGTTTGACTAATCAATAGATATGAGAATCTCCAAAAGACCTAGACAAATAACAATATCAAAGTCCAAGGAAGTGAGAAAAGAGATCAAGATGGGGTTGAAAATCTTGCCTTATATAGCCTACATGATGTATTATTTATAATGCTTTAACCAGTAAAGATGACAATTGAACACAATCAAGTTGTCATTAAAATATTATAAAAATGTAATACCGAATTTGGAGAAAGTAAATTTTTAAGAAAACTAATCAGAAAGGATTTACAGGAGCATCTCCAACTAGCCTATGAATAAAAAAGGGTCAATTGCTCAATTACCTCTACATCTCAACTCCAATATTTCATGTGCCCCCAACTTTTATTTTAAAAATGTTTGCACCCCTGCATTAAACATCCAATTTTTTCTGTAATCTGCAACAAACACTTAATTTTTTTTCTACCCTTATTTTATTAATCCCCCTAGTCGCACAAAATCACATTTTTTCCCTGTAAGTGCATATATGTTTTTTGTAAATTGGAGAACACAAAATGTAATTTATGTAAATATTATTTGAAAATGCATTATTATGTTATGTAAAAATCATAACTTACAAAACACTAGAGAAATATATACTAATGCATAACATTAATATATATGTGATTCTTATATTATCAAGAAATAAACATTTATTGGCCGTTTGACTAATTATTGCATCTCTAATATAGTTTAAATTGTGTTTTTTTCCTAATGATATATGTTTGCTAACTCGAAGGTGTAACAATAGATTCAATTTCAGCCAAAATGACATGAAGATGATCCGAGGAAATATAACATCTTAGTTCATTAGGGTTGGAAAAGAACGTCAGAATGCAAAAATTCGATGAATTCAAGTGCTTTGATGTATTTATTGTGATAAAATATTTTCAGGTGTTATACGTTAACGTATGTTTCTCTAGCATTTTGTAAGTTATCATTTTTACATGACATGCATAATATTGCACTTACATATGATATTTACATAAATTACATTTTGTGTTTTACAAATTACAGAAAACATACATGTACTTACAAGAAAAAACTGTGATTTTGTGACGCTATGAGAATTAAATGGAGGGTAGAAAAAAAATTGTGTTTGTTGCATGAGTATATTTTTTTTTTTTCAAAAAATGGGGACACGGAAAATACTGGGGTTGGGATGCAGGGTATTTGGAAAATTGATTCATAAAAAAATTACAGCCCCAACATCCCCAAGCTTTGATATGTGGAGAAAATTTTTGGTCTCTAGATATTTTGTCACATCTCCAAAATATCAAAGCAATTCATTTTCAATTGAGTCTCTTTCATGAATGACATATGAAGTCTTATTTTATTATAACTGCCTAATTTATCTTTTTTATGTTATAAAAAATTAGAATTTATATTCAAATGTGTAGCAAATTGTTCTCTAAAAATCGGTGCATCACCTTTAATCAGAGTCTTCAAAATCAAGACTTCCGATTAGAGCATCTCGAATGGAGATCTCTATAATAGAGGTTAAAAAATATTTAAAAAATTAAAAAGTGAGTTTAGAGTCTCACTATTAATTTATCAATTCCAACCAAAATCTCTATTTTCATTTCTATTCTATTTTATATATTATTTTTCATAAAACTTCAATTTGTAATATCCCTATTATTTTTTTCTATAGTATACATAATTGAGAAATATTAAGAAATTAAAAATATGTTTAAATTAAGGGCGCTGCTATCTAGGCCCCATAAATTAAGTCCCATTTGTGAGCCCCAATAGGTGGCACCCACCTATTGGTTCCCTATTTGACTTTTTCTAACTACCAAAATGACAATGACAAGACCACCCTTCTTATAATTTTAAAAATAAATTCTAACTAACTAATATTTAAATTAAATCTCATAACTGAATCCCACAAAAGGTGACACCATGAAATCCTCTCTCCGACCTAATATATTTCTAAAAACTTTGAATTTTAGGGTTTTGATTTGGGTGAAACCATATGAATGAAAAATGACAGATTTCTTCCCATAAAAATAGAATTGGAATTCAAATTTAAATACAGGATTTGAATTAACAAATACCTTAAAAAAATGGGCTGGAATTCAAATTCAGATACAACTGTATCTGGATTTGAATGAACAAATACCTTCAAAAAAGAGATGGAATTCAAATTCAGATACATGTATCTGGATTTGAATTAACAAATACCTTCGAAGAATGGGCTGGGATTCAAATTCAGATACAGGTGTATCTGATTTTGAATTAACAAATACCATCAAAGAATGGGGTAGGATTCAAATTCAGATACGGGTGTATCTGGATTTGAATTAACAAATACCTTTAAAGAATGGGCTAAGATTCAAATTCAGATACAGGTGTATCTGGATTTGAATTAACAAATACCTTCAAAAAATGGGGTGGGATTCAAATTCAGATACAGGTGTATCTGGATTTGAATTAACAAATACCTTTAAATAATGGGCTGGGATTCAAATTCAGATACAGGTGTATCTGGATTTGAATTAACAAATACCTTCAAAAAATGGGCTGAATACAGTTTTATCTGAATTTGAATTAACAGATACAGATTCAAGACACCTGAATGGATCGCCAATGTTTGCTCCACGAACCGAACACAAGATAAAAAAGGTTGCAATCGAAATCCTCGCAAAAACTGCAGTCGGATTGAATTTTCTATTTTTGTAAAATAGATTAATCAATATGTGTTTCGTGATCACAATCTCTTTTGATTGATATGATTGTTTTCGAAAAAAAGAGAAGAAACAACAGATCATGGAAAAAACAATATGTATAGACGAAACAGATCGTAAGGGTTTTCTGTTTGTTTCTTTAAATTGAATTGTTTATTTTCAAAAAAGAAAGAAAAGCATATCATAACCACCTCCCATTGATTGTGTGCCATTAATTGTGGATCGGTTACAATATTAAAATACAATTTGGGAATGAAGGGTAATTTAGATATTTCATCTTTGCCACCTCATGGGGTTTTAGATGGGGCCTATAAATTGGGACTAAAAAATTATTATTGTTAAATTAATATTATCAGTTCCGGATAATGTAATCAGCTTATGTGTTATTCAAAAAATTGAAATCTATATATCTGAAAAAATTGTATTTGGATATAGAATAAATGACATTTTAGTATATAAGTGTAAATAATAATTAATAAAAATAAAATTAATTTTAATTTTAATGAAAGCTAAAAAATAAAAAAATATTTTTAAACATTTTTTATGGAAAAAATCCACATAACCCCCTATAAATTGCTTAAAATTCATATAACCTCCTAATTTTTCCTAAAGGCCATATAACCCCCTCAAAACACATATGTAAATCTAAATAGCTCCTTTAAATTTTAATTGACAAATATGAACTTTAAAAAAAGTCAGAGGGTTAGATGGATTTTAGACAGTTTATAGGGGGTTATTTGAATTTTTTTCATTTTTTAAACATATTCAATATTAGACTTATTTGAATCGTATAGAGGATATTTATCTAATGATATTAATTTTATGAAAATAGAAATTATGTAAAAAAACGTTCACACTTTTTCAAATAAATAAATAAATAATAAATTAAGCCTCCATGTTTGGAGGCTTACTATTTGAGCCTCAAAATAAATAAATATATAATGAAGAATATGGAGGCTCAAATGTCTGCATTGTGGCGGACGGTTGGAGGGCTATAAAACCCCAACCATGCTCCTTTTTAAAGAAAGGAACATGGTTGGAGGTGCTCTTAGAGTATCTCTAAAAGATTCTTTACATCGCATTTTTCTCTATATAGGAGTAAAAAACCTTAAAATGCACCTCCAAAAGCCTCCCCACACCCCTCCCTAACTACATTTTTCCCTGACATACTCTTTATGGGTGGAGAGCCAAATTCATTCCCTACATCTAGAAAAGACTATATTACCCTTTTCCTCTTCTTTCATTCTTTGTTTCTTTATGTGGGCATATTGGGTATTTCCCTACATGAAATTTTTTTTATTCATAATAATAATTAATTTTTATTTATTTTTCATGTTTTCAAAATTTTAATTTACTTTTAATTAATTTTTTATTCATTATTAATAATTTTTATTTAAATAACTTTTTTTTCAAGTCAATATTTGATAAGTTTTAGAATATGTTTTTATTCATTTGATATTTAGACATCTTGTAATTTATAGATATCAAATGGGGTAAATTGGCTATTTGGAATGAAAATAGGATAAGAATGAGAAGACTTTGGGGAGGCTTTTGGAGATGCTCTTAGCCCCCGTTTGGAACAGGGATATATTTTATTCTAGAGTATAGATTTATCCAAGCATAAGTAAGTATAAATAAGGATAAAGTAATTTTCTGTTTGGTTGTGTTTTGAATTATTCTCGTTAGTAAACGTAAGAATAAATATTTTGTTGTTTGGATAAAATGTGAATAAAGTATGGATAAAGATTTATAAAAGATAAAAAAGTAATGATAGTTGATTTGACAGGTGATTTATAAGAGGCGATGACAGTTGATTTGACAGTGGGCCCACATATTCTTTGGGTGGAATAACCTTGGATAACTTTAATTCCAGGGGTTGATTGGAATCCATATACCACTTTATCTAGGTTTATTCTGGCATACTTTATCCGGGGTTATCTGGGGTAAACAAACAGGTGAAATTTTTTATCCGGGGTCTTATACCGGATCCAAACATGGGCTTAGAACATCTCTAATTTTATATCCAAACATTTATTTAAATTTAAATTTGAATAAAAATCATTCAAAACCCTCTTCAATCATTTACTCATACTTATACCAAATCAAGTTTTTACTCAAATCTATACCCAAATCAAGGGAGACTCAAACCTTTACCCAAAATTTTAACATTTTTTCCCTTTATCTCTAGATTTTCTTCCAATATGATATTTTTTCCCCTTCAACTCTATATTTAGTTGAATTATATTAGATGTCTTCTTACCCCCTAAAATCTTCACCATCTCTTAAAAAAATGTGGTATTTTTTCTTAAGTCTTATCTTTGTTTTTTATCGTCTTATTTTTACTCAAAAAATTGAGTAGTAAAAATGTTTGGGGAAATGATTTTGAAATTGTTTATAGAAAATAATTATAATAAGGTGTAAATTTTTTAAAAGATTTGAATAAAACACAAAGTGATGGTTGGAGACACTCAAATTTTAAATGAAATTTGGATGTATGTTTGAGTAAGGCCTGGAGATGGCCTTAGAGATACTCTCTCTGGAAAAAAAACCTTAAACAATTTATATGTTTTGATCCACGCTTCACAATAGCTTATATAATATATTAATTTTTGGGTAGGTCAAGTGGCCCTTCTCATGGCCACATGCTCACATGCAAACTAGGCCTGTCAACAGGTCGGGTCTAGACCCGGACTAACTCGGATCCGATTACACGTGTAATATAATCGATCCGATTTGGACCCGACCCAGTAGACTCGAACATACAAATGGGTCGGGTCCGGGTCCACCCCGCCCTGACCTGTTGGATCTGAAACCCGACAGTTTTAATAGTATATGCTCATATATTACAAGACTATTAGTATTAGTTGACTGATAATTTTGTTTTTTATTTATTAAGTTACAAGTATAAGTTTTAACTCATATTTGTATTCATAAGTCCATAACCAAACCCATAAATCATAACCAATAACCAACCAAATCCACCCATAAATCATATTTGTATTCATATATTAGTTTATTAGCTTTTGAATTTGTATAATCAATTGATTTGTTGCATGATTTATGTTCATTGTTTAGATTAATATGTTAGTATTTATTGTTTTGAATGTTGTTTAGATTAATATGTAGTGTTTATTCTTTTGAATGTTTACTTTGTGACACAAATAATTAACTATTAGCTCTCCCTTTTAGTTCATTGTTATATCGTTTAGATTTTTATTTATTTTGAATGTTATATATTAGTATTTATTGTTTTAAATTGTACAAAAATATATTCAAATATAATGTTATGACACTAATTTAGAAAGCTCAAAACTAATGCTTTATACAAAATTTTCATAATAGAATGATAAAGCAAACAAATTCATGAGCTCTCCATTTTTTTAGAAACTATAATGGGGTCGGGTCGGACCCGACCCAGGTCCGGGTCCACATTTTCGAAGACTCGTCAGGTCCTGGATTGGATCCGGACCCGACCTGTTGACAAGTTTAATGCAAACCACTCATAATTCAAAAAAATTTCCAATTTAATACTTCAAAAAGTCATTTATTTCTTAAAAATTTATCAGCCATTCTAGTCTGTTAGTCCACATTTATTTTTCATTGATAAATTTAGAGTCATGTTAGTCCCCTTTTATTTATTTTAGATGAATTTCGATAATTAACAGCCATTCTCGTCTGTTTCTACGATTTAAAAAAAAAATAAAAAAATTATCATTAATTAAGAGTTTTTTTTTATTATTTTTGCCTTAAAAAAGGAGTGCCATAATCAATCATTAAATTTTCTTGTGCATAACATCCATGTCAGCATAGATGTTTGTTCCTGATTGAGATGTTATTGATCAATCAACATATTTTAATTTCTTTACTGAAGAGGACTCACACCTCTCACCTTGTTGTTTCTCTTGATTAATTAATCCTGTTTTTTTATGTGTATTTCAAAGTTTTGAGTACAACCCAACTGTTTTGAGTACAACCCAACTTGTGCTGATGTAACATTGGAAAGGCTAAATTAAAAAAAGAGCTTAAATGAGTGGTCACAGGCTCACAGCCATAACAATAATCAGTCTAGTTGACAAGAGAGAGGACACCAATATTAATGTGTTCAAACCTATAAGTCTATATAGCCTATAGACTATAGACTATAGACTATAAAAAAAAAAAGAAGCTACAAGTCTATAGCCCAGACTTTATGTCAAACAAGGATTATATTATACCATTAAGTTTACTGAAGTTCTTATTAACAGTATCTGAAATCTGAAATGTGAAGATTATGAATGAATGAAGGGGGTTTTTTTTGGCTGGTTCTTGAAGACTGGGTCAAGTCAAAATTTTAAAGCTTTGATTTGAGCCAAGTATATCTGGAGTTTTAATTGATTTGAGTCCAGCATCATCTGTATGGTGTTGGATTCAAATAATTCACAACCAATTATTGTTTTTTTTATAATAAATGGTAGGCAATTGGTCACCAAAATTTTATGAATTATAGGGTGGTGTCTACTTAGAAAGCAATAAACTCCGAAGCATAAAAGGGGACAGATATATGGACCCCATTTATAAGAAACTCACCCCATTTAGAAACTCACCCAAGTCATTTTATAAAGATTACAAATTCACCCCACTATAAATATTAGTGCATGGACAGTGTAAACCCACCCCAACCCCATTTAAAACAATGGAATCTCTCTCTTCCACATTCAATCCCCATTTGCAAGCCCTCCGTCCATGCCCTCCAGTCCACGTGCTCCGGTTGCCGTCCACGTGCGCCGTCACATTGTCCTCTTCCACCGGCGACCATATATCATGACTGCTTTCGATCACTGTCATGTCATTGAAGGTAAATGCTTTCTTCTTCTTCTTCTTCTTCCTCTTCTTGTTGACCTACAATTTTTTTTTCTCTTAAAACCCTAGCTGAAGAAAGGATTTAGGTGGTATGGGTTTTATATAAGTTTTTATGGGTTTATTTAAATTAGGGTTGTCTTTTTTTTCATTCGGATTTTAAAAGATGAGTTGTGTAGATTATTTTGGGTTGTGAATGTTATTCTGTTTCCTGCAATACCTATTCAGACTTAAGCCATGTTTATAAAAACTAACTTTATTAGGACTGTTTTGATTGTGCATAATGTTTATGCCTATCAATGTCAACATGAAGTGCTTTGGTTTGGCATTACATTAAAATTAGCATGTGTCCAATAAACTCAATACTACAATGCATGTTAGTTTAGGCTTTTCCATGATTGATGTGTTTGATGTGTTACATGTGAATTGATGTGTTTGCATGATTGTTTCATGTGGAAGTCATTTGAACGATTGTCTTGGGTTAGATGTATGGGTTACATGTGAATTGACGTGTTTGCATGATTGTTTTATGTGGAAGTCATTTAAATAATTGTCTTGAGCTTTATGTCGGTACAGTCACGGTCACGTAGCATGTCCCAAAATTTAGAAACTTTAAGCTGATCTCCTTTTACCCTTATTTAATAATAGTTCTCGTCTTTCATTTCAGTCTTTCTATTTCTGAGTTCCAGGGGATAAATTTCATAATAACATCTCATTGGAGATGAATTTTTTGTTTCATGATTATGACAGTTTTGTTGAGAATGGTTTGAAGCATTGGTTGATTGAAGTAAATTTACACATTGGTTATGACATATTGATTGAACAAACAATGACATGTACAATGTACTTTTTTTTATAGAATGACATCTAAGAAACGCATTCCCCAAACTGCCTCTCTTCAAAGACGTCAATCACATAGACTTGTCAAAGATGAACCATCTAATTCCATTGTTCTTCATGTTGAACGAGAGGCAGAGCAAGATAAAATTAGAGAGCACAAGGTAGAGAGAGAGGAGGTGGTGGATCTCGAAAGGGGATCACCCTTCCGTTATGATGAACATGATTGACTTACCTGAATGGTTGAATTTTGATGTATTTTGATGTGTGACCAATGTATTTTGATAACTAATTAACATAACAATCTTGGTTTGAGAACAATGTATTTCGATGTGTGACCACCTGAATGGTTAGTTATACAATTTCGAAGTGTATTTTGATGTGTGACAAAATTATTGGTTATTGTGGAAATTAAACATTGTATGTTGATGTGTGAAAAATGTACATTAATCCTTAGTATAATCTTTTATGTACTCCTGTCCTTTCACAGGGAGACATGTTTTCTCTTATTTACGTTCGACGGACCTATTGGCGTATTTGCTCACCTAGGTTGACAATGGGTTAGAAGATTTTTATTACACCAGGTCGCCAATTGGTCTGTCGAACATAAACTAGAGGAAACATTCTCTGGACTCCATTCGACAGACCAATCGGCGAAACTGTAAAACGAGAAAAGGTAGACTCATTGTCGACATGGGTAATAAAAAAAAGCCAATAAGTCTGTCGAATGGATTCCAGAGAATGCTTAATTCATCTGGAATCCCGTTTGAATAACCAATCGGTGAACCTGTACAATGAGACTTGACAGCCATATTATCGACCTATGTAAGAAAAAAAGCCAATAGGTCAGTCGAATGAATTCCAGAGAATGTTTCATTTGGCTTAATTTTGACGGACCCATTGGCGAAATTGTAAAAAGGGACTCGCCAGACCCATTGTCAACCTGGATATTGGGGTGGGTACTGTAGGGGTGGGTTTCCTTTGACTTCAAACCTTTTTTTCTTTTTTTAACCTGGGGTGACTTTATAACTATATGGGGTGGGTATATAGCTCCCAAGCATAAAATAGTGAGACTTATATCTCAGGCAATCACCACTCAGTAGATAAGAACTCTACTATGGTAGAGCTCGAGCCACAATCGAACAAGTCATTGTTACACAATTATTTTTACTATCACATTTGCATATACTTCATCAGCCACCTACTCTCATTCATCTTGTTAAATTTTTTAAAATTTTATATGTGGAGTCCATATAATTTATAAAAGTGTGTGTGTGTCTATATATATATATATATTTAGTCCATAAAATTTATCACGGACCATCGATCACATGTCCATCGCATCGGACGGTCGGGTGCAATTCACGTCGACCGTTGGATGCGATGGACCCGCGATCAGGACAGGCTGCCGCACCGTGCGGCCGCCGCACCTAATCACTCGACTATATATATATATATATATATATATATATATATATATATATATATATATATATATATAGTCGAGTGATATTATACGGTCGTGCGGTCGCGATAACGGGCCGGTCGGGATCACGGGTCCATCGCATCGGACGGTCGGGTGCGATTCACGTCGACCGTTGGATGTGATGGACCCGCGATCAGGACGGCCCGCGATCGCGACCGCACGACCGCATATTATCGGAAATATATATATATATATATATATATATATATATATATATATATATATATATATATATATATATAT
Organism: Acorus calamus; assembly: GCA_030737845.1. NCBI lineage: Eukaryota > Viridiplantae > Streptophyta > Magnoliopsida > Acorales > Acoraceae > Acorus > Acorus calamus. The sequence goes on from CM060878.1 coordinate 24,333,138, forward strand.
ATATAGTCGAGTGATATCGTGCGGCGTCCCGTACGGTACGGGAACGACGTCGTTCGTCCGATCGCGGGTCCCTCGCATCCAACGGTCGATGTGAATCGCACCCGACCGTCCGATGCGATGGACCCGTGATCGACGGCCCGTGGTCGTTCGCGCACGTTCCCGCATCGCGAACCGTATCATTCCTATATATATATATATATATATATATATATATATATATATATACCCGAGTGATAGCGTGCGGCGGGCCGCACGGTGCGGATCTGATGTGCGTCATCCGATCGCGGGTCTATCGCATCCAACGGTTGATGTGAATCGCACCCGACCGTCTGATGCGATGGACCCGTGATCGACGGCCCGCGTGGTCGACGCAGCACGCGACAGCACGCCGCACCTAATCACTCCTCTCTCTCTCTCTCTCTCTCTCTCTCTCTATATATATATATATATATATATATATATATATATATAAAGCGTGATAATATGCGGTCGTGCAGTCGCGATCGCTGGCCGTCCGATCGAGGGTCCATCGCATCCAACGGTCGATGTGATTCACACCCGACCGTCCGATGCGATGGACCCGTGATCGACGGCCCGCGATGCGACCGCACGACCGCATGTAATCGGAAGTCTATATATATATATATATATATATATAGTCGTGATATTATATATATATATATATATATATATATATATGAAAATGTTGCGTGCGGTCGAACGGCAGGTGCGGTCGCGATCACGGGCCGTCGATCACGGGTCCATCGCATCGAACGGTCGGATGAATGCGATTCACGTCGACCGTTGGATGCGATGGACCCGCGATCGGACGGCCCGCAATCGCGACCGCACCCGCCGTTCGCCGCATATTATCGAAAATCTATCCCTATATATATATATCATTTCCTGACATATGCTATTTAAAAAAAAAATCAAAATGGCTGTCAATTGAATTTATGGTTGAGATGGGACTTTGGGTTGTTGGATAACATTTTCCATTCCTAATAGGGTTAGAGGGTAGGGTTGCAACTCCCGCAAGTTGGGTTCGGGTGACCCGAACCCGAACACAACCCGAAGTATAAGGTGTTTAATCCTAATTTGATTTAACCTGAATTTTAACTCGATGACTCTAACCCAAACCCAAACTATGCTAACCTGAATCAACCCACGAACCTCATTTTCAAGCCAAATTTTTAACAAAAATAACACATATTTCATTAATTTTAATCACCCACTAAAACAAACTAAGTCCACCAAAAAATATTATATTATGATCCAAAAGTAGATATTTAAAATAAAAAATCAAGGATCAATGATCCATAACCTATTTAGAATATCATATGGGTGTTCACTACATGTTCGGGTTATCTATGATGCCAATCCAAACCCAACCTGATTTCTGACTTAACCCAATTGGACAAATCGAACCAAACTCGATTTTTACTACACGGGTTCAACTCGTCGGGCTCAAGTTGAATCAAACCCAAGTTGCAGCCCTTTCAGTGGGTTGCATATTGAGAGCAAATTTGAACTGTTAAGGTATAAATGGATCATTTTCCGTTGATGAGACCATCTGAATGGGCCGGCCCATGTAGCCCATTATTTTAAATAAAATGTAACACAATTCATTTTACGGTTCAGAATGCAGGCAACACATACTTTTATTTTTTAAATGTTATATATCTCATCTAGTTATGCATTTTTATAAAAGTTGAAATATATATTTAAATGAAGTGAATGATATCATGTATAGAAAAAAAATTTAACGAGATATATATTTGGATATAGTGAGTGAAAATAGTTAATGAGGAATATAAGGTTGTATTTAAGACGGTAAAAAATACTGAGTTTACGTCAACTCTTTTTCAACCCCATTAATTGAATCTAGTCTCCCTTCTGCCAAAAATTTCTCCACGTTCTGATAAACTTACAATTTGGAAGTTTGTAACTAGAATAAGTTTGTAACTAGAGTATATTAGGTTAAAAAAAAAATGCAAAAAAGTAAAAATAAAAATAAAAATAGAATGAATTCATTAACGTAGGTGTTTGATTTTTTACATTTGAAAAATATTAAAAATTTTGGGAAATTTAAAATGACTGCTACAATGTTTGTTCCAAAATTTTCCTTTCCACACAAGACAAAAATGAGCTGGTTTGTGACACTGTTTGGTTTTGATTTAATATTCTAAGGAGTGTACTTCTAATTATTATTTCTATAAAAAATTAAATATTTTTTTTTAAAATAAAGAAAAAATTATATGGATTGCTATGTGGCAAAGAAATTGTTTTATCAACGTCCAAAGAGTTAATTAAACAGTATCAAAGCAAATGTTCCAAGAATCCAGGAATTCAAATCCCGCGATAGTGAATTATTGTTTTGATCACGTTTGAAAATGTAAAAAAAAAAAAGGATGATAGAACTAAGCCTTAATAGGCTACGTAGAGTGGTGTCCACAAAACACGAAACCTGTTTAGATTCCTCAATTTCAAGTGATTATAATTAGATCTCATTATCTTAAAAATGTTTCCTAATATCAGAAAATTAATTATTTATCCCACGTTGGGGTTGGCACTTTGGTAATCTCCTTCATGCATGCGCAAGGTTCATTAATTATTCCTTGCAACTGGGATTTTATAACTGATGGGGTTTCTTTGTCACATAAAAGTTTTTGAAGATAATGAATAGATTCAAATTTGAGGAGTTGTTAGATTTCTAACATTCTAGCATGAATGACATGTTCGTAAAGACCTATTTTTGCTTAATCATATTCTATTTATTTTAGTCTCTACCATGTTAGGGCTTAATTTAAGAAATTTTCTGTAAAAATCGGTCGTTATAAGGTTTCCTTTAATTATGAGAAAAAGGGATGGTATTAAGGAGAGAGAGATTGAAAGTTTTGTATTTCGATTATTTGATATAGTTAATCGTTTTCCACTCTCATAAGTGAACTCAGGCATATTTTGTCGAACCACATAAATCTTTGTATTCTTTTATATGGTATTTTGTTCTCTTAATCATTCTATAGGTGTTGAGATCTAACTTTACAAACATCACTGCATCAACATGAGTTAGGCCCATGCTTCTAGAAAATGGTCCCTGATCACATGCACGTCTCACTTATGATTTATGTAGATATCATTTAGAACGATCGAGTTCTCTAAAGACCTAACATCAGACTCCATAATTGAAGCTGGTCCATCTGTCTTTGTCCCACTGAGGAACTTGTTGTCCCCACACCAAAGCCTTGATGAAATGGAGGCTTATGATGTGAATAAAAACACACATGTGAAGCCATTATTTATCATATCTCTTCAAGTTCAAGGGATCCTCCAAAGCCATACATATTTTCCATCAGTGATAGGTACAAGACACACCAAAGGGCATTAATTTGGGTGTTCAATAATTGATGGGGATTTAATTAGGGTCTGTGGAATTGTGGGGGATGTATATGCTGGAGCCAACTCATGCATGACACGACAGGATCAATCACCATGTTTGAATTTGTCAATCAGCATCCTCTGCATGCATTGCGTCTCAAAAATCAATGAATGGCCGACGTCTCTTTGTCTCTGCATGCATGATTAGGTTTGGATGATGGATTTATTAGCCACCTAACATGTTTTGATTTTTTAAAGTTTAATTATAGTATATATATTTCATTTAATTTTTTTTATTGATGGAACAATAAAATAAAAATGTGAAATACATACTTTAATGAAGAAATAAAATTCTAGTTATTGTAAAAATATTATACAAAAACCTTATTATATGTGACAGAGACTTTATGCTGGATAAATTATAAATGTTATCAAATCTATGATAAATATTGGATTTTCTTTTAACTGATAAACCTTATTTGCAGACATACGTGCAAGCTCCTACTGTCTTATATTCGACCTCCTCGAGTTAAATATGATCATGTAATAATAAAAACGAGGTACAATAAATTATCATTGATTAATTTTGAATCAATCATGCAAAATTTTATTCATCTGATCACTGTTTTATGACAAAGAAGGCCCACGAAGGATTGAAGATTCCAAATTGCAGCTGATTCATATATATAGCTTGGTGTTTCTCAACCAGACCAAATGATACGTTCGAATTCATATTTGGGCGAATTCTGCGATTTAACTGTCAATTATTTTTTTTCAAACACGGCATTCTTCATTTTTTGTGCTAATTTTTCATGTGTATGGGATGTAAAAATAATGATTTTTAACAAACAGTAAGATTCTCACGATCGATCTCTCTCCCTCTCCACTGCACTTCCAAATGGGGCCTATAATTTTTAAGTATCTGGATGCATGCCTATCACATTGTTGGAGGAATGGAAACACATTAGTTAAAGGCCATGCTTTTATTTATTTCGATGATTCTCATTCATTTTTCCAAGTAATAAAATGAGTATTCAATATATTCGGGGTACCATTTGTTTACTGATTTTTTAAAATAATAATAATAATAATAAAAATAAAAATAAAAATAAAAATCAGGATGAGTATTATATTATTATTACTTAATAAACAGTTGTATAACTGGTATCCCTACCCATTATGCACACTGGATACACTTACGTTTATGTTCCACCCACGAAACTATTCGCATCTATTCTTAAGAAAATTACGAAAATGCCGTCATCCAAACGTGCAGAATCTCAAGAGTGGCAGTTTCGAAAATTATTTGAATAACAAACCCATATTGAACACTTCCCTGTCGGCCCGCACGCGTGGATTGAGAGTAACGACAAATATACAATCCACGCAAAGACCGCGGTCAACGCATCCCCACAGCTGGCATCTCGTCGTCATACGTATGAAGTTACGAAACTACCCCCATCCGAACCACAACCAAACAAAATCTTTACCATCCTCCCTCTTTTTGAAAATCCCCTCTAAAAAGTAAATTTAGTAATTATTAACTCACTATAAAAAAAATTTATGAAGTGGTATGCGATCAATCTCATTTTATTAGAATGAGGGGAAAGCCCAAGTTAACAAATTAAAACACAGTCTCAAATAAAATACAAACAAGCTATGAAATAAACTAAACCAAACGGTGCCTGATGAAGGGGTTGAGCGAGGGATGCCATGGAACAATAACAGACTACCCCAGGATCTCCAGTTTACCCCTTGCGATGCTGACCGAACTAGCACCGCCACACGCCTTCCCCCACTCTTGAATACTTCTGACAGTCAAATCCCAAATATTTTCAGTATATGAATAACATTTTATAAAGTTATTGTATCTTATTAAAAAAAAACGACGTTTAGTTTCTACCCTTTCTAAATATATAAATTATTTAACAACCCCGTCCATCTAAATACACATTATTATTTTAGAATCATTCAAATGTAGATTGTCTTTATAAAATCACACACATTTAATTTAATATAAAAATTGTTCATAATAATTTTGTATTAATCAGTTTTTGATGGTTTTTTAATAGAAAATATAACTAAACTTTTTTGCAAAGACAACTACAATTTGTAGGGGTCAATCTTAAAATAATAATATTTTTTTGAGGAAGGTTTTTAAATAATAATCATGGTATTTTAAATAACTACTGTATTTTCTATATTATAATATGTTGAAGAGAGGGTAAACCCAAAAATTATCCTATCAAATATGGGTAAACAAATAATAGATATCCAAAAGTAAAGTTAGACTCGTTATGGATCATTGGATCCGGTTAGTATACCAGAATTCAAAGATTTATATTTTAATTATTAATTATTGATGCTGTGACATGACACGTCTAGAATAATGAACAGAATTGATCCTCTTATATATTCGGTGTTTTATATACTTGTTGTATGCAAAGTTGGTTGCAACATAAGTTGATGCAAATTGCAACACCATAACGACATAAATTAAGATACATGAAAAAAAGGAAGAATAGAATAATGATAGATCAATCAAAGATGAAAAGAGCATTTGAATTTGTAAAATAAAAAATCAAAGTTATTTTTTTTTAAAAATGTGATACGTTGATCTAGTGAGACTGTCCAAAAAGGTCGTGGTCACATCCTTCGATTCGTTACAGTTTATACATCACAATCATTACATTACGTATAGTATTTGAAGAGATCCCCCTATGGCTTTAGATAATCAAAATGTACAGGTTTATGTATGTTTTAGGCTATTCAGGTAATATAGGGTGGACAAAAATCCATTAAATAATAAATTTGTACAAAAACTGAATTAATAATTAACTTATCGCTATTTCAATTTTCAAGTTTATTTAGAGCCTTATTCCTAAACTAGTGACATCTCCAAGAAGAGAAGAAGCAAAAAAGAAAACATAAAACCCAGTTTGATTCAGGGATAAACCTAGGATAGAGTTCAGAATTGAGATAAAATTCAGAAGTTATCTCATTTGATTAATGAGTATTTAATATATACTTTCATTGATATCTGTATTAGGATACATACATATAGTTGGATTTTTATAAAAAAATAATTATCCTACTTTATCATTGACTATAATTTATCCCAATTAGGATAAAATTTTAAAATCAATTAAATATATGACTGCCTATCATATATTCATTACACTGAAATAATTATTTCTTATTTTAAAAAAAAATTGGTGTTTTATTTAATATTTTTATTATTATACCTATGGACCAAACTGTTGCGGAAAACCTCCCCAAATAGATCTAGGTTTGAGGGTTTGAGAGAGAAGAAGAACTAATCAAACAAGCAATCACACAGAAGACAAGGAATTTACGTGGTTCGGGAAATTGCCTACATCCACGGGCGGCGGTGATGATTTTATTGAGAAGAATTGTCTATGTGCCTCTCACATATTTTGTTTTCCTCAAGAACTTATATAGAGGAAACAAAAAGCCTAAAGAGGAAACAAAATACATTTAAAAATAAACAGATTTAGAAGTCTCAAGAATCTTAGAGACAGATTTCACAATCTCCAGAATCTTAGAAATATATTTTGCAATCTCAAAATATATTTCATAATCTCTAAATATATTTCTCAATCTCTAAATATATTTCCACCATGACTTCAACTTTGGGCCATAGAAACTATAAATCTCCACCGGGCACTAAGTTCCGAAGTCATACTCAGCTTCCTCTTTCACATCATCTCCTCATCACCACATCACCGCCGCCGCCGCCTGCTTATCCGTGTAGAACATTGATCAAGTTCAAGCAATGCTCGAACTTGACCCCTGGAACCGCCTTAGTCATCATATCAGCTGGATTGTCCTTTGTACTGATCTTTTTCAAAGAAATAACTCCATCTTCGATCACTCCACGTACAAAGTGATATCGTATGTCAATGTGCTTGGTGCGGGCATGGTGTACTGGGTTTTTCGCTAAATGAATAGCACTTTGACTATCACAGTAGACGTCAACAATCTCTTGAGAGATACCCAAATCACCAACTAGGCCTCGTAACCACAAAGCCTCCTTCACCGCCTCTGTCACAGCCATATACTCTGCCTCCGTGGTAGAAAGCGCAACTGTAGGCTGCAACATAGATCTCCAGCTCACCGGTCCTCCCGATAGTGTAAACACATATCCTGTCATAGACCGTCGCTTGTCCAAGTCACCTGCATAGTCCGAATCCACATATCCACTGATTTGAAATTCACTAGTCCTGCGGAACTCCAGTCCTACATCCAAGGTACCCCGAATATACCTCATGATCCATTTCACTGCCTGCCAGTGCTCCTTTCCAGGATTCGCCATGTATTTGCTCACCACACTGACTGCCTGTGAAATATCGGGCCGAGTGCATACCATTGCATACATCAGGCTACCAACGGCACTCGCATAAGGAACATGAGCCATGTACTCATGCTCCTCATCTGTCGATGGAGACATATTGCCCGAGAGACGAAAGTGTGCGGCCAGTGGTATACTTACCTCCTTAGAAGTTTTCATACCGTATCTTGAAAGAACCTTCTCAAGATAACTCTTTTGCGCTAAGCGTAACTGACCTTTCTGTCTCTCCCTATGTATCTCCATCCCTAGGATCTTTCTTGCAGAACCAAGATCCTTCATCTCAAACTCCTGACTGAGTTGAGACTTCAGCTTGTTGATCTCCACCATGCTCGAAGCAGCAATGAGCATATCATCAACATATAAGAGCAAATAAATGAATGAACCAACCTCGAGTCTTCTGAAGTAGACGCAGCTGTCGTACTCGCTCCTCGTGTATCCTTGGTTCATCATAAACGTGTCAAACCTCTTGTACCACTGCCTTGGCGATTGCTTCAGTCCGTACAATGACTTCTTCAGTTTGCACACTAGGTTCTCCTTTCCAGCAACTATAAACCCCTCGGGCTGATTCATGAAGATTTCCTCATCCAGATCACCGTGTAGAAACGCCGTTTTGACATCGAGTTGTTCAAGCTCCAAGTCAAACTGTACCACAATGCCTAACAAAACACGGATGGAAGTATGTTTAACAACAGGTGAAAATACCTCATTGTAGTCTATCCCTTCCTTTTGAGCGTAGCCCTTGGCTACCAACCGCGCCTTGTACCTTGTGCCGCTACACTCTGGAGAGCCTTCCTTCTTCTTGTACACCCACTTGCACCCTATGGCTCGCTTCCCCTTGGGTAGTTCTGCAAGTACCCAAGTCTGGTTCTTGTGAAGAGACTCCATCTCCTCCGCCATGGCTGTCTTCCATTCCCTGCAAAAGGAATCTTTTGCTGCTTCTCTGAATGAAGACGGTTCATCACCATCGATGGTTAGTGCGTACGCCACCATGTCCTCAAACCCATATCGAACCGGTGCTCGGTGTGTCCTTCTGGATCTGCCTTCCACTAAGGACTGCTGCTGTGGTTGTTGCTGTTCCTGAACCTCTTCGTCATCCTCCGCTGACGGGCCTGTGGGAGTTTCCAACTCAACCTCAATAGCATCATCCATCATCCCTCCTAGAGAATCACTCTGCTTACTAGAAGTTTGTAAAGCAGACTCGTCGAATGTAACATCTCTGCTGATCACGATCTTGCGTTCCTCAGGACACCATAGCCGGTATCCCTTAACGCCCTCTGCGTAGCCTAAGAAGATTGACTTCTTTGCCCTTGGATCAATCTTACTTTCTCTGATGTGAAAGTAAGCGGGACATCCAAAGACCCTCAACGCACTGTAATCTGCAGGCTTCCCCGACCACTTCTCAATAGGAGTCTTGCACTCTATAGCTGTCGATGGAGATCTATTCACAAGATAGCATGCCGTGTTGACCGCTTCAGCCCAAAGCTCTCTACCCAAACTTGCGTTGGATAACATGCATCTTGCCCTTTCAAGTAGGGTCCTGTTCATCCGCTCTGCCACTCCATTCTGTTGGGGTGTGTTCTTCACCGTGAAATGCCTGGCAATACCGTTGACCTTACAAAACTCCAAGAAAGGTCCATAGGTGTATTCTCCACCATTGTCGGTCCTCAACCGCCTGACCTTCCTTCCCGTTTGATTTTCCAACAGCGCCTTCCACTTCTTGAAGATCTCAAACACCTCATCCTTACCCTTCATCATATAAATCCATACATAACGAGAATAATCATCAATAAAAGTGACAAAGTACCTTGCTCCGCCTTTCGATGGAACCTTCGATGGACCCCATACATCCGAATGGATGTAATCTAGAGTGCCCTTGGCCGTGTGAATTGATGTGCTGAATTTGACTCTACATTGCTTGCCGAAGACGCAATGTTCACAGAAGTCAATCTTCCCAGCCTTCACACCCTTCAACAAGCCTTGCTTGCTTAGCTCCGACATCCCTCTCTCGCTCATATGCCCAAGGCGCATATGCCACAACTGTGTAAGCGAGAGGCCACTGTCGCGTGATGTAGACACCGCAGCTCCACCAGTCACAGTACTCCCTGAGAGAATATATAAGTTGCCAATCCGGTTGGCTTTCATCACCACCAAGGCGCCACGAACCACCTTCAAGACTCCACCATAGGCTGAGAATTTATACCCATTAGAGTCTAAGGTGCCAAGGGAAATAAGGTTCTTCTTCAGCTCTGGAACATGCCGCACCTCTGTCAATGTTCTCACGACCCCATCATGCATCTTCACCTTGATCGAACCCCTGCCGACTGTTTTACAGGCCATGTTGTTGCCCATCAAAACAGAACCACCATCGACCTCTTGATAAGAGATGAACCAGTCCCGATTGGGACACATGTGGTAGGAGCACCCCGAGTCTAGGATCCATGCATCTTTGGACTGTGTTTCAGAAACAACTGACAAGACGTTCTCCGCATCATCAGAACCAGATTCAGCTATACTAGCCTCCTCAATCACCTTTCCCTTATTGTCCCGATTTAATTCAGGACAATTCTTTCTCATGTGCCCTTTCTTCTGACACTTATAGCATCTGATCTCCCGCTTCCTGGACTTGGATCTGGATTTATTCCTTCCAGATTCCCTCTCATCCGTTCTTCCTCTCACAAACAGACCATCCGCCTGTGAGTCACTATCAGAATCCTTCTTTCTTATCTCATGCGATAAAAGCGCCGCTGTGACGGTCTCCAATTCAATAGTGTCCTTCCCATAGAGCAACGTCGTCACGAGATGCTCAAGGGAATTAGGAAGAGAACATAAGAGCATTAGAGCTTGATCTTCATCAGACATCTTTTCATCTATTTTTCCTAGTTCAGAAACTAGTCTACTAAATAAATTAAGATGTTCTGCAATAGACATACCTTCCTTCATCCGCAGTGTATAGAGTTGTCTCTTCAAGTACAGACGACCAGTCAAGGACTTCGTCATGTACAGACTCTCCAGCTTCAACCAGATCGCCGCCGCAGACTTCTCCGTCGATACGTTGTGTAAGATATCCTTTGCCAGACACAAACGAATGGTACTACACGCCTGAAGGTCAAAGTCATCCCAATCATCATCCTTTATCGAACTCGGCTTTTTCTCCTTCCCGTCTAACGCCTTGTGAAGACCTTGTTGGATCAAGACATCCTTAACTTGGACTTGCCAGAGTCCGAAGTTAATCTTTCCGTCGAACTTCTCAACATCGAACCTCGCGTTCGAAACCCTCGCCATCTTTGAATTTTTCTTGAATGAACAAAACCCTAGAATTTGAAAATTCTAGATCCACTAAAAAAAATCCTAGATCTAAGCAATGGAACCTCAGATCTAATCAAAGAACTTCTAGATCTCACCAAGGGAAAACCCTAGGATTCAGAAACCCTAGGCTCTGATACCAATTTGTTGCGGAAAACCTCCCCAAATAGATCTAGGTTTGAGGGTTTGAGAGAGAAGAAGAACAAATCAAACAAGCAATCACACAGAAGACAAGGAATTTACGTGGTTCGACAAATTGCCTACATCCACGGGCGGCGGTGATGATTTTATTGAGAAGAATTGTCTATGTACCTCACACATATTTTGTTTTCCTCAAGAACTTATATAGAGGAAACAAAAAGCATAAAGAGGAAACAAAATACATTTAGAAATAAACAGATTTAAAAGTCTCAAGAATCTTAGAAACAGATTTCGCACTCTCCAAAATCTTAGAAATATATTTTGCAATCTCAAAATATATTTCATAATCTCTAAATATATTTCTCAATTTCTAAATATATTTCCACCATGACTTCAACTTGGGCCATAGAAACTACACAAACAAGGGAACACACTAATACAGACTTTTTTGCTTTATTTAATTACAAAGCAGGATGTAAAAAAAAGATAAATAAAAATAAATAATAATAATAATAACACTCTTGTAACCTTGTGAGGTCGGTTCCAACCCATCCCATGATCCTCCCCCAAAAAACACCCTCCATATATAGCTCTCTCCCCTAAATAATAATCATATATTCACATTCACGACCTTTAGAACCAATCACAACCGTCCTTTCCTCCTATAAAAACTCCCTCTCCAGTCCATGCAAAGCCCACATCACCCACTCGTGCCTCACTAAACACACACACACAAAATGGAGGGCCAGTCTTCGTCGACCACACCGATCGAACGGTTAGTAGAGGCCCTCTACGACGGGCTGAGATGTGGGGACACGGAGGCGGTCTCGGGCCTGATCGCGCCCGACCTAGAGTGGTGGTTCCACGGCCCACCGGGCCAGCAGCACATGATGATGGTGTTGACGGGCCAGGCGGGCCACAAGGACTTCCGGTTCGACCCGCGGAGAGTGGCCCGGGTGGGCCGGACGCGGGTCGTGGCGGAGGGTTGGGCGGGCTCACACGCGTACTGGGTGCACGTGTGGACTGTTGCGAACGGGCTGATCACGCAGTTCAGGGAGTATTTCAACACGTGGTTGACCGTCAGGGACTTGCGTCGCACGTGGGAGGAGGCGGAGGCGAACGAGGGCGGTACGATCTGGGAGAGCGAGGTGGGGGTGCATCCTGGCCGTTCGTTGCCCGGGCTTGTGCTGGCCATTTGATCTGTATTGGATGGTCTCTAATGGTAGGGGGTGGGGCTATTTGCACCCCTCTATTTACTGAGCCCACCCCTTGTCTAACCCCACCCCACCCAAATAACTTAGGTTCTATACACCCCCCAGTATTTATCTAATATTTCACTCTCTACTGCACACCCTTTTCATCTAAACCCTAAAAAACAAAACCCCCAAATGTGTCTCTCTTCTTCCCTCCCATTTGGTTCTCTCTCTCTCTCTCTCTACCATTAGAATCAGAGGAACTCGTGTTCAAGCTGGAAGGCAAGATTTTTTCCCTATAGATTTTTCTTTCAATGAAGAGTATCTAGGATCTGTTGATGTAAAAAATCCATATGGTTTAACTCCATTAATGGCATTGTTAGCATCTTCCTGTCTCAGTTATTCTTCTTTCTCTACATCTTTGGTTTTCCCGTTAGTCTAAGCTTAAATGATGGAGGGGTGTATAGTTCACTGTGCATCTACCAATGACAAATGCCTTTGTTACTATGAATTTCACAACTTCAATAAAGATCTAGTCTTTTGTCAATTTGGAGACTTGGGTTTTGCTTTTCTGCTTTAGATTTTTAATTGGATGTCTGTTGATTATCTCTTTATTGGGTTTCTTAAGTGGAAAGGATTGAAGCAAATGTTTCTGTGTTTTTGGGCCTTTTTTTTGCTTTGTATCTAATTGTGCTTATTATATTGGTATTAGCTAATGTGATTGTTGTTGGTATTGTTCTCATGTAGATTTTTTGTTTAGAAGACAGAATTAACATGGTCCTTTAATGATACTTAAAGAAAATTGTATGTTTTTCTTGTCTAATATGTTAATATGTGAAGTGATAAGTTTTCCTCTTTTACTTGTGCATTGGAGATTGATTTCTATGAGCCCGAATCACAAAATTGTGAATTGTGATGTTTGTTGGGAACTATAAAAGTGTGGTTCTATAGCCTAAATTATGAAGTGAAGTTTGAATCATGTTTAGAACAGGAGCTTGGTTTACCCAATCTTGATGACTATGTTACAAAAGCAGAGGTTAATTTCATAAGTATACATTGAAAAAATTTATGAATTTATTTTGTGAAGAAGAACCTTTGAAGGTGACTCTCAAACTAATGTCACAGATGATGTATACATATTTAAGTTTTATTGTGCTACTGTTATGTTGTCATGGCTTGTATTACTGCTCATTTAAGAAGACCCTTCATGCAATGACTTAATTTACATTGTCCAAACATTTTGGTGTTCTAATGGTTCAGTTATTTGGGCATTGCATTCCACTTGCTTTGATTTAGGTCACTTCATCGAAAAATAGGAATAGAAATCAATAATGAAAAATTGAAGAGGGTAATTGGGAGGTATTAAGTCAATGAAGAATGACCAAATGCACCTGGCAGATCATCCTCATCCATTCATACACTTCTTCAAATCAGGGTGTACATTTTTTTTTACTTGGACTGGTAAGAGTTGAATGTTAATTGATGAAAATATTTCACTTTCTTATCAAGAATGGTTTACGTGTTAAATGATTGTGTAATGAGTAAATATTTTGGCTTCTATTGGGTCATTCCAGCGACTGTGTTTATACCTGAGATTTTTCTTCTTAAATTCTATATATGTCTAGCTCTTTGCGATAAGTAACTATAGCTTGCATTACCATTACTTTTAGACATCTCTTCATTTTGAAAAATATTCCGTTAATTCTATTTATAGTTTCTTTTGAATCTCTTACACTTTTTTAATTGAAATATATATATTTAGGTAATGAAATGCATAATATTTATGTCATTTGTAATAGAGTATTTCTGAGCCATATCTGCCAGATAGATGCCTCCGACAGCTTGGCCACGTCCAATCCATTCCAAGAGAGCCAATATAACCAAATGGAAAGACCAAAAGACCACGCTTAGCTAGTAGCTATCGAGTGACATATGAAAGTAATGTCACCCAAATGGAGCAGTGGGAGGACGTCGTTTTAAGTCTGAAGACAAGAGGTCCCCAGATTCTCAATCCATGGGACACAGTTCCAGAGTATATAGGGTGGTATAGAAGACTAAGCCACCGTTCTGTTTCAAAACCAGATAGTAGAAAAAATTTTAGGTACACCAACAGTTTGGATTCGACTACTCCACAAGAGGATTGGGTAAGTATAGTCGTCCTTTATCATTAAATGATAAACTCTAATAGTATTTTTTGACACATTAATTTTTTTTCCTGATGTAGCGTACTACTATTTCACAATACTTGCATCCATTGGTGGGAGGGCGATATTCAGCAGGTGTTTGGCAATGACATGTACAGAACGTATTGGACTACTGTCAAGACTGTGGTCGACAGTTGAAGCAGTGGAATGTGATCATTTTGTACATCTTCAACAGATCATTTTGGTTTATCTATGAGATCAGTTATGTGTTAGGTTTGTTTTTGTAAATCACTTCAACAAGTATAGTTGTTTTTTGTCGGAGAACGTGTTACTTGTTGAATAATGTTTATATGGTTATTATGGTGGTATTGATCAGTGTTTATACAACTTATGAATGAAAGAAATGAGTTTTGAATGTTTATTAATGTTTATGTGTTGATGAATGTTGTTGAACCACTATATGGCTTCTTTGGCTTCAACAGGGCTAATACTCCATTAGAGAGTATGTTGGATGATTATAATTTTTTTTCCTTATGTTATGACAGGAAAATTTTACTCAATCATCTATGACTATAACTCACAACTTCACAGACCAAGTACTTCTTTTAATTGGTTTGATGTTTTACCTTGAACATGCGGACTTCTGTTACCATAGACTTCACTAGTGTCTAGAGATAACATATTTATAGACACCTTAAATGTCTAACACATTCCAAAACCTACGGGTTTCATTTCTGTTCCCATAAACTGCAGTAGTGTCTAGGTATTACATGTCTGTAGACAGCTTAAATGTCTAACCCATCCCAGAACCTACGGGTTTCAATTCTATTACCATAGACTTCAGTAGTGTCTAGATATGACATATTTATAGACACCTTAAATGTCTAACCCCTCCCAGAACCTACGGGTTTCATTTCTATTCTCATAGACTGAAGTACTGTCTAGGGATTTCATATATGTAGACAACCCAACTGTTTAACCCATCCCAGAATAAGTGAGTTTCACTTCTGTTGCCATAGACTGCATTAGTATCTAGGGATTTCATATTTATAGACACCTTAACCATCTAACCCATCCCAGAACCTATGGGTTTCACTTCTATTCCCATAGACTTCACTACTGTCTAGGTATTACATATCTGTAGACACCTCAAATGTCTAACCCATCCCAGAAAAAACTGGTGTGTAAAGAAGGGGTGTATTTAGTACCCATTTATAAATGGATCTTCAAAGCTTTACCCATTTAAAAGGGGTGTGCTCAGCAAATAAAGGGGTGCAAATAGCCCCACTCAATGGTAGGACTGTTGGGGGGGGAGGGGTTGGGGTTTGGTAGTGTAGTTTGCATGGTGGGGGGTGGATTTTGTATGGGCTCTATGCCTAAGGCTGCGTTGGGTATCAAGATTGTAAACTTGATTTTAGTAAAAAGCTGCATTTGAATGAGTTGGTCTATTGAGTTGTGTTGTTTTATTTCAAACTTTGAGCACTGTTCCACACAATATCTTAATTTAGTTGGGCCTTAAGAATTGATTTATTAAATAGCTTAAAGACATTTTAGTCACTATAAACAACAATAAACCCATATAAATTATTGCAAACCTAGAGTCAGGCATACATGTGCTTTAAACTGCAATGGTTAAATAATTTATTTCATGAGTTAACTTTTTATCTAATTTAATATTATATTTTCATAATATTTCATCCATGTGAAACTTTATTTTGAGCACATTCATCCATGTGAAATTAAACATTCATATAAATCATTGAAAAAATAGAAAAAAAAAACAAATAAATCCTTTAAAATGATAATTTCACCCTTGATCAAACTCATTTTCACTTTCTTTTTTTTTTTTTTTAGATTTTGCTGTTGTTGTTGCCTACTGCTCCATTGTTTTTTTTTTCTTCTATTTCAAACAATTGTAATTTTGAGGATAATTTTATATATGTATTGTATTTAGTATAATATAGATATTACTTAAATTTTTTATTTTACATTTTGATGATGTGACAATTTTAAAAGCTCATTTTAATCACCATGTTTTACATTATGTAGAGCATAATAGTCAAACAACACACATAGTTAATTTTAACCATGATGGGTGATAATAATTAACAATAGGGATGCATTATACATTTTTTATGTTACTATGGTTGTAATTGTTTTATCTCAAGTTTACAAGGATTTATATGCATGAGTTTACAGATGTTTATAGGGATTCAAATGTCTTTAACCCTTATTTAACATATCTTTCAATAGACTAGGCAGGCTCTAAGAATTGATTTATTCAATTGGGCTTTAGGGGATCTTTTAAAGAGGCCCTAATATATAATTAAAAAAAATAGTTTGCCTGAATCTTGCACTTACATCAAAACCTTTATATTATATATGCATCTAATAAATAATGAATGGATTTTTCAATTAAATAAATTTTTACATCCATAAAGAGAGCTCAACTTAATTAGTAGAATGAAAAATTATAAAATTCAGAAAAATATATTTACAAATGAGTTTGAGCACTATGTTAACATAGCAATATTTTGGAGGCCTTCTGAGCTGAGAGTGAAAACAGAATAGCTTTAAGAGAAACATATATATAGAGAGAGAGATACAATGAGAGAGAGATATTGGAGAGAGAGAGAGAGAGAGAGAGAGAGTCTTGAAATTGAAATAACAAGAGAGGGAGACATTACCATTATGGTTGGAAAGATTTGGGGGAGATGAGAAATTTTAAGTTTGATTTAGAAAATGAGAAAAATTCATTCACTCTTTAATTAGAAAAATTAACACATCCCACCATTCTATTTTTTTAAATTTCATTGATCACATGATTTTTAAGGGGCCTCCTTGGGTGGAGGCCTTAGACAATTGTTTTGACAGCCTTTGCCCATGATTGGTTCTACATTAGACGAGATATAAATTCAAACTTCAGAATTTTTATAATTAAACTAAATTAATTAGATGATACATTTTTTCAAAGTAAAAACTCATATTCATCAAACATGAATGAATCTATGATAAATAAAATAAAATAAAACGAAAAAATTTATTCATGCATGACAAATGAATACCAACTAAAAAGAATATCCATCTAATTCTCTTTTAAAGATTTATATAATTATTTTATATTCAAATAAGCTATCCATGAACCAAATGTGCTAAATGAACCCAAAATGAAACATTACGTGCTACTCTTATAATTGACATTACTCAACATTTAAATCTAATTGTAAGTATGTTTTAACTTATTAAAATATTTTAGTGTAAATTGGTCCCAATGTGGCTCTGGTACCAGGACGTGAATGTAAAATCATATGCTTTCAAATTCTGCTTTCAACCATTAAGTCATGGGTACAACCCAAATAGAATGCACATTGGGTAGAGATGTTTTGGTTTTTTTCTGCTTGCATTGTGATATCATTTATATATATATATAAATAAAGAGGCATGTTTGCCTATGAAGCATAAAAAAATAGTAAGTAATAAAACATTTTTTTCATGTAACTAACAAAAATAAAAATATTCAACCTCCTATTAATAAGATGGTAATACATGATTTATGTTTTAATTTTGATGTTGATTATAAGAAAATATTAAAAAAAAACAATTAATAAAAAAAATCATTTGGGGCTCTAAAAATCCGAGCCTGTATCTACTCGTAACACTCAATAAAGATGTGACAACTATCATTAAAGGGTCAGCCAATCAAAATTCTTTGCTTAGCTGTTCTGTGTACCCCATGAAACCCTAACAATCATATAGACCACAAACCATGCCAAAATGCACGTCACACTGAGAAAGGAAAAAGTTCACCCTTCCATTGAAGTTGTAAGAAGAAAAATATAAATGTGCCTGTCAATTTTTTTTCCCTACAAAAACAGAAGAAAATGTGCCTGTCAATTTAAATCATGCAATCCATGTCCCTATAATAATGGAATTTGATGAAAAATAGGACTTGTGCTTGAAAGGAAATCAATGATAGACTATTCAAATGGGACAACAAAAAGGGGAATCAAATCAAAAGAAAAAAAAAACACAACAATACTGGTGGAGTGGTGGGTGAGGCCGTATGGATGGAATAATATGTAGGGATATTGAGTTTTGCTGCATAATGTCTTCATTGGCTGGGTATTTAATTGAACATCATCAACATGGAAGCATTCCAGTTTTTTTATTCCTAGATTCTTTATCCATACAACATATGCATGTGGTAAAGTATATGCTTATCTGTTCATGAGTTGAGTCTGTATGTGTACGCTTAGTGGCCAACTTCTTTCCTAAGGGGATGTAAAAAAGGCAAATTTTTAAAGAGATATTGTGACCCACTATTCTTTTTTATAAAGAAAAAAAAAGAAGATATTTAATCACTTTTTTAAGTCATAGCCATAGGTTTTCTTTGTTAAGTCATTTGTTATTAAATGCTTTGTTCTAAATTATATATATATTTATTATATATTTTATAATAAGGGTTGGTTACATAATTCAATGGTTAACATTAAAATTTACCGCCTTGTTTTTCTTCTTCCCATACTTCTTCATATTTCTCTCCTTCTTCCCTCTCTCATTGCTTTTGAGACAAGATTAATGGTATATAGTTTATTATTTTCTCCAAAAAAAAAAATTCAAATTTACAACCGTAATGTCCTAGTTTTAATTACATCGCTTACCATATATATTTACATCATTCATGCTTTGCATATACATTCATACCTCTAGAAGTGTGTTTGTGCATGCCCATTAAAAAAAAAGGAAAGTTGCTTTAATCTCACCTTATTCTAATACTTTCCATAATATCATTATGAAAATTCTATTTAAATTACCTTTTATAATGCTTCGAACATTGATGAGTAACATCATATCCACTAATATTTTCAAAAATTGCAAAGATTACGAACCTTTGAGGATAGATTACGAAGGTACATCACAACATTTGATTCCCACAATTAGTGTGTAGCTTGGAATATATAATCCCCTTGACACCTCCCACATTATTGACCTACAAAATAATAATTCTCTTATCATGTAAAAGCCAATTATCATTTTATAATCTCTCTAGCTATGCTGTTGTTTTCATGGTCCCCTGAGATGTGTCATATGTTTTCATAGCAGATTCTTAGACCCCGACAAACTTTAAAATGTCACAATTATGCGAAATAAACCTCCATTTGAACACATTTTTTGTAGCTAATTAATTCCAAGGGTGACCATGACTTCATACTGTTCCTTGAATTTTGAACCCATACCCAAGCAGGGCCCCAAATTCTATATGTGGAGGTGGATTTTGAGTATCCCTTCCTGGGCCGGATCTTCGTTGATCCGGGCTTCTGAGATGGGTCCGGAGAAATGGTTTGAGCCTGAACTCCTCCCTTCGTCGATACTCCTCGCCTTGATCGGAGCGGAGTGCTCCTCGTCGTCTCCGGCTTCCAAGCACCTGTCACTCACACCAGTGTAGTGCCGGCTAACGCCCCTCCGACGCTCAAGTCAGTGATTCACCTTCTCGGAGGAATTTAGATATTTTTTCTGACTGAAGCGAGAGGGAAGAGTGTATTCCGTACCTGAGGAGGGAGGGGTAACCTCCCTTTTATAGCGGGTCGGGGCGTGCCGATCGGGACCTCGAGGAGTGTCCATAGCGTGATATGGTACTTCCTGCTAGGCCTACGGATTCGGGACACGTGGCGTCTAGGGATCATCATTAACCTATAACGGTTTCCCTGACGCCTCGTCCTTATTGTCGTCAGAGAATATTCCCTTCGCCAATTGTCTTGAAGAAGACAGGGGGGGGATCCATATCTGGTTTGTTACTCAACTCGGGCACTGACGTGCCCTGGCCCGAATAGATCGCTACAACCTTGTCCTTTCGCATGACTTCACCAGACGACTGTGTATCTCTGGTCGGGCGTTGTTGTCATGGTCACGCCGTGGTCGGGCATACGGTTCGCCCGACCTGACCTACTCTCGTTCGTCCTTATCTTCTGCGTCCGGGTTTCCCGGGCCCATAATCTCGTCGGGCGAGGTTACCTCCCTTGGGTATCGCCAGATGGGTCTAACCTCGAGGCCTGGCTAGTGGGCCTGCCTCTCTCTTTGGGCTGGCTTCATGTTAATCGCGAGATGGCCTTTATCCGGGTTGTTCCCTACTTTCTGTCTTGTTCGGAATTGCCCTCCTATACTATAAACAAAAACTAAAATTAGCAAAATTCATCGATAACCTTTTCTAACTTATCTAATGTAGTGTTTGAAAGTGAGTCTAAAAACAGCTTTTCACTTAAACATGAATAGCTCTTGAAAATAGCTGTTATGTTAAGAAGATGTACTTTTGTTAGATTTCTATCATAATAAATGATCAAAAGACACAATATCTTTATTAAATAAGATGTCAGTGGATACAATTAAATATACGATTTATAGTGATCTAAAAATAATTGACATGTATTTTAAAGGTATACATGCCAAAAAAAAACCAACTAAAAATTATTAATCGAGGAGCATTGTGAGCCTTTGAGAATTTAGATTATAATTCATGTGATAAAATCATAATCTCCAAAAAAAAAAAAAAACTGTTTAAGATGTTTTTAAACCTTGTTTAATATCAGACCACCAATAATTGGTTAGATTGATGTGTCATTTGAGGACTTATCCTCTGGAAGTTCAGTTGCTCCAGGAGGGTCCATGGAAAAGACATCAACCATTGAAATTTGATACAAATTCATTGAATTAATGTGTAACGATTGCGATGTCCTTGTGCTGGATAACGTATCACATGCAATTATGATTATTTTCTTGTAAACTGTATTGTTTGCATGAATTTGATAGCTCTGGATTTCTGATTTGGAGAAATGTGGCACTATGAATTCACATCTCTTTTATTTTATGGATTATCACCACTGAATTAACATGATGTTATATTTTTGGGTGAAGAGACTCATCTCTTGAAGAGCGTTTTACAATTCCTGTGATTGGATACATTATTCTCTTTCCATAGAATATGAGACACGTTGAAAGTTTGAAGAATTTATCTTTAAATAAAATTTATTTTAGTTTATTATTTATTTATATAAATTGGCATGATATTAGTTCATGATAAACAAAGCCATAATTGCCCATGGAGAAAAAGATGATGGAATTGACATTTAAAACTCCAACCCCCCCTTTGGGGTGGGGAATAAACCCTGGATAGGGGAGAATACAGTAGAATAGCCCCCAAACAGTTGTTTGTTCTAGAATAAACCTTGATAGTTATGTCTGGATAAGCTAGGATAAGACCTGATAACTATTCTCAGAAAATGCTAGAATTGTTTATCAGGGCTTATCTATACCAATGGATAAAAATACCCTTATCTTTCATTTTAAAAAATTTATCTTACCTAATACTCTCTGCACACATTCCAAAAACTATCACATCTATCACATCACACACACATCTCTCATACTTATTCCCAAACACAAATAATTTATGCAGGGGTATAATTGTCATTTCAAAAATCATAAACTCTTATCCATCTCTTATCTACCATTTATCCTTACTTTATTCAAGGTCAACCAAACAACAAAAAAATTAATTTTACGTTTCCTAATAAGAATAATAGAAAAGACAACCAAACAAAAATTTACCTATTCAGCATGAATTGTTATCTATCCCAGTATAGCTATCAAGGGCAAATAACCTTATGTCACACCCCAAACAGGCCCCACAAGATCATAGGCTCATTTATGCTTTAAGCCCTCGTTTGTGTAACGGAATAAGGGAGTATCAGGGTGGTATAAGAATAGATAGGAAAAATAGTTGTTTGTTTGAAGGGTATAACTTGGTATTACTATGCCAGTTTAAACGAGTATAAGAGAGTATAACAATTCTAAGCAACCCCTAGGATAAGCTATACTCACCTTATCTATTCCCATGGGCCCACATGCCAAATCAACTTTTTACATCTCACCACATCAAATCACCTATCAACACCTCTTATACATCAATGGGCCCACATGTCAAATCAAATTTTTTACACTTTATTTATATTTTATTATTTATCAAACAAACAACTCAACCTTTATTCTTACGTTTTCCAATGAGAATAAAAAAATACAACCAAACAGAAAATCTTTTATTCTTGTAGATTTGTTATCTATACTGGCATAGTTATCTATCCATAATTACTCAATTCCACCATCCAAACGGGGGGTAAGATTTTTATTATTGCTGCAATCAGCACACATTAAATACCAATATGTGCTAAAACTTTAGATACAATTTTCACAAAGATTACGTGTGTTGTAATTCTAAAACAATGCATTAAATAGACATAGTGTTCTAAAAAGATTCATCGAATTTGAAGAAAAAATAAACAAATCGGGTGAAGAAATTGATTGAATTTATCAAAGATAACATTCAAGATTTTGTGTTATAATTACAAGAGGGATTTTCGTGAAGATTGATCACAATTGATTAAATAGGATCATATTCAATAGGATTTTATGGGATTGTTACAGTTGTCACGCTTTCTAATTTTGGGTTGATAATAAATGGACCCGGATCCGACATCCAACCATTTAAAAATTCAAGGAATTTTTGCATATGTATCTTTTTCAAATTTCAATTTTGTCAAATTATCCCAGTCGAAAACATGTTTGCATCAATATTTTTAAAATATTTTTTAATCTCCGTTTTGTTATTGTTAGAGGGCTGTGAAATCTCTCATTTACCTTCCTTTTGTCCAATTAGAAAGTTTTGAACCTCTCAAACATCAACAATTTAAAGAAACAAGGGATCAGGAGTGGATATTTTAAAGAAAAAAAAAGGCATTGAAAGAAAGGAGGAGGTTAGAGTTTACTGTTGAGGGTAGTGGAAAGAAGAAGGAAAGGGAAAGTAAGGAATTTTTTCATCTATTTCCAAGTGAGGGTGTTTAATCTTTTTGTCGTGTGCAGTTATGCTTAGTAACTATAGTTCATCTAAAACTTGTTTCCGTATGGGGTGTGATATTGGATTATTCGCTTCTACTAACTATACTGAGATAGATAACAATCATGGTTGAATAAGCAATTTTTTGTTTTATTGTCTTTTATGTTATTCTCATTGGGTCTTTTATGTTATTCTCATTGGGAAATGTAAAAATGACTTTTTTGTTGTTTAATTCACATTGGATAAAGTAATGATAAATGACTCATAAATGATAAATAAGAGTTTTTGACTTTTTAAATGATAATTATACCTCCTGGGAATAATGTGAGAGATGTATGATTGATTTGATAGATGTGATAGTTTTTGGAATATGCATGTGTGAAACTGTTAGGTGAGATAAATTTTTTAAAATAACAGAGAAGAGTATTTTTATCCATTGGCATAGATAAGCCTTGATAAGCGATTCCAACATTTCCTTATAATAGTTATCAAGCATTATCCTAACTTATCCAGACATAACTATTGGGGTTTATTCTATCAAAACAAACAACTTTTTTGAGCTATTATCATGTATTCTTCATTATTCTTACCTTATTTTTCTAGCCGTACAGGGGGGTAATGATGCGTGTTTCTAGAGTAGGGATGCATTGATTTAAATAATTTCAAGGGTATTGATGCAAACGTATTTTTAACAAGGATGTTTCAACAAAATTAAAATTTAATAACCCTTGTTGGATACATAATAAGCTTTATTCTTGGGTATACAGTTATTCTGGCATAAGTGAGTATAAATAAAGATAAAGTGATTTTGAGTTTGGTTGTGTTTTGAATTATTTTCATTCGGAAACGTAATAATAAATTTTTTATTGTTTGGATTAAATGTGAATAAAGTGTGAATAAAGATTTATGAAAAGTTAGAAAATAATGATAGTTGATTTGACATGTGATGACAATTGATTTAATAATGAACTCACATATTATTTGAGTGGAATAACCTTAAATAACTTTAATTTCAGACGTTGATTGGAATTTATATGCCAGTTTATTTCAAAATAATTTATCTTTGGGTATTCCCTGCATCCAAATAATATAAAACACATATTCTGTTTTATTCTCACTTGTTCTCTATAGTCCCCGTTTGAATAGCGGAATTGAGTTATTCTGGATAGATAACTATACCAGTATAGATAACAAATCTACATAGATAAGAGATTTTCTGTTTGATTGTGTTTTTTTTATTCTCATTGAAAAACGTAAGAATAATGATTGAATTGTTTGGTTGATAAAGAATAAAATATAAATAAAGTGTAAAAAAGTTATTTAACATGTGAACCCATGATAATAGATAAAGTGAGTATATCTTATCTTAGGAGTTACTTAAAATTGTTACTCTCTTATACTAATTTAAACTGACTTAATAATATCAAGTTATACTCTATAGACAAACAACCATTTTACTTATCTATTCTTATATCACACTTATACTATCTTTATACCCGTCTATTCGGCTTCCAAAACGGGCATATGCAACTATTTCCAAAATGGCAAAATGGTATAACGAATGACATCATCGCACGTGACAAAGACAACTGGCAAATATTCACCATAAACGTGTCACCCACCCGTCCAGATCCATTATTCCAACCTTGTACGAGTCTCTCGAATCTTCCGATTAAAAAATTAAATTAAATAAAGAAAAAACCACTCAACGGTTTTCCGAGCAGTTTTTCATCCAAACAGAAATTTTTTTTAATAAAAATCCATTCTTTTATTAATAATAAAAACCAAACATCCATTACAAACCAGACCTCCATCATGAGATCTTAACATACCAACAACTTATACTAATATACGTTTATTCAAAACAAAGCCTTCAAAGATAGAGAGATCACTATTATTTATATTTATATTTATATCAACCTAGATAGCCAAAACCAGGCCAGGCACGGACTCCTCGGAAGGCGTGCTCTCCCAGAGCAACTGCTGAGGCAGGCAATGCAGAGACGACGACGACGACGACGGAGGCGGCGCGACACGTGTGACGGTGACGGAGGTGTTGAAGTACTCCCTGACCTGGGTGATCATCAACCCATCAGTACCGACAACGACAGTCCAGGCGTGGACCCAGTTGATGTTGCGGACGGAGTCAGAGCCCTCGGCGAGGACGGTGGGTCCGAAGGCGTCGATTTTTCTGGGTTTGAAGAGGAAGGGTTCGTTGGGTGAGAGACCAGTGAGAAGGCGCATCATGAACTGGAAGTGAGGGGGGCCATGGAACCACCACTCGAGGTCGGGCGCGAGGAGGCGGTGGACGGTGGAGACGTCGCGGGTGTTCAGGGCGTCATAAAGGGCTAGGACCACTGACTTGTTGAGCTCCTCTGAGGGTGCTGCTGATTGGGGGTTTGGGTCTGCCAGTTCTGGTTCAGAGAGAGATGAGTGGGTGTGAAGGGGAAAGTGAAAGATTGGGATTTGTTGTTGAGGGGGAGATGAAGGGGAGGTTTGAGTGGGATGGGGAGGAGGGCCTTTTTATAGCTCTTTTTGGAGGGGTTGTCGTGGTGGGGACGGCAGTATTTTTAAAGTTAGGTCAAATTTTTCTTATGAAGCACTTATTCTCATGTCTGATATGATAATTAAATTATTATAAGATTTATGATTAATTTAATATAAATAAGGATAAAATAATTTTTTGTTTAGTTATGTTTTGAATTATTTTTATTAAAAAAACGTAATAATAAATTTTTTATTGTTTGAATAAAATTTCAATAAAGAATGGATAAAGATTTATACAATGTAAAAAACGATGACAGATGATTTATATTTGGTGATAACAGTTGATTTGATAGTTGACCCACGTATTCTTTTCATTTGAATAACCTGTAATAATTTTAATGGGTGGATAGAATTTACATGCCTCTTTATACTATTCTATTATGATATAGAGATTCTTATTTATTCCAATTATCCAAACATCCATAATAAGTTTATTTCAACTAATTCCAATTTATTTGAGTTTATTCCCGAACCAAACATGGATGCAGTGATAAGAATCCAATCAATACATATTTTGATGTGTGTCTATTAAAAAATTTTATTAATTAAAAGAATTATTGATAAAATTTTCATTATTGTAATTTGATAGATATATGTATGGATAACAATTCCATCAGTATATATTAATATGAAATTTTTTCTTGTAGTCATGTATAAGGTCTTTATATTATGTTTGAAAAAATTAATTACAGGTTTCTCGACGTACCTTTGTATCAATTTTAATGTGAA
>CM060878.1:24369828-24484594 GCA_030737845.1 Acorus calamus
ACACGTACGACGAGTTGAGGAACGTGTAGTCCTCGACTGCCATGACCTCGATGTGCACGCCATTGTAGTCCTTCTTGAACATCACCTGCATCTCACCGAGGTTAATCTTGTCGGTGATGAGGTTGGAGAAGGCGCCGGACTTCTTGGCCTTGGTGAGTTGTTCGTTGACAAAGAAGATCGTGTCCTTCAGCTTCTGGATCTTGAGCTGGTTGTCGAAAGACTCCTTCGCCTTGGAGACGAGCTGCCTTGTGATCCGGATCCGCTCCTTGACCTGCCTCTCGAGGGAGCAAAGGTTGGAGTTGGAGATGTCGATGACAGGGTGGCCGGGTGAGGAGTCGGATTGGAGGGGGGGGGGGGGGTGGGGAGGGAAGGAGGAGATGGGGTTGGAGAGGTTGTGGGAGAGGTCGGAGAAGAGGCGGACATGTTTGGAGTGGTCGGGCTTGAGGCGGTGGGCAAAGGAGGCGTAGGTGGGCGAAGGAGGCGTAGGAGGTGGCGAGGTTGATGTGGTCGTTGATCTGACGATGGATCAGATAGAGGCGGGGGCGGTTGGGGTCGGATCTGACGGTGAAGAGAGAGCGGGGGCAGAGGAGGGGATCAGACATTGTGAGGGGGGACGGAGAGGAGGAAGCGAAGAGGATCCACCATTGTTTAGGGTTTGAAGAGGATCTGGGTCAGAAGAGGAGAGGAGGGGGTGAGTGAGGAAGATAAGTTAAAAAAAAAGTTAAATCATTTAATGCTTGTCAGGGGTTTCTATGAGTCGGTTTCAAAAATTTGAAATTCAAAATCCTCAAAACCCATTCGAGCCCGCCTAAAATCTTCAAAATTATTCCACATCAGCCTGCTCTCGCCACATCGGATCCTGCGTGGGGTCAGAGAAACCGACTGAGATGTAAACTGAGTATAACATTTTCCTTCAAATATTGAAATTGACTGTTTGTCATGTCACCCAATAACAGAGTAAAATTCCAAGTTTCCTATCTCACCACATCTGTTTTTTTATTCTTTTTTAAAATTTTTTTTATGGTAAAACCTTCTGTCCAGTTTCCAGGAACAATTCATTACATATTTTCCCACAATAATCTCATTAAACCAAGATAAGGAACATTTGAACACAGAACCAATAAAAATAAAATTGAAAGAGATTCAATACCATAATTTGAAAATTCATCCACACTCAAAGTACATGAAAGAAAAAAAAGGCCAAACAAACTAACAGAAAATGAACATTCAAAATTTGAAATTGACTTGGTCATGTTACCCCATGATTCAACAGAGTACAACATTCCAAGTTCCCAAACTCACCAGATATTTGTTTTTATTTTTTTTTTCATTTTTTGTTATGGTAAAGCCTTCTGTTCAGCCTCCAGAAACAATCACGTTTTATTTGCCCATGGTAATCTCATCAAACCAAGATAAGATGAAAGAAAACAGAATTGCAAGAGAAGAATTAAATCCTTCATTGAAACAGAAGATACACATACACCACTGACTGCAGCTTAAAATGCAATTTAAACCAAACTGCTATAAACATCATAGTAATATTTTCAGAAGTCTCACTTAACCCTGAACAATTCAAGGATCTCATCGAGCAGCCCCTACACAAAAAAAAATTTCGTGCAAAATTCAAATACAAGAAAAACATTCAAACACATTATCTTCATTATATGTCCATATAGAACAAATGTTTCAAACTCGCAACAGCAGTACATACATCTTTGTGATTTGTCTCTCATTTTCTAACTTATTAACAATGAAAGAATTCAAACCTATAGGGAAAATGCAGCTAAGAAAGTTGATAAAAAAAACAAAAGATTCACCATTGGCATCTCATTCTCTAAAAAACTATGGAGAAACCAAAGTGGCATTAATGTCTCTTTACAGCAGTCTGGCTTTCGAAAACTAACCACAAAAAAAATTCACAAATTTTACCATCTGTATCTGTATCAAACCAAATTCCACTAGGACTGCCAGTTTGGTAGAAATCCCTGATCAAGAGCATCGTCAGGCGCAAAATCATAATCAGATGATCTCATAAAATCAAAACCATAGTCCAGGCTTTCCGGAGAATGATCCATGTCAGATAAGCTCCCCAGCAACTTTGCATCCGGATTGTGCAACTGGAATGACAAGGCCGAAGGACTGCCAAACGGAGGGTCATTTTCATCAGTCAACTTCATGAAGTGTGCCATTTCGTGTTTGTGATGGTCATCATCACTGCCAGGAACCGCCCCAACCCTTGGATCATCGTCCAACATCCCCATCAAGTCATTGATATCGATCATCTCATCAGTGGTGAAGTCCTGCACATATTGGGGTTCAACCTCCTCTTTTGATTCCATCTTCACATCACCATACAAGGCAGTAGAATGCAATGGTTCTTGCTCGCTACACCCTGCATCATCAGCAACTTCTATTTTTGGCACTTTAAGCTTGCATTCCACATCCTTCCCATCCCCCCGCGCCTCATCCCTAATAAAACGCATTGGGACCTTCATCTCAGACTCACCATACCCTCCTGAACCATCAGACAAATGCGAAGTGGTCGTAGACTCTGTTGAGTTTGGTGTCGTCGCTAAACCCGTATTCAGAGGAAGATTGAGGCGGGCACATGAGCCGTACATAGCCTTCGCAGCCTCATCATAAGCCAGAGCCGCCTCCAATGCGGTCGGGAACGTGCCCAACCATAGTCGCCTCCCGCGATTGGGTTCCCTGATCTCGGCCACCCACTTGCCCCAAACGCGTTGCCGGACTCCTCTGTAGTTGCAATGCGAGTTCTCTGGCCCACCCTTACCCCGCATACACCCTTTCTTGGAGCCCTTCGCGGGCATCTTCCGAGCGGGCTTGTCCCCATCAGTGGTGGTGGAGCTTTCAAGATTGGTGTTGTATTCCTTCCACCTCGTGAGGGTCTCCGCTATCGAATCGCTCCCATGACGCCTGCTCCTTTTCCTTTTCGTCCTGAAATTCGAAGACAATCTCAACATCCAAAGCAAAGATAAAAATAAAAACTGAATGAAATCACTGAAATCCAATCCAAAAGACATTTTAAACATCCAAAGCAAAGTTAATAAAAAATCCATGAATAAAAACTGAATGAAATCACTGGATTCCAATCCAAAAGACAATTTCAACATCCAAGACAAAAATTAAAAAAAAAATCCACAAACAAATGAAATCACAGAATTCCAATCCAAACCCATCACACGCTTATGTAATGATTTTTTTCAAAGCGCAATCGCATCGAATACATTCAGATTTTCATTTTCAAAGTTCTTCAGTCGACCAATCGTATTAATTTTTCAAATTTCGTTCTTAAAACGCGAAACCCTAAAAAAGGAAACAAAAGAAACCCTAAAACACAGGGAAGGGAATGAAGAAGAACTTACTTGTCTTCCTCCGACATAAGCCGATCACCTCCTCCGAAGATCGCCGTCTTGTCTGCTATTCGGTCACTAATCTAGGGTTTTGAAATCCTTCTTTCGATCGCGTCTCTTTCGATTCTTCTCTGCAACTCTGTTTTTTTTTTTTTTCTTGTTTAAGAATTGTGTGAAATATCTTCAAAGCGAAGGAGATTCGAGAGAGAGAGCTCCTTGAGAGGCATTTATAGACGCTCTAGATATTTCCGGGTTTCGGCCCTATATGATGACGTGGCGATTTCTTGGTCGTGTGATACACGTGTAACGCGAGTATTCCAGAAGTGACGACCCGATTTTATGATTATTTAATTTACGTCGTTATCTTCGGCCCCGCATCTCATGCCTATCGTTTTCTTGGGCACGAAGTTTTTCTGTTTTGGTTGTACCCTTAAAAAGATGCGAAATTATCGTTTCGTACCACTCGTGGATAACCTATCTGAATGATTAATCATAATGGTAATATATTATAATATTATTAAATTTTTAATGTATAATATCTGAATGAGATAATAAGTTTTAATAATTTTGATTTCTCTTTAAAATATTATTTGATTATTCAAAATAATGTTAATATTCAAACATGTAAATTATCTAAAAAATATCCGTATCTGATCCGTATCCAAAGGGATCTGAATCCGAAAATTAATATCCGTATTCGAATCCGAAAGTTAGGATATGGATATTAGCATATCCGATTCGTATCCGTCCGATTGACAGGCTTAGACTCAACCCGACCCAAAAAAATGCCGTGTTGCGTGGGCTTTTCGATTGTTTTTGGTTATGCTATTGTAAAACTGATTTTTACAAAAGCTAGGTTTTATAACTGATTCTCTAGGAAGTTCTCTCCCCAACTTTTGAAATACGAAGCTTTTGAATACTATTTTAGTTTTTTTGTTTTTCATTGCACGAATGCAAAATGTAGCTTCATGCAAAATGTATATCCATTAATTTCGAGTTGAAATGAACATATTATTAGTAAATGTAAGAAAAAAAATTAACAAAATATATATATCGTATAATTAGGTATATGATTCACTGAATTTGTAACGAAATACATAAAATTGTAATTTAAATTGTAAAAAAAACTGGGTGTTTTAACACTCTTTCCCAAATGAAGAGTTAGCTGATGAAGTTACAAGCACTTTGTTCAATTGGGCCTGAAGCCCGCGCGACAAGCCTCGGACTGGAGGGAGCTGCCTGTAAAGATACTCTGATGCTTAAACTCAAAAAATTCTAAATAAACAATCCCCCTCAATTCAAATATCATACATCCTTTTATTTCTTCTAGCTGTAAACTTTTTTTTAGATCTTAAATCCCAATGATCCTATATAGGATATGATATTGAATGCATTAAATTCGATATGATCCACTGTAGCACTTAATATAGAGATATTATCACCATGATCCCACATTCAAAGTCAGTTACACTTGTTATCTTCAGCTCTCTCTATACACACACACACACAACGACCAACCCAAAACATCACTGGGAGGAGGAAGAGAAAGATGGGTGGTTGGCAAACACAGAGTGATTTTTGCTCTCCTTGTTCTACTGGCTCTGTCAAATGTCCAGGTAACATATCCCTCCCCCCCCCCCCCATTGTATATATACTATTCTTCTTTCTACTCTAATTTTTGTAGGGATATTTTTGTATCCCTCATTTTTATCCCATTTATATAATCGCTAACTTAATAGGTTAAGAAATCTTTTTTTTTTCTAGAGACAACCGTGTATAAGGTTTAGAGAAAGAATAATTGATAGATTTTATAATCCAATTACTTGATATAATGTAATATGTTTCACACTCTTCTCTGTGGAGGATGTAGGCAAATTTTGTTAAACCATATAAATCTGTGTACTCTCTTGTATGATTTTGTTATATTATTGTTCTACATATTCCTAGATGTAACCATAAAAGTGTCTGTGTTAATAATAGATAGTCTGATTTTTATCATTCTTTTGATATGTACCAAATTTAATTTGTATTGTCACAGGTCCTGGGAAATCAGAATGGCCTGAGCTGCTGGGAGCGAAGGTGATGGATGCGAAGGCGACGATTGAGAGAGAGAACCCGAGCGTGATAGTGCATCCGATCGCTTGTGATGCGATCAGGGTTTTGGACTGCTGCTGCAACCGCATCTGGCTCAACTATTCGGAGGAGTTCGGCACCGTCTGTACGGTCCCCAAGATTGGTTAGGGGAACTCCAGAAGTGCCTGGGAGAGCAACCTCTCATTGAATTTATGTTGTTTCAATGATATGGAATGTTGTAATAAAAGAGTTTGGATTCATTGCCAAATAATAATGATAATAATAGTAAAAGAGATGGACTAGCCCAGGAGTTCATTTGGAATTGCATTCCCTTAGTTTTGAGAAGCATTATTATATTTTCATTATTGTTTTATTAGTTGGAAGATTGGGTAATAACAAAAATAAATTTATTAATGTTGTTGAATTAACGTGTTCATTTAGCTCCCGTTTGGATACAGAATATGATTTATTCTTGGATATTTATTTATCTGAGTATAAGTGAGTATAAATAAGGATAAAGTGATTTTGTATTTGGTTGTGTTTTGAATTATTCTCGTTGGGAATCGTAAGAATAAATGTTTTGTTGTTTGGGTAAAATGTGAATAAAGTATGGATAAGAATTTATAAAAGGTAAAAAAGTAATGATGGTTGAGTTGACAGGTGATTTATAAGAGGTGGTGGCAATTGATTTGACAGTGGGCCCACTTATTCTTTGGGTGGAATAACCTAGGATAACTTTTATTCTAAGGGTTAATTGGAATCCATATACCACTTTATACCAGTTTATTCTGGCACACTTTATCCGGAGTTATCCGGGTTTTCCAAACAGGGCTCAAATTTTATCCGGAGTTATCCGGCGTTTATCCGGCATCCAAACGGGGGCTTAGTGTAGATAAATCATCTATACTATATATATTAATGGGGTGTGAATAAGACAAATTATCCAATCCCCCTTCTATAGTTACTAGTTGTTGTGCATATGCAGATGCACATAAACAAAGTCTAAAATATATTTTGATTAATATTAATGTTAAATAATTTAGTTACAATAACATCTTCATAATAATAACTCCAAATGCAAGAAATCTAATATCTTTAGATTAATATTACTATTTTGACATTCAGTATTCAAATTGAAGTTAACTTCATGAATATAATCCGCATTCATATCAAAAATAATTTTATTTTATCATATAATATTTTTATTATATTAAGTACAGTGATTGATCAATTCAACTTACTTTAAATGGGGTGGGGTGGGGTGGGGTGAGGTGGGACGGATACAAATATTAAGATGGAAAACTCAAAATGTAATGGAGTGGATATGGATTTCAAATTATAAAACCCGTGGTGGGATGGGGCATGAATGAAATTTAATATTTGGCAGATGGGTTAAGTTTGGATTATGATAAACCCGACCCCAACGCAACTTATTGCCATCCCTAAAAATAGGAAAGAAAAAG
Source organism: Acorus calamus (assembly GCA_030737845.1). Taxonomy (NCBI): domain Eukaryota; kingdom Viridiplantae; phylum Streptophyta; class Magnoliopsida; order Acorales; family Acoraceae; genus Acorus; species Acorus calamus. Next base: position 24,376,736 of record CM060878.1, read on the forward strand.
TGAACCGTAGAAAAAATATAAAAAAGTGTGATATATAAATTTTAAATAAATTATATGAAGGGAATATATTAAAAAAAAGATAATAATAGATGATTGAAAATACATCACAAAAATTCAAGTAAATATACTAATGAGAATATGAGTAACACAGGTAAGAATTGTTTTTTTTTAAATCATTTTTGTTGGAGATAATGTAGGATATATTAGGTAATGTAATGAATTTATTTTAAAAAAATATGGATTTATTTTTAAAAACATACATACAAAAAATATAATAACAAATGGTTGAAAATATACCACAAAAATAGAAGTAAATATGATAATTAGAATATGATTGACAGGAGTAAGAATTTTTTTTTAAAAAAAACTAATTTTGTTAGAGATAATGTATGATATATTAGATATGATTTGAAAAACATATAACACAAAATGAATTTGATGGAACACACTACCATACACATACATGGCTTATATTAACCTTTCTAATTTTGGGAAAAATCGATACAGGTCCTGTAAAGTTAGCTAAATCAGTTTTAGCCTATGTAAAATAAAAAAAATCACTATAGATTCCTATGTTATTAGAAAAATACCATTTCAGTCCCTACCATCATCTCAATTAATCAAGTACATGGTTGATCTTAACTACATATTAAAAGTTAAAAATTGCTCTCACTCCTTATTTTTGAAAAATCGATATCTCTCTCTAAAAACTTATGAAAATCACTAAATATTTTTAGACGATATTTATTTTAGTTCCTATTGTAATCGAAATTAACCAGATTTGTAGATGAAATACCCTTTTACAATTTATTTGATAAATTACTGTAAGACACTAACCAGATTTTTTGTTGATTTTAAGGAGATTTTTACATAAACGTTTTCTCATTTTCATAAGTTTTTAGGGAGTTGTACCATTTTTTTAATATCGTTTGTGAGTATATGATAGCAGGAGAATTTTCAAGAAAAAACAAGAGCATTTTGGTCATCAAAAGGACTAAATCGAATTTTTTATTTTTTACTGGGACTTATTTTAAGTCTTATTGAGTGTGTCGCATAATATAATATTTTAATTTAGTCTCTCGAATTTTTGTTATGATACTTTCTAGAAATGAACATATATTACATGGATCTTAACATTACTTATCCCAAGATAACAAATTGGACGGGGTAAATTGAAAATAATGTTTTCGTGTGAAACAGTGTAGGAATTATGAATTATTTATTAAGAAAGGGTTTGGAGGAATTTTATTAATTGAATGGGGTAAATTCTTGGAGTGAAAGTTTTAGAACGAATGTCATGGAATTAAATGAGTGTGAAGGGATTGTTGTCATAATATTTTCGAGTGATTAGTAGGGGTATATAATAATCAAATGTTTGTTTTTCTTGTTAAGAGACTTTTATATAGTAAAATAAAATCTAGATTAAATTAATAAAAATAGGATTATGAATTTGTTTACATATATGTGGTAACATAATTTTCATATAATCAAAATAGAGTACAAAATATATTATAACAATAGATTATTTTGAATATCATTTATTTTTTCTGTATTCCATTATCTTGATAATATTATGATTTTTATGGAATTGAATAGAAATGTAGGGGGTAAAATGAAAAAAATGAAAGAATCCTCTTATCCTAATAATATTATGATATGATAATCAAATTTAACTATAAGTTAATATGTCACATGATGAAATGTATGTATTAGAATAAACTATGAATGAAATTAAATTGTTGTAAATGGATTTTCATGGGATTGAATAGAAATGTAAGATTATCCTATTAATATTATGATAACCAATTTTAAATATAAGTTAATAAATGTGTTACATGATGAAATATATGTATTATAGTATATTATAAATGAGATTAAAATGATGTAAATGGATTTTAATGGAATTGAATAGAAATGTAAGGGTAAAATAAAAAAATGGTTGTCATTAAAGTGATGTGAAGGGACTATAATGTGATTAAATGAATTGACAAGGGCAAAAAAGTCAAATGACAGGTTTTTGGTTTAAGAAACTTTTATATAGTAATATAGATTTGCAGATGGGCTCCCGGGTCACTCATATTTATGATCAAGTCTTTGACAACTCTTGTACATTACTGTCGACCACTTAATCATGGTTATTTGTAGATAGGCCCCTAGGTCACTCATATTTAAGAGTAGGTCCCCTGACAACTCTTGTACATTGCTGTCAACCATTTTAACCATGGTTTTTTGCAGATAGGCCCTCGGGTCAGTCATATTTATTAGTAGTTCCGTGACAACTCTTTCACATTATTGCTAAACACTTTAACCGGTCATTTGCAGATAGACTCCTAGATTTCTCATATTTATAACTAGGTCCCTAAAATTGCAAAGGCACCAGATTCACCTCTTTTGATTATACGTGTCCTTTTTTTTCTTTGAAGAGGACCGAATTCTTTCTCTCTAATATTATAGCCATAGATAAGTGTACAATGATTTTAGATTTTTTTTTATATGTATTTCTCATGTATAATTGGTTATAGATTATATATGTATGAGTTTTCTCTCTACTATTATAGCTATATATGTACACTGATTTTAGATTTTTTATTCATTTATGTATTGTTCATGTATAGTTGGTTATAGATTATGTATGTATTGCTCATGTATACGGATTCATTTGTTTTAGGGATTTTATTTGTTTTCATATAGGGATTTTAGTTTTTATATTTTTTATGTATTGCTAATTGCTCATATACAGGGAATTTAGGATTGTGGTATGTATTGCTAATTGCTTATATATAGAGATTTTAAGATTTTGGTATGTATTTCTTATCTATAGTTGGTTATATATTATGTATGTATCGCTCATATACAGGGATTTTATTTATTTTCGTATAGGGATTGTAGCTTTCATATTTTTTGTATGTATTAATCATGTATTTTTTGTATGTATTGATCATGTATGCATTGCTCATGTATTTTGTACATATTACTCATATATAGGGATTATTTATTCATATTTCATATGCAGAAATCTTATTTTTCATTTATATACAACTTATATAAGGTGGTTTCATGAATGCTTTATAAATCTTTTCAATTTCTTTTCTATAAAAAGGAAATTTGTTAACATTTTCAATTGCCTTTCTATTAAAAGTTAATTTGTTTTTATTTTGTGGGAACTCTCAAATTTATCATCTCACGGAGTAGACTTACATTTATGTAGCCATAGTAGAATTCTTCACTACTATTTATTTTTCATTACAAATGGTAAAATAACATAATGACTGATTTTGAAAAATTATGAGTTTATTTTAAAATATTTTTTTAAAACAATATGCATTTTTATTTCGCTATTCATTATGTATCTATGATTATGAACAACACGCGCATTAGAGCGTGCTTTAAACTAGTAATAATTATGCCTAACACCGATTCAACAAAGGGTCTCATGAGAAAAGATTTAAACAGAAAAAAAAAAGATGAGCAAAAAGTTTACCAAACAAGTACCAAAACAAATGGAGTTTGTCTATTATTGAGATATTAATTATTGAATTGCAAAGAATTGTATTCTTGTACTTCTTTTTTGGAAAATAATACGTTGCCTCTCGTGCAGTCCCACTTGCAGTTCACACAATTTTTATTTTATTTTATTTTTAAAATCATATACAATTTCATTTAAGTACATGCTGTTATATGACGTGAAATATATATATTGAGATATATTATTGCAGATTTTTTTCTTTTTTGAATAAATAATTTTTTTTTTACTTTATACACCATGATCAAAGGACCCTCATACACAAAGATATACTTTGCTATCATAATATATGAGACTGCAAAACGGGTGGATCCGCTCCTTCCTTTTTATCTTAATTGTTATCAATCTAATGATTATGAATGTTTTATTGACCAAATTCTACTCACAATTTGCATGATGGATTAAACACAAAGTTAATTATTGATCAAGAATTTAATTACGTGATTTGTCTCCAACATACCATTGTTCGTAAGTTTCGCGTATAATATATAACAAATATTCGGCAAATTTTTTATTTTGTATGATAAATGTGTTGTCATAATGATACATGGACTATTAAATTACTTTTTAGAGATACTGGTTGTTGTGTATGTGCAAATGTACATAAACAAAATGTAATATATGTTTTGATTAATATTAATGTTAAAAAATTTAGTTACAATAACATTTTCATAATATTCGCTCTAAATTTAAGAATTCTAATATCTATAATTTACCCAATCAAATGATAAAAATAATGGTGTCAAATATGAAAAAAAAAAAAAAACTTTTCTTCATATAATTGTTCATGAATGCTCCATGAACAAACATGATTTAATTTATTATGTGGAGATGTGATGTTTTTCTTAATTAATCATCCGGCATACTTATCCATATACTCCATTAATCTTGTCCCTATTAATTGTCTTCAAAACAGTTCATGTCAAATATCTATTTAAGGATAATAAAATTATTCTTAAAATTATTGGTACACATATATTTTTTTCTTATAATAATATCATATATGTAATGTAACAAAAAGAAAATTATATAAAAAGACAAAATTCATATTCTCATGCAAGAAATTAAACAAGATTTTACAATGATCTAATAAGTTAAAAATCCTCATGGAACATTTAAAATATTACAATGTCCCACCATCCAAAAAATAAAAATAAGAAAAACATGAGACACGAAAAGAAAAAAATAATACAGTAGTTAGCCGAGAAACCTAGTCTATGAGATCATTCTTGTAAAAAGAAAGTAGAAGACAATGGACATATTAATATTTTTTTAACTAATGTATGAAGAATAAAAAAATCAAATCAATTGCATATATAATTAAAGCATTACTCAATCAAAATTAAAAAAGTTTGATAATGCATCACTTTGAGATAACTGACATCATTAATTTTTAAAAGAAAATTAAATACCTCAATATTGACTCGCCAATTTTGACCCTGCAGATACGTTCTCCTTTTACAAATATTTTTTTGATGATAAATGACACAATACTGAGTTACTGAAATAATTCAAGTGATGAACAATTGATATTTGTGTCATAAAAAGATAAATAAATTGTAAAAATAATGAACTTATCTGACCAATAACAATCTAACCTAACAATATTTTTTTTCATTTATCCAAATCACAAAATAAAGTTTGATAGGCTAAATATCATTTCATCGTATCTACGTCAAAATATATCATACATATCTTATATTTAGTTTGTTGTACGGCTGTATTATATTTTGTTATAATACCTTAAATATCCTTAAGAAATGAAAAATAATTACATATATTTTCTCTCCTGGATTATTGTGAGGCATCTATAAGCATGACATATATAACTCGTTTGTTTTTCACAAAGTTTTACACACACACACACACACACATATATAGGGAAGCGATTCGGTGCGGTCGTGCGGGAAGCGATCACGGGCCATCGATCACGGGTCCATCGCATCGGACGGTCGGGACGATCATCTCGACCGTTGGATGGGATGGACCCGCGATCGAACGGTCGACGTCGTTTCCCGCACGGCCGCATTCCCGCACTGAATCAGTCGCGTATATATATATATATATATATATATATATATATATATATATATATATATATATATATATATATATATTCTGTGGCAGTCAATGAACTTTGACTTTGTAATACTAATTTCTTTAACCAATAACTAATCTCCGAAAGATCTTCTTTAATGGGTGTCATTTAACCAGCTGTGAGTGAGGTAATACAAGGACAGTTAAACTTTCAATCTAGTTAAACAATATATATATAAGGAGCCGATTGGGTGCGGCGAACGGCGGGTGCGGCCGCGACATGGGCAGTCCGATCACGGGACCATCGCATCCGACAGTCCGATGTGAATCGTTCATCACCGTCGGATGCGATAGATCCGTGATCGGATGACCCATGTCCCGGCTGCACTCGCCGTTTGCCGCACCCAATCGGCTCCATATGTATATATATATGAGGGATGATTAGGTGCGGCGAACGGCGGGTGCAGCATGGATCACGGGCCGTCGATCACGGGTTCATCGCATCAGACTGTTGGATGCGATTCACATCGACCGTCGGATGTGATGGACCCGTGATCGAACGGTCCACGTTGCGGCCGCACCCGCCATTCGCCGCACGTAATCATTTCACTATATATATATATATATATATATATATATATATATATATATATATATATATATATATATATATATAGAGGAGAGTGATGGGGTACGACCATGCGCACGGTGCACCCCATCGTGCGCCTGTGCTCGGGACCGTGCGATCGCTGATCTCGCGATCGCACGGTCCGTGTTTATTTTTTTTTAAAAAAAACCTTACTTGCGATTTGTTCTGAGGCCGTTCGATGAGATTTGAATGGTGTAGGTTCTCATGCACACGGGGATCCATAGGTGTAGATCTTCATTTACACAGGGGTTCATCTTGACCGTTCTTGTGAGATCTGACGGTCCACATTTGATCCTCCATTTGATGGAGAGTTTAAAAGCCCCTCATCTTCTCTCTCCTCACTAATTTGTGAAAACACAAACCCTAGCCACCGTCGCTCCTCCATCGCCTAAAACCATACCTATGGTCTTCCTCCACCTCCGGCGGCCACCCCCTCCTTCCTCCATCTCCGGCCACTACCTCTATCTGCGGCGCTCCCCTTTCCCCATCTCCGGAGACATCCACCTACCCCTACGGCGTCCCCTTTTCTCCATCTCCGGCTTCCTCCACCGGCGACGCAGCCCCTTCCTCCATCTCCGACATCATCCACCGGCGGCACAGCTTCTTCCTCCAACTCCGGCGTCCTCCACCGACGGCGCAGCCCCTTCATCTCCGGTGTCCTCCACCGGAGATACAATAGACAGGGAGGGAGTCCAGAAGTTCATCAGCAACCTTTCAAAAGATAGAGGTTTGTGATTTGACTTTATGGTTGCTTGCTTTTCAAGTTGCTTGATCTATGGATAATGCATGAATTTGTTGAGTCATGCTTTCTTATAGAATACTCTAAAATGTACATTGACAGAGGTGGTTATAATATGTTATTTATAATCATCTTCAGCTCTGCAACATATATTATATGATCCATTTATGCGTAATAATTTTTTTTAGTGTTGGGTGTGACTGTGAGTGTAACAATGTATGGAACCCCTTATACAGGGAGACATCTAATACACTTTCGGTGTGTCTGTGCCTAAATGTCTTTGCATCCAAAAAAAAAGTGGATATGTTTGTTATATTCGATCCTCCTAAGAATCTGGAAGTATAGTTATTGATCATGGAATATGTTCTCTTACCTGTTGTTTATCCACAGATATCGGAAACCTGACTTGGTTCCATTGTATTGGATAATATATTAAAATCTACATCTGTCTTTTGTTTTGTTGTTGTTGTAAAAGGAGGTCACTCGATCGGATATAAGGCTTTATTGGGTAGCCAGGTAGGATAGATATTTTGTTTTAAAATGGGATTGATGTTGTTTTTATGTGATACTAGTCAAGAAAGCATCTAGCTATTATTTTTATTTAAAGAGATGAGAATTAGCATGGGCTCTATATATGAATGAATATATGATATGGATGAAAAGAGAAAACTACTACTTTATGATTCACCCATTGTTATAAGATAGGGGGAGGATTTATGTCTTCTATGGCATTATGTTGGGTTTATGTCTTTTTTTTTATTATTTCTATATTGGGTTATATATATTATTTTTGTGAGTATAGTTGGACCCTACAACTACAACTAGAAACATATATTCCTGTTTTTTAGTTTTAGGAAGCATTCACTGTTTGTTGTTTTATTTCATATTGTTCCTCATGTTGTAATCTAATTTTTATTTTGCTAATTCTCTGTTGTGTAATTCATGTGTCATGCTTTCCAAGGTTCTTTATGGTGCTGATCTGGAAACTGGTGTCTTTGGAAGTGGATCTCCTAGAGTAAATTCCATGAGTTCTGATGTGGATGAATGGTGCAAAGGAAGTCTGGATGGAACTTCAATAATTTCCTTAGGCTCTGAGGATCTGTTCTATCTTTTGAACAGAATAAAACTTCTCTTGTGTAATTAATTTTGTTGGGTTTTTTATTAGAAGGTTATTCTTTTTGTGTTACAAGGTTTTTCTCTTTTGTACTACTCTTGTGTTATTTTCTGGTTTCCAGTCCTTGGAGTATGTCCTTTAAGAGTTAAGAATGTTTTATTTATATGGATTGCTAGAGAATTTTGCTATGTTAAGACTTTTGTTTTGGTGGGTATGTTAAGACCATCTGTTATATATTGACTTGATTTAGTTACCCAGTATGCCATCAGTTGCGCAATATTCAATTTAATGATCACAAATGAGATATGGAAACAAATACCATACATACACAGTGCCCCAGGTGCAATACGTAAAGAAGCAGGATCACGTATAATTTTTCTGAAATACCAAAGTCAGCTGATGCATCCCATCTGTTGTCTCCATCAACTAAAGGAATTGTCAAATCTGACTAATAAGATGAGCCAACTTGGCTAGGGTGACTCAGTTCCCACCACCACTTTATTAGACCATGTATTAAAGGGTCATCTATGCTTCCATAAAGACAGTGATAAATGGTGCAGGTAAGCAAGTTCTCTTTCAAAGTTCGCTTTAGAACCACTGGGAAACTCTCTTGTGTTTGAATTAGATTAACATTGTAAAATGTGACATTTAGCTTTCTTCAAAAGATTAATCTTACTTCTGTAATCTTGAAACATACAATACAACAAACACACACACACTCACACAAAAGGGGAAAAAAAAAGAAGAGAATATCACCATAGCTTTCAATTGTGTAAAATAGCTTGCCCAGTCTTTAATAAATTTGAACTAGTTCAAGTGGCGAATCATCATATTAAATTTGCTGAACACTTTATAACCGTGGTTTTGAACCATCAAGTTTCATTACAAAATCTGAACCAACAAGGTTACTTAACACCTTCCATTCATTACATAATCTGAACCATCAAATATCATTACAAAATCTAAACCAATAATATTACATAATCTGAACCAACAACATTCAAAATGATTACAATGTGAATAAAAGTTACACATATGTTCTAAATAAAATTGTACAAATTACAACAAGTAAGGACAAAAACACAAGCTTTATCATGCTCCTTATATCCTCTATTGCTTACTTCATTAAAACTTGGGTAGTTTTTAGTTCCATAAGTTGGCTATGCAGTTCCAAAAATGATTAGGAGAAATCCCTACCTCTTGTCTTGGTGATTCTTCTTAATGTTATAAAGAAATAGATGAATTCTCACTTGTACAGTTTTGATTAGAGTCATATTAAACCAGCAACTCAAAATCTGACCAAACCGGGTGACTCAAGATAATTTTGGATGAAAAAGTTCTATCCCATCACATATGGCATGGATGCTATTATTTTTAGAATTGATCTAAATCAATTTAGGTCAGTAAATTGGTTTAGGTTTGTGGTCATTAATCTTTTTTCTTTCTGATTGCTAACCATGAAAACTATAGTTAATAACGACAATTTTCTTGTTGGTTAAGCAAATACACAAACAATATGAGACATTCTAATATCTTTTTTTTTTTTTTTTTTTGTGAGAAGTAACAATGGCAGCCCCCTCACAGAACACAAGTACCTTTCCTATGTTGTTCGCCATTTCAGGTTCTTTTTTACTGGATATTCAAGATGGATAAAACATGAGAATTAAAGTTTCTCAAATGGTTTGGGTTTTCATATGAATCAAGAGTAAATTTTTTTTCCCAAGCAAAGAGGGACAGGATGATGCCGGAGATGGAGGAAGGGGCTGCGCCGTCGGTAGAGGAAGCCGGAGATGGAGAAAAAGGGGAAGCTGTAGGTGTAGGTGGATGTCTCCGGAGATGGGGAAAGGGGAGCACCGCAGATAGAGGTAGTCGCCGGAGATGGAGGAAGGAGGGGGTGGCCGCCGGAGGTGGAGGAAGATCGTAGGTATGGTTTTAGGCGATTGAGGAGAGATAATGGCTAGGGTTTGTGTTTTCACAAATGAGTGAGGAGAGAGAGATGGGGGGCTTTTAAACTCTTCATCAAATGGAGGATCAAATGTGGACCGTCAGATCTCACAAGAATGGTCAAGATGAATCCCTGTATAAATGAAGATCTACACCGATGAATCCCCGTGTGCATGAGAATCTACACCATTCAAATCTCATCGAACGGCCTCAGAACAAATCGCACGTAAGGTTTTTTTTTTTAAATAAACATGTATCGTGCAATCACATGGTCCCGAGTCCGGGTGCACGATGGGGTGCACCGTGCACATGGTCGCACCCCTTCACTCCCCTATATATATATATATATATATATATATATATATATATATATATAGAGAGAGAGAGAGAGAGAGAGAGAGAGAGAGAGAGAGAAGTGATTAGGTGCGGCGTGTGGACGGGTGCGGCGTCGATCATAGGTCCATCACATCCAACGGTCGATCGCACCCGACCGTCGGATGCGATGGACCCGTGATCGGACGACCCACGTCGCGTCCGCACCCGCCTGCACGCCGCACCTTATCATTTCGGTGCGACGGTCCATTCTATGATTATTATTATTTTAAGGATCAGATAAGATGATCCATATTTTTTTTTATAATTTTTTTCTTTTGAGGATTGTTTCCTCTTGGAATCTGACATGAAAAATAGAATAAGATAAAAGCATTGAGACCCCATTAGACAATTTTCATACTTAAAACCGTTAGATCATTAACTTGACCATCCCGATCTTTTTGAAAAATAAATTATCATAAAACTAAACTTCGTTTATCATTACCAGTAAATTAATGAATTTTCTACATTGTAGTAGGAATATATATGTTGCATGACACCTACATGTACAATAAATAAATAAATCATTTAAATACAATAATAAACATAAACACTTTCTATTTGAGGAAACAAAGTTAATTAATAGGGCTCCTATACGTTGAATGTTATGTAACAAAATCCTTCCAATACTTGAATAAAAGGCAGTATATGGAATGAATTTAATTTTTTTTATATATCAAATTCAAGGATGTTGGTAACTTACTTGTTTTGGTTGAAAGGTGGTCTGGAAGTAGAAATGATGTAGCCGGATAAGAGGTCGATGATAATACACCACAATAAGAACATAAGAAGATAAAGTCATAAATAATTGAAAGTATAATAAATATCATAAGAAAATCAAAATATCTTATTCATTCTTTTTAAAATGTTTACTACCCGTTAAGTTCAAGACATCCCAATACAAATAATATTTTTTATAGAAAAAAATTGAAATTTAACACATATTTAAAAATGAAATCAAACTTGTTAAATTATTAGTGTTCAATGCAAATGTATAGCTTCACATGAATAAACTGAAATACTATTGCTATACTAAATATTTCATGCTAATTTGTAACATCATCCTTATCCTTATAGTGGAATGATAATTATGCCTTAATGTTATCATCCTTATTGGTATATTTGTTATCATAAGAAATTTTTTTTAATAAATAGGAAGCTGATTTTCTTTTTTCCTTTTTTGGTATTGAAAGGTGCTTTAGATAGTGTGATGAAGAATGACATTTAGTTCGATGGAATTATTGAAGTATGGCTTATCCCGATTTGTAAACTCAGATACATCTGAATATTTTATTTGATAGGAGGAACATTACACATATGAAAAAAAAAAAATGTTGGCCACTTTTATTCATTCTAGTCATTTCCCACAAATATATAGAATAAGCCTACTATCAACTTTACAGGATAAATGTCACTTGTATTCCAACATGCAGAGTAATCTTTAACGAAGGAATTCACGAGGAAATTCGATAGAAGGGGTAGAGCTCATGCTTGTATGTGCAGAACGGCAAGATAAATGAATTCCCCATTAAATTGAAGCTTCTTCTAGGTGATTGTTTAGATGTAGATATATAATGTTGAATGGCGTGATTCATTAAGTATGTTTAGTTTCTATTTAATTTAGTAATAGTTCCTGACTAACGTGGAGGACACTTTCCATAGAGATGTATTATCTAAAGAAAAAAAAACATGATTAAAAAACATTGGATTAAACTATAGTTTTTCATTTTGAATAGTGCACGATTAAAAACATGATAATACATTAAAATAAATTTTTATAAATCATATGTATAAGAATATTTTTATATGTACCAAGTTTAATTAGGATAAAATGTTTTTATACCTAAAAATAAACCCTGATCATATTATTATAATAATAAGGGGATGCTTATAAAATCAAAGGAGTAAAAATATTTATATACACCAACGGAGTATTACATTGACCGAACCATTATCATCATACTCAGATCCAAGATATAACTCTCTTTAAGCAAAAAATAATCTCTCTCTATTTTGATAAGGAAAATATACGTGTAAAATGATATTAAAAAAAAAACTAAGAAATAAATCATATTCATATTTTAAATAGACAGAAATTCAATCTTATTCTAATTTTAACCCTTACATATTGGATTCTTAAAATATGATAAATGTAATATCATGATAATATAATTAAAATAATTATATTTAAGATATTTTAATGCTGCATATAATTGTTCATACATTAAAATAAATTTATATAAATACATGTATATGATTATTTTATATATGCCAATTTTCATTAGATTAATTTTTTAATCTTATAATCATGCAGGGATATCAGAATATTATAAAGATAAGGGAGGGTTATAAAATCAAATCAAAGGAATATAAATATTTAACGTAAAATTATTTTGGAACTATGCAAATGAAAATAAGAAATATTGATAATATGGATGAATTCATTATAAGAACTTTAAAAATTTAAGGAGATATGATCACATCACTTACACAAATCCTAAAATCCCTAAAATCTATGGATTTAATTATTTGGTGATTTCTAGATATGAATAAGATGAAAATTTCTGGGTGCGTTTGGTTGCGCGATTGTAAAACTGATTCTGCAGGAATCTGCGATTGCAAAACTGATTCTGTAAGAAGCTCACTTTCTCAGTTTTTTGAAATCGCAGCTTTTGAGCACTATTTGCCTGCAATCGCTGGGTTTCAAACTGCGATTACAAAACTGTTTGGTTGCACAATTGGAAACGCAGCTTCCTGCAATCGCAAACGCTGCGCAATCGCGCAACCAAACGCACCCTCTATGTACCATGCAAACAAATAAAATAAAGATGAACAAATTCATATTGGAAATTAACTAAACTTTAAATAAATATCATTATATCTTTTATATAGATCCTAAAATATATAGAATTCAATCATAATAAATTTTTTTTAAAAAATATCAAGTTTTCTATGTACCATGCAAATGGAAAAAAATAACTAAAGATGAATAAATTCATATTGAACATTAACTAAACATTAAATAGATATCATCGTATCTTTGATATAGACGCTAAAATCTATAGAATTCAATCATAATCAATTTAGAAAAAAAACTATTTTAAGATCACCAGATAAAAAATTGTGAAGACGCAGCTGCGCATCTTGTATCATGAAGAGCTAAATTGAGGAAAAAATAGGAAAATTCATTTATCAAAACATCTGAAGATCTTATCATTACATGAACCCCAAATCTGCAAAAAAAAGGCCTATATGTTAAAACAACTAATCCATCTCTAGAATCAATCATTTAAATATTTAAGATCGTGATATAAGTCACCTGAAGATGTGTTAAGCTCAACAAGTGCCTCTCTGAAAAGAAAACTGAGATTTTGAAATGAATAAATCACAAAATTTTAGATTCCAAATAAATGATAGGAAAAAAAATTAAAAACTAAGTAATCAAACAATCTAAAAAACATACCTGTATAAAAAAAGACGAACACCACCTTCACGATCCATTGACACTGCATAAAAAGTTCACAAGCCAAAAGCTTTTAAATGTGCAATAAATAATGAACTCATGATGAATTATTAATTTATATATGCCAAATTATTCAACAATCAAATGACCTCTTGAAAGAAGAAAAAATCCAATCAACATGACTCATATATCTTCTTCTCTTACTCAAACAGTTAATTAAATTCAAACATCATAATATTTTGATGATTAAATCAGATAAAAAAAAATTTAGTACTCTATTATGATGATGAAAATATCATAATGAAATTATATTACAAAAGATCTATGAATAAATACCAACCAAATTAAACATCATATACACCAAAGACCAACCCACATTCCTAAGGTTAGAAAAAATTTTGAGGGAAAGAAGAAAAAAAAGAGAGATGCTAGATCCATTTATCCAAATGAATGGGGATAAGAATGAATGAGTATTCAATGACGCGCGAATAAATGTGATTATTTGTGGAAGAGCATCAGCCGTCATCTCTCCAAGATGCTAAGAAGATTGAATGGAGAGGGGATGAATGATGAGGGGATTGAGTGGAGAGGGTATGAATGTGAGGGTGACAGTTTGTGAAGGGAAAGTTGAAGGGTGGTCTATTGAAAACCACCATATGTATATCAAATTTCGTTGTCAAAATATGATGGTTTTGCTTTTGCTTTGTGTATATAAGTAGTGGTTTTAAAACACATATATGTACACAATAAATGACATTAAATGTCATTGGAAATAAATCTAGGGATTGTATGCCAATAAATATCATTCCCTATAATTGCAATGAACACTACACGTGTAATACTTAATAAAATTTTAAGTGTAAAATAATTTAATACAAATGCCATGCATCATATGTAAAGCTTTAAATTTGAATACGCTATTTATCATATGTTTATTAAAAGAATAGGCAATGGCTCATATGTTTTATTTTGAAAAATTTTCACAGACATGTTATAACATAAATTTAATAATCAAAATAGAGTATAAAATATATTATAATGTTGAGCATCCCCTTATATCCTCATAATATTATAATATTAAAAAATAATTATTAATTAATAAATATATTAATAAAATGTTAGTCGGCATATATTAAAATATTCAAAACACTTTCATTTTATAAGCATCCCTTTATCCTTGTAATATTATGATATTGAAATTTAATTATAAGTTAATAATATATTAATATAATTTTATCATAATTGATGTAAATTACTAATATCATTTTATGATATATTTATATTAGTCATCATATAAGTATGGTGAAATGTGTGTAGTGGAATAATTTATGAATGAGATAACAGTGATATGAATGGATTTTCATGGGAATGAATAGAATTTTTAAATACATATAATTTATGTAAATTATTAACATGATTTTATCATATATATAAAAAAGATATGATAAATGTATGTATTGCCCAGCTCAACCGTAAGGTCAGCTACGGGGTGTCTCTCCAATATCGAAGAAAAAAAAAGAATTGTATGTATTGGAATAAATTTATTCTTGAGTTCACACGAGACTAAATGAGAATTTTTTTTGTGCGAATTATATTATGAATATTCTTTTATTTTATAAGCATTCTGTTATCCTAATAATATTATAATAATCAAATTTAATTAGAAGTTAATCAATATGTTATATGATGAAATGTATGTATTAGAATAAACTATAAATGAGATTAAAATGTTGTAAATAGATTTTTGTGGGATTGAATAGAAATGTATGGGTATCCTAATAATATTATGATAACCAAATTTAATCATAAGTTAATAAATATGTTACGTGATGAAATGTATGTATTATAATATCTATGAATGAGATTAAAATGATATAAATGGATTTTCATGACATTAAATAGAAATGTAAGGTTAAAATGGAAAAATGATTGTCACTAAACTGGTGTGAATGAGCTGTAATGGGATTGAATGAATTGACAGGGGTAAAAAGGTCAAACGACATGTTTTTTTTGTTTAAGATACTTTTATATTGTAATATAGATAATATAGATTATAATGATTGATATGAAATATATGATTAGAAACTTATGCATTGGTGTAAAGTGGACGTTCATAATTAATAAGTTAGTTTTTTCAATTATGAAAAATATATATGATAAACCATCTGGAGTTATTTATGAAACATTCATAGCAAATCAGTTGATGGAGCATGAATTCACTGATCTTGTACGTCCGGTCCATATTTTAGTTGTTTCATTTTCACTTGTACTAAAAATGTCATAATTGAGTTGCATTTCTTTGGTGCCTCTCGTCTCACAACATTAATACCTTTGTAATAATGTACCGGTTATTGCTAATCTAACTTTTTATAAATCACTTTAATATAATGCAACTAGTTTTTATACACGAGTTAAAACGCTCATATTATATTTATACATAAATAATATAATGATAATAATTTAATAATTTAAAAATGGGTTTTGTTAACTGTCGATGTTTGACTGGACGTCGTTAATCTGAGTTCTTTTGAACTTGGTTAACCGTTCCGGTCCGCGCGCGGTGTACCGAATCACCGTTCGAAAGATAGTCCAAGTTTGCTCGACTGCTCACTAAGGACTCAGTTGTGATTGCCACTTGTTTTTTACTTAAAACAAGAAAAGAAGTGATCACCTCGCGGGGAATAGGGGGGGTTCTCCTCTCAAGGATCACGGTCGACCGCACTTTGAGATGATTGAAGTTCGATTAGCCTTACAAAACCTAGAGAGAAAGAAGGAAAATTAATGATAACAAATGATGCAAATGAACCATGGTTTTACGTGTTAGAAATTTATGTTATTTTAATCTATGTTAGTTGCATGGGCATCATGTGGGATAATTTGTGTTACAGTGGTGCTATCCAGACCCCAAAATATAAGCCCTATTCATAAGCCCCATTACTTGTCAAGCTGTTATTGGTTTGCTATTTCACTTTTTAAAAAGGGTAACAAAACAAAAACCAAATATACCATCCCAAAAAAACAACTCGAATACACACGCACGAATCAAACATATCCCGGTTTGACATCCACGAATCACCACCGTCTCTTTCGGCAAGCCAAAACGAATGAACTGAGATGTTGTATTTCATCGGATCATCTTCATGTCATTTTGACTGAAATCGAATCTATTGTTGCACATTCGAGTTAGCAAACGTACATCATTAGGAAGAAAGCGCAATTTAAACTATATTAGAGATGCAACAATAGTCAAACCTCTAAATAAATCAAACATCAATAAGAGTTTACTTCATAACAACATAAGAACCACATATATATTAATGTTATGTATTAATGTATGTATCTCTAGTGTTTTGTAAGTTACGATTTTTACATAACATAATAATGCATTTACAGATAATATTTATAGAAATTACATTTTGTGTTCTCCAAGTTACAGAAAACATATATGCACTTACAAGGGGAAAGCTATGATTTTGTGCCGCTGAGGGAATTAATGGGATGAGGGTAGAAAAAAAATTAAGTGTTTGCTGCAGGGCATTCATTTCAAAAAGGCGAAAAAAAACCCTAACAAAAATCCTAATCCCTTTGTATGCATTGTTTAATCTTCCCCGGGCGGCTTCAATCATCCGAACAAACCAAAATGGCGACGAGCAGTAAGAACCCTTTTTTCTTTTCTTTGTGGAATTTGTTAGTTTGTTTTTGAACGAATTGCTTAGTTTTTTTTCCGAAATAGGATTTCGAAATAATCCGAAGATTGCGTTTCCGAAATAGTGCTTCAAATCACCACTGTATTTTAGGGTTTCGATTAGGCTTTGGAGGGCATTACAAAGAATGTAACAGATTATGTTTGGGCTTTCGATTAGGGTTTGAAGGTATTTTTATAAATGTAACAGATTATATTTGATTTTGGATTAGGTGTTGCATTAGGGCTTGGTTTACGTGTTGCAATGGGTTTTGATTAGGGTTTTGTTTTTTCATAAATGTGACTTTTGCAGATAATATGTAACACAAAATGAAATAGGGTTTTGGATTAGTTATTGGAATACGGTTTGGATGTTTTTTCATGGAATGTAACAGCTTATTAAATGTATTGTTGCAAATGTGACAATTGTATGTAAATGTAACAGTATATAATTGCTTTTGGATTAGGTTTTAAAAGTTTTTAAATGAAATGTAACAGATTATTAAATGTACACTTGAAATGTGATATTTGCAGATAATATGTAACACAAATTAAAATAAGGTTTTGGATTAGTTATTGGATTGGGGGTTTGGATGTTTTTTCATGGAATATAACAGCTAATTAAATGTACTATTGGAAATGTGACAATTGAGTGTAAATGTAACAGTATATAATTGTTCTGGAATAGGTTTTGAAGGTCTTTAAATGAATGTAACAGATTATTAAAAGTAATATTGAAATGTGACATTTACAGAGTACATGTAACACAACTTATATTAGGTTTTGGATAAATTATTGGATTGCGGGTTGGAAGTTTTTTCATGGAATGTAACAGCTTATTAAATGTACTCTTGGAAAAGTGACAATTGAGTGCAAATGTAACAATATATAATTGCTTTTGGATTATGTTTTGAGGGGTTTTAAATGAAATGTAACAGATTATTAAATAAACTCTTGAAATATGCCATTTACAGAGTAGATGTAACACAAATTATATTAGGTTTTGGATTAATTAGATTAGGGGTTTATATGTTTTTTCCATGGAATGTAATAGCTTGTTAAATGTACTATTGGAAATGTGACAAATGAGTGCATATGTAACAATATATAATTGCTTTTGAATTAAATTTTTGGAGGTTTTTAAATGAAATGTGGCAGATTATTAAAAGTATTATTGTATTAAATTTTGCATTAGCAATGGAATAGGGTTTGGATTTTTTTCATTGAATGTAACAGCTAATTACATGTACTCTTGGAAATGTGACATTTGCAGTGTAAATGTAACAGATTATTTTCAATTTTGGATTAGGTTTTGGGTGTTTTTACATGTACAATAACATAGTAATAAGCATACTAATGAAAAGGTTTTATTTACAGAATATTATGAGTGTATGTGTTGGCACATAATGTGAGATGATTATGTGACACATTGGTTAATTGGATAAATCTTAAAAGTAACAGTTAAGAATAAATGTAACAAGCTTCTTATAATCATATTCATGTTTTTTTAGAGACCAAAAAGTCAGACAAAGCTGCAAAGAAAAAAAGGAAAATCAATTCAACCACACTTCAGGTCATTCTTGTATAGGGTCTATCAAATATTTTCAAAGCTGAAACTAAAGAAAAAGCATCTGAAAATGCTTCAAGCAACACCTTTTTGGAGTTTGTTCAGTGGGTTGTTGGACAAGAAGTACGATTGTAGACAAGCAAAAAAGAACGATGAAGATGCTCTGAAGATAATACAGTGTTACGATGCACAGTCTGAATCTTTCAAAATTGGAGGCAGGGCATTGAAAATTACTGCAACAGAAATTGACATTATATTGGGCATCAAATCTGGGAAAAGAGATTTTAAAGGTAATATGAATTTCCCTGTATGAATTACATATAGTTCTTTAAAATGTAACATCTTGATCATGATTAATGGGTTTGTGGACTTTGTTGCAGCCAAACACACCTTTCATAAAGCGAAAATTTGGGTCTATCAGCCGACCTAATGCTCCATACCTCAAGTAGCAACTTCTGGTTGCATTGGAGGGAGAATCAAGCCATGATCTGAGTGATTTCACAAGGTTGTGCTGTCTCTACTTGTTTGTGGGGTTGTTTTACACAAACAGTGGACACACCATCGGATGGGCTACCTTCCAGTATTTGGAGGACATCAAAGGAGTTTGATTGGTCATCTTCAATACTAGATTTACTGATGAAGTCAATTCATAGGCATCAGAACAATCCAAGAAGTGTGACTGGCTCTGTTGCGTTGCTACCTGTAAGTTTACAACAAATGCTCACAAAATAGTGTTAGTTGAAAATTGCAATAAATGAATTTACAGACACTATATTTTAAAATTCAATGCAGTTCTGGTTATGTGAGCACACCACTTTGATATCTCCCTCACGTCCATCAAAGTTCCCAAGGTTCAAGAAATGAGATTTGAAAAAATTCTACAAAAAGACGTCCGTGATAAACATTCGCAAGATTAAAGCTTCACAGGTTAGAATTACATTACTCATAACTCAATTATTGTTTCAGTAATACAAGTATTCACTTGACTTATGTAGAGCATTACTATTTCATATAATGTAACTGTCATACCCTCGTACCTATTATCCTCTTTTAAGGTATGTGATACGGTGCGTCACGTCAACCACAATCTTTTTCAATGAAATAGACTAACATAATAATTCAAAACACATAAGTTTTTAAAATATAAACCAACCCAGGATCTCAATAATTCATTCTCAAACGAATGATTACACACAAGCACTTTATTTGCTAATAACTAAACATCCCTTGGTTTTGCTGATAAAGCTAAGGACATCCACTACATGCCAAGAAGAAAGGCTTATTCAAACACCTACAAATGCAATGGAAAGAACGAGATCTAGATCGCCAACGCCCACCATGAACGACGATCGCCAACGACTACTCCGAAAAGTTGGGGAAAGGTGGGGTGAGCTACCACACGCTCAGTGAATGGACCTTAGCGTCCCAATAATAATAATAATAATATTAAAACTTCCGAATAAATTCTAAAATATCCGAACCAACAGAAAATAAATTTTCACAAATGTTGCGATAAAATGGAATACATCTCAGTAGAGGAAATAGCCACAATCTGATACTATCTACATGATGCGCATAATGCAACGGACACGCATGCCCGCATGGCACGCAGCCGAGAGTGCTCCATCTAGAGCTTGATCACGCAGACCAATCATCATGCAGACGGCGTTACGCAGACATGGTCTCACTGGACTGAGTCACACAGATCCTCGTCACGCAGACGATGTCATGCAGAGCGTCTCAAAACATGATGTCATGCTCATGTATTTCATATTCAAGATAACAGTTGTATTCAAAACATAGGCATGATGCGAATATGATATATATATGTAGTGTTTCAAAGCTACATAGACACTAGAGCCACTGACCTTCGGTCCAATGACTCGCAAATCAAACCCAAGCCTTACAGTAACCTAATCTGGCAAGAAACGATATGAACCGATCAAAATACGCACAACCCGTATGAAAACCCAATGTACCCATACACACAGCATCCGACGGCTCCAACAGAGGCCGTCATTGACCTACCAGACGGATGTTGCGACGGCGATAATCGAGAGGGGGAACCCGAACGTAAAGGCGCAATCGATCCCCTACGGCCAGTACAGGATTCAGGACTGCTGCTGCAACCGTGTCTGGCTCGACTACTCTCCCGATGGCACCGTCCGTAAAGTCCCCAAAGTTGGCTAACGAATGAAATTCAATTAATTTCATGATGCTGGTTTAGTGAATGATTATTTAATGTGATAAAAAGAAGCCAGCCTATTCTATCAAAATAAAAATAATAAAAGAAGTCATTCTTGAATCCATCGTCTAAAGTGTTTTGGTTGTGTTTCGAATGATTCTAATTGGAAAATGTAATAAAAAAATTTATGTTATTTGGGTAAAATGTGAATAAAGTATGGATAAGAATTTATAAAAGGTGAAAAAATAATAATAGTGATTTGATATGTGATTTATTACATGTGATGACAATTGATTTTACAGTGAACTCAGATATTCTTTAAGTAGAATAACCTATAATAATTTTAATTCCATGAGTTGATTAAAATACATATACCACTTTATATAAGTTTATTCCAGCATAGATTATCCCTGGTTAATCCCAGCATCCAAACAACCTTTAACAGGGTGCGTTTAGTAGCGTGATTGCGCAGCGTTTGCGATTGCAGTAAGTTTTATTTGCAATCGTGGAAGTTGTATTTGCAATTGTGCAACCAAGCTGTTTTATTGTAGCAGCTTCATGCACACAAATTTCAAGCAAATAGTGTAAAAAAACTGGGATTTCAAAAGGCTAAGAAAGTAAGCTTCCTACAGAATCAATTTTAAAACCCAAAATACTACAGAATCAGTTTTGCAAACAACCAAACACACTCTTAAAGGTGCTTTTGGTTATGTGATTGTGCAGCTTTTGCGATTGCAGGAAGCAGCTTCTACAATCGTGCAACCAAATAGTTTTATTGTACTAGCTTCAAAAATTACGATTTTGAAAAGCTGGGGGGATAAGCTTTATCTAAATCAGTTTTAAAACTCAAATTTATGAAGAAATAGTTTTACAATTGTGCAATAAAATGCATCATAAATGATCAAAGATTTCTTTTGTAGATAAAGTTTTTTAAAAAGATTGATTTTGATATTTTGAATCTTTAAAAAAATTTGTTAGGTGGATTCCCATAAATGAAGTTTTTAGTGATTCCATATTCAAAATGTCTTTTACACAAAATTTATGACGCATGCAAGATTTGGAATGTCTTTTTTACTTAACATGATGAATGGTTCTACATTTAGCATATCTGTGTGTACTGAAATGGTAAGTCATTCATGATTTTATTATAATTCTAAATTTGCATGGCGCATTGATTTTTTATGTTTGCAATCTTTGTGATCCATATATATATAGTTTCTTAATAGGATTAAATACATCTATGTCCTTATAAACATGAGTAATCCTATATAAGTCTTTGTCAAATATAAAGCAGACGTGCAAGTTCTTGAAAACTCACAAAAACTCATATATGTCACTGGTTTCAATAAAAATTAATCATAATCCAATCTACCCTACTTAGCTTTAATCTATAAGCATAAAATGATTAAGTTATCATCAAATATTTAACAACTTTTAATCAATACCTCAATGAAAATGAAGAAACATAAAATGTATTACCAGGATAATATGATATTTGCATGAATTAATTTATTTTTATGATTATTTATGAAGATTATAATGTTTATACAATTATATGATAATAAAATATTCTGTCAAATTTGAATGAAATTTTAACCCGAGGATAATAATTAAGTTTTTGTGAGTTGTGAGGGACTCATGCGTCTGTCCCAATTTTAACATGGACTTATATGAGATTATCCAAGTTTGTAGGGATGCATATGTCTTCAACTATTCTTCATAAAGAACCCATTTATTTGTGTATAAAATCGAGAGCCTGACTCAGGGTAATCACATCAGAAAAAAAAAAATAGTTGTCCTGGTAACACATATTTTACTACGTACTATACTTTGTTTTTTCTCTTTTTCAGTTTTCATTTTATATATCAAGCTAGATTTGTCTCCATGTACACAGGTGACACACACAAGTAGAATCACTTGAAGCATTATAGCAGGAGAAAGGCAAATGGCACAACAAAATGAATGTAAGAGTTGTATAGGGGCCATGGTCGATTGTGGTAAGGAAGCTGATAAACTCAGTCATTACTAAAGTGATAACTGAGCATGTAAAACTTTACTTATATATATTTTGTTAAAAATTTAATATTTATTTAAATATGTAGTATAAAAATATAATTTTTTTTATCAAATCGTATGCTTCATTAAACATTTATTATTTAAAAAAACCTAAAGTATGTGTAAACTATTCATGAGACTATCCTTTAACATTATTCATAATTTTTTAATCAAATATATACTTGAATAATAAAACAAAACCCAAGAATATTTGAATTTAGTTAATTCAATTCATATTTTATCGAATAACAGTAACATATCTTTTGTCCCCAACATTTATTATTATTATTATTATTATTATTATTATTATTATTATTATTATTATTATTAGGCGATAGACACTTATCGGTATGAGTCTATAAAAAAAATATAAGCCATCGTCAGCACATACTGATACGACAATTTATATTTTTTTTTATAGATTCATAACAATAAAAGTCTCTATTGCCTGCAAAAATACAATTTACATATGTTATATTATATATGCATGTGTGTGTATATAGGCATAAAACACATATGATGAGATACAACAATGATTAAAGAGCCTAACATAGCCAAGTTAAGAGCTAATTGAACATGTCATGACATGATTAGGATTTCCTACAAGCCTTTATGACCTTGTTCCGCAAATGGACCCTTCTGAAGCTTCTAAAATATCATTTACACACACACACACACACGAAATAAATTGTGTAATTTTTTTAAAAAAAAATTGTAGTTATATTTATTCCAATAAACTACTGAAACTTTTATATATATATATATATATATATATATATATATATATATATATATATATATATATATATATATATGGTAAACCGGGTATTGAAGTTTGTATTATACACAGGTGGGAAATTGGAATGGCCTGAGCTGGTGGGAGTGAAGGTGGATGTTGCGACGTTGATAATCGAGAGGGAGAACCCGCATGTAAAGGCGGCATGGATCCCCTGCGGCCGGTTCAGGTTTCCGGAGTGCTGCTGCAACCGCGTCTACCTCGAATTTTCTGCCGACAGCACCGTCTGTAAAATCCCCAGAGTTGGCTAACAAATGAAATTCAATTAATTTCTTGATGCTGGTTTAGTGAATGATTATTCAATGTGATAAAAAGAAGCCAGCCTGTTCTATCAAAATAAAAATAATAAAAGAAGTCATTCTTGAATCCATCATCTAAAGTGTTTTGGTTGTGTTTTGAATGATTCTCATAAATTTTTTGTTATTTGGGTAAAACATGAATAAAGTATGAATCAGAATTTATAAAATTTGAAAAAATAATAATAGTGATTTGATATGTGATTTATTACATGTGATGACAATTGATTTGACAGTAAACCCACATATTCTTTAAGTAGAATAACCTGGAATAATTTTAATTCCAAGAGTTGATTAAAATACATACACCACTTTATACCAGTTTATTCCGACATAGATTATCCCTGGGTATTCCCTGCATCCAAACAACCTTTAATTGGGTGTGTTTAGTAGGGTGATTGCACAGCGTTTGCGATTGCAGTAAATTGTATTTGCAATCATGCAACCAAGTTGTTTTACTGTAGCAGCTTACTGCACACAAATTTCAAGCAAATAATGCTCAAAAACTTCGATTTCAAAAGGCTGAGAAAATAAGCTTCCTACTGAATCAATTTTTTTTATAAAAATTCTTTTAAAACATTTATCATCGAAATAAAATGCAAGTCATTTTGAAATGGTATAAGGACAGTGAGGAAAAACTTATTTAAAATTAAGATCTCATATTACAAAATCTGATTGAAACGAAAATCGACCTCATTGAAACTTCTTTGAAAAACCCAAGATCTATCATGGGTATAAATACATCATAGGTCTCTGTCCAAATCCTTTGAAATCATGAAAATACATAACTGGTCGGATCTAAGCATATAAGGTTTTAAAACTAGGCTTTAAGAATAAAACATGATTCTTCTTAAAACAGTAAGCTTTAACATGATATATACGTACTTTAATATATTTCTTTTCACATGAAAGATTTATAAAACACCTAAAACGTCACAGTATCCTAGTTATCACATCAAACCCGAAGACTTGATCAAATCATCTTAAAACTACATTAAAGATCATGAAAATCCAACAATGAACCCTAAGAAATAAAAAACTCCAAAATACATGCATTGAGATTCAATATTATCACCAAAACGTGTAAAAACTTCATAAAATTAATAGCAATACATTGGTATACCACAAGACCCGAAATCAAATCAAGATCTAAAGAAAAGCAAGAGAAAATTCATTCTTTTTGTTTGAAATTCCTTGAAAACGAGATCATATTCAACATAACAACCAAAGAGACTCACTACTATTCAAAAAATCCTTCAAAAACCCGAAGAATGTACTCACTAAAGCCTTAGATCGAACCCTAACTGAGGCCCCTCACCACAGTGGCCAAAAACAAGAAAAACAAATTTAGGGTTTTAGGTTTCAATGCCAATAGGAGAGAGAGAGAGAGAGGTTTAATAATTCACGCACGCACGTGGAGACAAATATCGCGACACCATTAAGCCAATTAACGCCAATCAATGCGTTTATTTCTTCAAAAAATGGACTAAATTTTGAATTCAAAATTCGCCCAGATCGACGGCTCTTATTGAGCCCAAAAAATGGCATATCATACTTGTTCGTCAAATATGTTGAATCAAATGAAATAACATTTGAAAATGATTCGTATAATGCTCGTGATCTCGCATCGGCCCAAAAAATATTTCTTACTCTGAAATTCTCATCAAAATCAATAACGTGGAAAAAATTTGGGTTCCGCTTTTGCATGCGCATAAAATAGTCACAAACAGCCTGTGCATCGCCACCACCAAGCCTTCTAATTTTAGTTTTAGACATGTAATTCTTTGCATCTCTCTCCTCGTATGATATGCAATCGTGTCCACCAGCTTTAATAACAAGAGAATTAAAACTTTTTGATGTTCTGATCCCTGCTTGGTCATTTATATCCAACACTCTTTTAGAAAAAGGATCAATTTCCCTATGGCAAGCAAAATGTCGTGACTTAAGTGGACTCAAATGATGGTTATGACCTAATACAACCTTTGAAATAACAAACAATTCTTCGTGCTTGACATTAATGTTTATCCTAGCTCTGCACCCCGATTTGATCGACGACCTACGATTGAAAACATTCCTCCCTGTTGGAACATGCTTCCCATTCCGACAACATGCAAGTGAAAAAAATCTTTGTTGCTCATTGTCATCCTTTTCCCCATGAATCTTTGCAATGCCAAAACTTTCATTGTGAGCAAAGTTTTTATAGAACATCCTAACGTATTTTTCCAAGCAAAATGACATTCCAACACTTGAAACAATAACTTCAGTACTTTGCTCTTCAAAAACATCGATTTCACCTTCTATTTCACTGCATTCCAAAGAAAATGTAGCAAATTCCCCTAAAAATAGTAACAACTTCACTGTTACATTTTACATATTTTTAATTCGCATTGTTTAAAAATATGTAGTACACTCTTCATTGATACATATTATAACTCCCCTGCAACAGTAAGAACTTCATTGTTACATTTACTCATAATTTCTATTGCATAATTGAACAAAATGCAGGACATGAATAACTGTTACATGTTGGAATGTTACATTTATTATTGTAACAAAATTTACAAACGTGTTTTCAAGATCAGGATGGTATATATTAACAATGCACAAACCATTATCAATTAAATGTAACGAATTAAAATGCAAAAATTTATGAAATTATAACGAAACATAATAAAAAGATGTGAAATAACGATCAATAGATAAACAAGTTTCATTTCTTTTAATTGAAACATGTAACACAGATTTAATAATTGATCATTACAACTTTATTTTTAATTTTGAAACGTTATTTTCATCTTTAAAATGTCAAAATATGAGCGAAAACAATTGACAAACCTGGTCCGGTAGGCGTTGATGGGAGATCCAACTCCGTAAAGAACAGAAAAATGTTTGCGAACTTCACAAGATTAAAAAATCCGACAGAGCTACACTAGTTTCACCGTATAATGATCGGTTTCAATTTGCTTTGGGTTGATGATGATCTGCAATTGCATTAACCTAATTGATCGGCAGTTGTAAATCTCCACAATATACGGTTATGATATGTATTAATTGTTGACACCAAATTCAGATCAATCTGTAACCATCAAAAGATCTCAATAAATCACAAAGGGTATTATGGACAATTTGTACATGCCATGTCATGAGGCCTGTGAAATTGGGGCCTAGAAAACATTATTGTTTGTGTTATTTTCATTGAATGGGTTCTTGTGTATAACCCTTTTTCATTTTTTTTAAGTTTCAGTGTGGAAAACCCTTGGTTTGCAGAACTTGTGAAACAGAAATAAAGCAAACTAAAACATGAATGCATCAAGAGCTATAATATCAAATAGCAAGTAAACCGACGGTCGTTATAGGTGACGTCCCAAATGCATACAGCAGAATCACAAACCCGACGGCCTTAGTGTAGACCATCCATGAGTAGTTCACAAATCGATGTCCCTGTGACGAGCTGTCGCTAGATCCATTTTTTTAAACAAATCGACAGCACTATGACGAGCCGTCACACCACGGTAACATTTTTTTAGAGGGAAAAAAAAGAAACAAGAAGAAGCAAAATAAGAGTTTTTGTGGGAAGCTAAAGAAAGGAAAAAATATCACAGTAGCTTAGTAGTAATGGAAACACAATAATAAGTGAATAAACAAATAGAACAATAAACAGATAAAGAGTGATGACAATTAAACAAAACAAAATAAAATACAAAAGAAAGCAAGTAAATGGGTTAGCAGTCCATGGAAGAGAGTATCTCAAACAAAAGAGGGTGCTCAAACGGTTTTAATACCAACTGGCCGACAACCCATGGATAGGTCGTTCGTCAGTTGTATCCCATTTTCAAAAGAGCTATTCAAATTCTTTAAACTATGTCTTTATATGATTAAGAGATTTACAATACTTGGTTTACAAGATTTCATAAGGGTTGGATGAGGGAGTTCTAATGGAACCCTAAAAGAAACAAAAGAAAATGAAGGAGATGGAGGTGAGAGAGCAGGGCAAAATGGAGGGTTTCTTCTCTGTATTTTCTCCTTTATTTTAGGCTACAAGTGGATAGAGGTTTCTGAATTCGTGGGTCTTAATTTCTTTCTTCTCCTTGCTTGCCTCTTCTTCTTCTTCACAAACACCCTCTATTTGTAAAGTTTTGCAACCAACCACATTTAGAGAACACATAGGGCCTTTTAATGGACCCTTTCATGTCACCCAGATCCTGCAAACACGTCCCCTCAGAGTGGTAGTCGAAGGAGAAGCACCATTTTCCTTCTGCCTAGGCGCCGAGTTGTTTTGCCAACTTTTCGGGTGCAGACATGCGACGGCTCCTAGCAAATCCGTCGGAGCCCAGATCGATGGCTCTACCAGCAGCCGTCAGATAAATTAATTATGATAAAATTTTATTTTTGAAGTGTGTTTCATGATCCTCATTCTGTAAACTTTTCAACGCCGCTGACATATCGAGAATCGGAGGTGTATTGCTCAAGTTATGGGCCGATCTTGTTAGACCTGTGTCATTTAGAGTCCTAATTTCCATCGGAGTCGCTAAAATTTTAATTTTTAGCTACCTTCTGGGGTTTAAGGACTCTGATTGAAGATATAACTGCGTATTATGGGTCCTGGTACTGTTTAGTACTGCCCATAAAATTTTCGTTTAATTCCGATAACGTTTTTGGAATTATGCAGTTTTGGATTGGTATTCGGATTTGATTTTGTTAAAATCCAAGATGAAGAGATAAAAATCCGATATTATTACGAGATGTTAAGTTTGGGGATAGCTTCCATATAGAAGTGGAATTGGATCAACTGGATTCGTATATTAAAAGTTATGGGTATTTTTCCATGTATACCCCAAAGTTGAGAAATCCAGGCTAGATTTTAGCCTAGATTTTAAAATAGCTGGAGAGGTTATTTGATCTGGGTGTAAACATGAAAGTTGTAGATAATCGTCTTATCTTTCCAATGCCACTGGAATCATGCAATTTGGGGCTGTATTGAGGAAGTTATGGCCGTTTAAGTGAAGGCTGCGCAGAGGTTTTAAGTCCGAGGACAGCTCGGTCTTTCACCCGACCTTTGCCTATTTAACCCCCTAAATGAGCACGACTTCAGCTCTGTTTGGGCTCTCTTTTTCTGCTGGTCCAGCCCTTTGAAGGGTGTTTTGGGTGGAGGAGAAGGAGGTGTTGGTGATGGAGAAGAAGGAGTGGAAAAGGTGAGGTTGTGTGTTGTTGATTGTTGTTGTTGTTGATTCTTTTCTCTCTTCCCCCATCTTTGCTCTCTTCCTTCCCCTCTCTAACCAACAGCCCCCCATGTGTTTGATGAAATGCCAAAGTGAAGCCCTATGAAGAAGAGAAGCCAAAGAGAGGTGGTGGTAGTGGTGGTGGTGGTCGAGATGGTCGTGGGTGTGCTCGAGGGCCCCAACCTCTCCCCTTTCCCTCCCCCTCTTAGGTTTGGTAAGTTCTCCACTTCTTTAATTTGGTTTTATGGCTTTGGGGGTGTGTTGAGAGGGCATGCAAGGGTGGTGGTTGTGTTTGGGTGCATGTGGGAGGCTTGGGGAGGGCTGGGGAGTGCTGGGCGCGCGCGCGGGGCCGTCCGCGCGCGTGCGCGCGCAGGCAGGCGCGCGGGGTTCGCGCGAGGTGCGCGCGGGGGCGCGCGCGTGTCTGCGCGCAGGGGGCGCGCGTCTGCGCGCGCTGCGCGCGGGGATGCCCGGGGCTCCCCGGAGTGCGTGCGGTGCTGCCCGAGGCCGGTTTGGCCGTGCTGAGGGTCGGCACCCTCGGGTGGGTGTCCGGGGGGCTCGGGCACGCGTGCGTGCGTGCATTCTTGCGTGCGTTCGAGCCCGTTTGCGTGCATGTCTAGCCTTAGGCATGCCTAAATGATTTTATGTGTTTGTTTATGGTTATACTCATCATTTTGGTACCCCTTGCCTTGCAGACCTCGTCGGTTGGGATGCGCGACGACCCAGGTATCGGTGAGTGGTTTGATTCCAACCCTTCCGGGAGCGTTCGATGCACGTAGTCGTGCTTCGCGCTTCCATGGGGCCTTATTTGCACCCTAAATATGCTAGATATTATGCATGCTAGGTTGTATAGCTCGTATATTGTGTAGAACCCCTATTCTACCTTATACTTGCCTATGTATTGTATAGAATATGGCATGAATTAGGTAATTTTGATTGAATGACTACCCCTATTTATCAAGCATGTTTAACTTGGGTTAATAACGGGTGTATGCGTAATATTCCTCCGATTTAGGACTCGAGGGTGTGGTATAGTTGTTGCACCCATCTGTTGGGGCAAAACTATGACCAGCTCGAGAGAGGATGAGGCATTCCCTCTCCCTCGCCCTCCTTCTCTTCGCGAACCGAGTGAGTAGATGTAGTTCCTACTTGACTCGGGTTTGCTTGGAATTATTGGCATGCACCTGTTGTTGCGCAGATCGCGCTTAACCCTTCCCTTCTAGGTTGGTTTTATCCAACGTATATTAGGTTGTAATTTGTGTGTGTTTATCTGTTTGATGCCATGTATGCATGTTTAAGTAGGTCATCGTTGGGTAGTTAATTGCATATATATATATATGCCGATATGGCCATGATTCTTGTCTAATGTGTTAGACAAGTATATGACCTCTTGTGGGTTCATACCATGGTTTTTGACACTTATAATTAATGTCTTCCCCGCATCTGAGTTATGCGCCCTGGAGGGAATTCATGAGAATTCATTGCGCCTATCGGTGTTTGATAACCGATGATGACGGATCCAAGAGGATCGTATCCGCGAGCGTAGATTGTTTCTCCCCTTCGTTGGATCCGTGTAGGAACTTCCCGGCGTTGGAAACGCTGTCCTGGCACCGGGCTCCCATTTGTAGGTACCATCGCTTCGGTCGAGAGTGTACTAATCGTGGGAGTATGTCAGGTAGAGGCTACCCGGGGAAAGGGCTACCGGTGGACCAAGGGCTTAGAACAATCGACCTCTTCCCCAAGATCCTATGTCACCCGTCGGGGTGAGGGCGAGGGTGTTGGCGTGAGTAGGGTGGGGTCGCGTTGATACTCGACCCGTCAGTTTGTATAGATGGTTTTCCCGTGGGGTTTGCGCTGCGAGCATGAGTTATCGTTTTTCCCCTTCGTTGGATCCGTGTAGGAACTTCTCGGCGTACCATTGCTGTCTTGGCACCGGGCTCCCATCTGTAGGTACCATCGCTGTGGTCGACAGTGTACTGATCGTGGGAGTATGTCAGGCAGAGGCTACCCGGGGAAAGGGCTACCGGTGGACCAAGGGCTTAGAAACGATCTAGTCTCTTCCCAAGAGACTGGGTCACCCCTTTTGGGGTGAAGGTGAGGGATTGGTACAGTTACTTCCGACAACCTAGGTCACCCTTCGGAGGTGAGGGTGTTGGTGTGAGTGTTGTGGGCTCGAGTTGATACTTGACCCACCAGCTTGAGTGATTGGCTTTCCATAGGGTTCGCGCTGCGAACAAGTAGTGTTTCCTCCCAATATCATCGTATACCGGGGTCCCGACGTAGAAGCTGCCCTGACAGAGGACTCCCACTTGTAGGTACTCCCGATGCGTTCGGCAGATGTACTGATCAGGGGAGTGTACCAGGTGAGGCTACACGAGGGTGGACCACCGGACGATGTTGCAAGCCTGAATTATCGTTCTCCTCTTCGCCGGATCCGTGTGGATGCTTCCTAGGTACGAGCCGCCCTGGGTAGACCCCCCACCTGTAAGTACCATCGATGCACTCGACAGTGTACTGACCGTGGCCGGCTCCAGGTAGAGGCTGCCTGGGAGAGCGCTACCGGATGACGAACAGTGTAGAATAGCAAGTTGTCCTTCGAGTCCCTAGACTCACCCCTGTGGGGGCTAGGGCGAGGGCAGGGTAGGGTCGCACCGCCGTGTGACCTTGTTAACCGTTGGGTTTCTATCCATGGTTTCCTTGATAGGAGATTGCCTTAGGATCGAATGTTGTGTTGGTGTTTGGTTTCTGACCACTCACTGAGCTTGTAGCTCACCCCTCGCTTATGTTTTTCCCCAGTTGACGCTGAGTCGGATCCAAGAGAAGAGCTCCCCTGGCGCCATCCGAGTAGAAGACCCGCGTTCACGTTGGATGTCTTGCGAGTCGGAGGCTATCAGCATTCCCTTTTCATTGTATGTATTATACTTGTGCTTGTGCACGGTATGTAGACTGTTGATGTCAGTTATTGTATATATTGGCTCTCACAGGACAGTTGATTGTGTACTCTAGTCTGTAATATGTCTTTGAATTACAGACTTAGTCATTTGAGCTTCCGCTTTTTGTATATATTTGATGTCAGTTACTTGTGTATTGCCTTTTCTCTTGTGGAGTATTTATTTGACCTCGTGTATGGATTACTGATATCATTTATATATTTGCCACGTCTCGGGGACGGCCGCCCTGGGGCGTGATAGATCTTGTGGGGGTGTCAAATGCGAAAGGAAAACCAACGGCTACTGTACTTGCCATCAATTTTAGAAGTTATGATCCTTGTTCTATGAGCTTTCCAACGCCACTGACAAATCGAGAATCGGAGCTGTATTGATCAAAGTATGATCCAATCTTGTGAGGGTGTCCGATTGTCTGTGTGGGGGCATTCCATCTACTTCTTCTCGGGCCAAACCACCCTGATCTTGAATTGTTTGTTGTTATTTAGTCTTGATTGATTATTTGTGAGAGAATATATGATTCAAGCCTGTGTAAATCAGATATGACAAGCGATAAATATTATACTATTTTAATCAGTAGAAAATGGGGTATGTACATTAACAAGTGCCCTTAGGGCACTAGGGGCACTTGTTACTATTTTAATCAGTAAAAAATGGGGTATGTTTTCTATCATTTATTTTTTATTAATATGTTTTTTAATGCATAATCTACTATAGCAACCCACTATAATGAATGACAGAAAAATTAAATTTCAACATCTGCTTTATAAACAAAATTACAAAGCACATCTCTTTTTTCATTTATCACGAATCCGCTTACGCTGATTTCATGTAAAACACCGGCTGAAAACATGCAAAGCTATTTATTCATTATATATTGAAATAAATTCAAATGATAAAAAATTAAAAATGGAGGTACATATAAAATATTTAAAACAAAAGATTAAATCAAATAAAGAATGGAAATAAAATACCTTATATACCACACAAAAAATATCTTCCGATAGGTAACGCTACAAGAAGTATCACAAGTTCACAATCATATGAGATATGAGATAACAAAAATGAAAGAATATGTACATTTTTACATTTTTGGATGAAATTTTTGTAGGAGAGAAGAGAGAGTTAAAGTAAAAAAATTG
The DNA here is from genome assembly GCA_030737845.1 of Acorus calamus. NCBI lineage: Eukaryota > Viridiplantae > Streptophyta > Magnoliopsida > Acorales > Acoraceae > Acorus > Acorus calamus. The sequence continues at coordinate 24,410,461 of CM060878.1, forward strand.
AGTATAGGGGAAGAAGAAAAAAAGCTGGTGAATTATTAAGGGTATTGTTAGTATTTTAAAAAATCCTTCAATTTATTGATTAATATATTGTTGGGTTACCTAAAAAGTTAGCAATCAATGTCGGTTAACAAGTGCCCTAAGGGCACTCGTTAATGAAACCCTTTAAAAATTATTTTTAAAAATAATTGTAAAATAATCGATCAAATTCGTGTCATTTATAAGATGATTAATTGTAAAAAAAGAAAATGACAAAAAAACTCCTAAAAATTAAAAATACCCAAATCAACCACTTTTTAAAATTATACTTAAAAAAATCTTATTTCAAAATTTTGAAAATACAAAAGACTAATCTACACTTACATAATTAGATCCTTAACATCCCCCTTTAACCCTTGTTAGGTTATTTCACACCAAAAATATATATTTCATTCAAAAGAACAATCTCTCTTTGTATGACCCAAATAAATCCCCTTATAGGTTATGTTATTATATATCATATTGTATGTTTTTTATACATATGTAACATATCTTACATGATGTTTGTTCTTTTTTATTATGTATGATCATAAGATGTGATTTAAATTTGTGTTGTGTGTCAATGCAACAGATGATATTTTAATATTCTAAATCCTTATTACATTTTGTTTTGCTTGGCTATTCACATATTTGATGGTCACCATTAATACATATTCATTGTTTTTTAAAAAGCATTAATATTTAATGGAGTTGATCATCAAAAACTCAAATATATTACACATATCTCACAAATTCCATATAATCAGAAAGAATCTAGAATTAAAAAAAATTACATGAGAATATGTAAAATACATTAACAAAATTAAGAGGATAAACTATTTTAATAAAATTAAAAGGTATAGAATATGTTAAGGATCTAATTAAATAAGGGTATAATTTTAAAAAGTGGCTGATGTAGATACCCCAATTTTGACCGTCCAGAGAGACAGAAATACTTCAAGTAACACACGGAAATATCCCACAGTTGGACATCCAATAGAGAAACAAAGGTTCGGTAAACCGGAAACCCTAAACCCTAGCCTTGACCTAAACCTAAACCGGAAACCCTAACCCTAACCTAAACCTAAACCTAAAACCTAAATCGGAAACCCTAACTCTAAAAACCCAAAACCCTAGAACCCCAAGTCCCTGGAAAGGGGCGGCTAGCCCTAACTAGCCGCCCCATACCAGGCGGCTAGTTTACACTAGCCGCCCCACTGACCGCCCTCTGGCCGACTTTGGACCAGTCCCCTGGATGGGACATAAAGCAGCATTAAATGCTGATCATTGCGGCGGGTCATGACCTTTAGCCGCCCCCTCTCGGCCGGATCAATCCAAGTAACCGACCCAAGCCACCGCTTGTCAGAGATGGGACGTTTGGCAGGTCATGATAGGGGCGGCTACCAGGAAGTAGCCGCCCCATCCTGGGCGGCTAGTTAGCACTAGCCGCCCTTCACCTGGTCTCTGACAGAAGAGCCAGAGAATTAATGAGAGGTCCAATCGAAGCCAACCCACTCCATTACCCTCGGGATATTTCCCTGCCTCTCTTTTACTATAAATAGAGGGGTCCCAAGCCCAAATAGAACATCTTCAATCACCAATCCACCATCCTCACTTGTTCAAACCCTTCCACCACTAGAAATCCCAAGAGAGAGAGAGAGAGCCCCTTTTGTGAGAGAAATACCCATTTCCCTACATAAAATACCCTCTCATCCCACCCTCCAGAAACCCGGGCTAAACCTAGCTTAGACTCTGTCCAAAACTAAACCCATTTCCTACCAAAGTTCTGCCCAAACCAACCCAGATCCTGGACGGCTAACCCTAGCTAGCCGCCCCCTGGCCGACGGCTAAACACAACTAGCCGCCCCCTATCCACACCCCTTTGTCCCAAGACTCCTTTAGTCAAGCCCCGGAAGCAGAATAGGATACCTGTTTTTCACCTCTGCGTACGGTATATCCGTGTCTCAGAGCGGAGACCCCACAAACTCCCCCACGTAGGCGACCAAAACCAAACCCAACCTTTTCCTGCTTTTAGAAAAAGCAGGTGGCGATCACATAAACCTTGGAATCCTCTTCAGCCGCTATCGGGTGCCTCAACCAGGAACGACACACCCTCAGCCCTTCCGAGAAGACGATCCGACCGAGCCCGCAAGGGCACGCATCCGATCCAAATCTCCGAAGAACCCGCACACACGCACGCGCTCACCGTGCACCCCGCCGAGATCCGCTCCGACACACCGACATCGGAGGCCTTCCCGACGGTACCGACAAATCTGGCGATCACGGTGGGACCTTCCTCGTGAAAAACAACATAAGGTAATCCTCTTCTGCCCCCTTTTACAAGCTTGACTAGAATGCTATCAACCCTCTAGGAAGGTTAGAATTTCCAACCCCTCGAATCAGTTCCTCCTCTAATTCACATCACAGCATCATTTACCGCTTTGTAAGCCGCACATAGCTGCGCAATCCTTTACTGCTTTGTAAGCCGCACACAGCTGCGCAATCCTTTACTGCTTTGTAAGCCGCACACCGCTGCGCAATCCTTTACCGCTTTATTCACTGCTTTATATTTGCATTCATTCCCTTGAACCATTCCACACGCATCATAGAATCCCACCTAGAGGAGGAGATACTAGAGGAAAGAACGCAATTCCTGACCCATCTAGAGGAACAGATGGCCAGTCTAGGATACCAATCCGTAGAGGACATGTTTCATTACCTCACCGACTACCGCCAGGTCAAAACCCTAAGACAGGAGACCCCTGTCGAAACCCCTAAGGCCACTCCCAAGACCCTATTCACACCCAGTCACTCGGTCAACCCGAGCGTCTTTTCGTTCACCCCCCTTTCCCCCGCGAATTCAATATTCCCAGCCGTTTCCACCCCAGGCCCCTACCAGGCCACCCCAAACCCGGGACCGCTAGGCAGCCCTCCCCGGGGAGAAACACTAGATGATACCATTCGGAGAATTCTCTCCGAGACTGGTCCCTCAGCCCCCAAACACATGTCTCTACATAACCTGAGACAAATCCCGTCAGTCCACCTACCGGAGGGGTTCAAAATCCCCAAATTTCACCGGTATAACAGTCGTGGAGACCCAGACATCCATTTAACTGCCTTTTATCTAGACACACGCCCGTTTCTAGATAATCAACCTCTGCTAGTCTTCCTCTTTCAAAAATCATTGGAAGGAGAAGCGCTACAATGGTTCTCCACCCTCCCTATAGATCACTTGTCAAACTTCTCGGCTGTAAGCGAGAAGTTCTTGGGCCGCTACGGTTACCAGAGGATTAGAACCCCCTCTATTTCGGATTTAACCGTAGAGAGAATGAGGCCTAGGGAGGAATTCGAACAATACGTGTCTCGGTGGTGCACACTTGTCCACCGGACCGGCCTGCAACTCACAGAAAGTCAAGAAATTGACATGATGTTACAGTGCCTGAGTCCAGAACTTCGTACGAGCCTTTCGTACGGAGACTGTACTATGTATCAGCTTCTGGTTGACCGCCACAACAGGATTTCCCGTTGTGCAGCCCCAGTAGTCCAAACCCAGTCCCCACCTATCAGCCATAGGGTTGGACAACCGCCTCGCAAGCCACAAACCCCCACGGTAGAGGGGATTATTACCCAAGTATCGGCACTCTACCCGAACGAAGCGCGTGTTCCCGACCGAGGAACAGCTCCGAGACAGTACACACCCGGTTCATCCGGATATGCGCCGCCTCGGCAAGCTAATCAAAATTTCACTCCTCGATCAGAAACCACCCTCGTGCCTGTAGATACCCCAATTTTGACCGTCCAGAGAGACAGAAATACTTCAAGTAACACACGGAAATATCCCACATTTTGGACAGCCAGTAGAGAACCAAAGGTTCGGTAAACTGGAAACCCTAACCCTAGCCTTGACCTAAACCTAAACCGGAAACCCTAACCCTAGCCTTGACCTAAACCCTAACCCTAGCCTTGACCTAAACCTAAACCGGAAACCCTAACCCTAGCCTTCACCTAAACCAGAAACCCTAACCCTAGCCTTGACCTAAACCGGAAACCCCAACCCTAGCCTTGACCTAGCCCTAAACCCTAACCCTAACCTAAACCTAAACCTAAAACCTAAATCGGAAACCCTAATTCTAAAATCCCTAGAACCCCAAGTCCCTGGAAAGGGGCGGCCAGATCTAACTAGCCGCCCCATTTTAGGCGGCTAGTTTCAACTAGCCGCCCCACCAACCGACCCCTGGCCGACTTTGGACCAGTCCCCTGGATGGGACATAAAGCAGCAATAAATGCTGATCATTGCGGCGGGTCATGACCTTTAGCCGCCCTCTCTTGGCCGGATCAATCCAAGTAACCAACCCAAGCCACCGCTTGTCAGAGATGGGACGTTTGGCAGGTCATGATGGGGGCGGCTACTAGGAAGTAGCCGCCCCATCCTGGGCGGCTAGTTGGAACTAGCCGCCCTTCACGTGGTCTTTGACAGAAAAACCAGAGAATTAATGAGGGGTCTAATCGAAGCCAACCCACTCCATTACCCTCGGGATATTTCCCTGCCCCTCTTTAACTATAAATAGAGGAGTCCCAAGCCCAAATCAAACATCACCAATTCATCTTCATCATCAACCCACCATCCCCACTTGTTCAAACCCTTCCTCCACTTGAAATCCCGAGAGAGAGAGAGAGAGAGAGAGAGAGAGAGATCCCCTTTTGTGAGAGAAACACCCATTCCCTACATAAAATACCCTCTCATCCCGCCCTCCAAAAACCCAGGCTAAACCTAGCTTAGCCTCTGTCCAAAACAAAACCCATTTCCTACCAAAGTTCTGCCCAAACCAACCCAGACCCTGGACGGCTAACCCTAGCTAGCCGCCCCGTGACCGACGGCTAAACACAACTAGCCGCCCCCCCTATCCACACCCCATATCAACATCCCTTTGTCTCATAACTCCTTTAGTCAAGCCCGGAAGCAGAATAGGATTACCTGTTTTTCACCTCTGTGTATGGTATATCCGTGTCTCAGAGCGGAGACCCCACAAACTCCCCACGTAGGCGATCAAATCCGACCCAAACCCTTTCCTGTTTTTAGAAAAAGCAGGTGGCGATCACAAAACCCCTTGAATCCTCTTGAGCCGCTGTCGGGCGCCTCAACAAGGAACGACACCCTCACCCCTTCCGAGAAGACGATCCGACCGAGCCCGCCAGGGCATGCATCCGATCCAAATTCCCGAAGAACCCCACACACGCGGATTTCTCTTTTCCAACACCGACAAATCTGGCAACCACGGTGGGACCTCCCTAATGAAAAACAACAAAAGGTGATCCTCTTCTGCCCCCTTTTACAAGCTTGACTAGAATGCTATCAACCGTCTAGGAAGGTTAGAGTTTCTCACTCCTTGAATTAAATCCTCTTCTACTGTGCATTATAACATCCTTTACTGCTTTGTAAGCCGCACACAGCTGCACAATCCTTTACTGCTTTCGTAAGTCGCACACAGCTGCGCAATCTTTTACTGCTTTCGTAAGTCGCACACAGCTGCGCAATCCTTTACTGCTTTATTTACTGCTTTCAATCTGCATTCATCCCCACTCCACGTCATGGAATCCCACATAGAAGAGGAGATATTAGAGGAAAGGAATCACCAAGAGGGTCAGGCCACACAGTTCCTGACCCATCTAGAGGAAAGGATGGCTAGTCTAGGGTATCAAACGGTAGAGGACATGTTTCATGACCTCGCTGACTACCGTCATGCCAAAACCTTGAGACAGGAAACCCCTGTCGAAACCCCCAAATCCACTCCCAAAGCCCCATCCACACCCAGCTACTCGGTCAATCCAAGCATTTTTTCATTCGCCCCCCTTTCCCCCGCGAATCCAAAATTCCCAGTTGTTTCCACCCCAGGCCCTTACCAGGCCACCTCCAACCCGGGACTGGCAAACAGCCCTCCCAGGGGAGAAACACTGGACGAAACCATCCGGAGAATCCTCTCCGAAACTGATCGCTCGGCCCCCAAACACATGTCTCTACATAACCTGAGACAAATCCCGTCAGTCCACCTACCGGAGGGATTCAAAATCCCCAAATTCCGCCGGTATAATGGTCGTGGAGACCCAGACATTCATTTAACTGCCTTTTATCTAGACGCACGCCCGTTTCTAGATAATCAACCTCTACTAGTCTTCCTCTTCTAGAAATCATTGGAAGGAGAAGCACGACAATGGTTCTCCACCCTCCCTGTAGATCACTTGTCAAATTTCTCGGCTGTAAGCGAGAAATTCTTGGGCCGCTACGGTTACAAGAGGATTAGGACCCCCTCTATTTCAGATCTAACCGTAGAGAGAATGAGGCCTAGGGAGGAATTCGAACAATACGTGTCTCGGTGGCGCACCCTTGTCCACCGAACCGGCCTGCAACTCACTGAATGTCAAGAAATTGACATGATGTTACAGAGCCTGAGTCCAGAGCTCCGGACGAGCCTTTCGTACGGAGACTGCACTACGTATCAACTTCTGATTGACCGCCACAACAGGATTTCCCGTTGTGCAGCCCCAGTAGTCCAAACCCAGTCCCCACCTATCAGCCATAGGGTTGGACAACCACCTCGTAAGGCGCAAACCCCCTCGGTAGAGGGGATCATTAGCCAAGTATCGACACTCTACCCGAACGGAGCACGAGTTCCTGAGTGAGGAACAGCTCCGAGACAGTACACGCCCGGTTCATCCGGATATGCACCGCCTCGTCAAGCGAATCAAAATTTTACCCCTCGATCAGTACCCGTCCCCGTGCCGACGCGACAAAGCCCCACAGTCCAAAATTCCCCACTCCAGAACCCTATGATCCAGAGCCAAACTCAAACTCAGGCTCCCTTTTACTCTGCTCCCCCAAGAGCACAAAATCCAACCCCTAGGCAACCCATACGAAGCTCTTATAACGAGGTTAGACCTCCTGCATCCTACGACCAAAGACGAATGGGAAAGAGGGATTCTTACCCTCCCCTCCCAGAAACTTTAACGAGGATCTTTAGGGTGATGTTGGACACAAATAGTATCTCCCTCCCCGACGCCAGGCCTTCACTACCCGGGGCCAGCACGGCGCGTTACTGTCAATATCATTAACAATATGGCCATACCGTAGAACAATGCATATTTTTTCGGGACTTCGTTTATGATCTTAATGATGACAGGCGCCTTGACTGGGCCATGATCAAAGGCCATCTGAGCCAGGGAAATCCCCAAGCACCCAAGCCACTTGGCATATTAACTGACCCCTTGCCAGGACACACCCAAGCCTCTACATCTAGAGCCCACGCAGTCAACATGATCAGGAGAGGGAGACAACCATCGCCAGAACCAAGCAGCTTGGAAGATGCTACTGATGGCAGCCTATCCGAAGAATCCGAGGAGGAAGAGCAGAACGAGCCCTTCCAGCTGAACCTCGACGACCATGACCTCGCCATACTCTATGGCGAAGAAGAAGACGCAATTCTCGCCCTTCCCGCAGTCATCAACATCGAGTCCGACAAAAGCGGACTAGAAAACCCGGGAGGAGACGAAGAAGAAGAACCGTTTGAGGAGATCCCCGAAGGAGCTAGCGAAGGACCCGAAGGAGGGGAATGTACGTCGGATGATCTGCATCCGGACGACAACGGGTCCTCCAAGAGTATCGACACTGTCAATGGCCCCCGCCGCCCAATGACCATTTCATTCACTGACCAAGACCTCCAGGATCCTAGAATGCGAGTCTACCCCCTACACATCCGCGGACGACTCCAAATTTGTGGCTAAACAACATCTTTGGAGACCCGGGGTCAGGAATGAACATAATGACGTGCTCCACCTACCAAAAGATACCCGGATTAGGCCGTCCTCCCGTCCACCCGGCCCACCATACTATTCAAGCTTTCAACCATACCGGGAAGACTCTCCGCGGCCCCGGAACATTCGAGTTATCTGTCGGCCCTCTTATCTGTGAGATAGCCTACTTCGTGGCCGACATCGACACAAGGTACCCATTGATGTTGGGGCGACCATGGTTAGACAGCATCCAAGCTATCTGTTCCCCCCGGCACCAATGCCTTCGACTGCCCTTCTTAAGTCATATCCTGACAATCTGGGGAGAGGCGCGCCTCCAGTATGAGAACGAGAACAATTGGGCGATACATAATATGTTCACACTAGCCCTACGACCGGGGAATGAGGACGAAGGTGATAGCCCACCTGGGTCCCCCTACAACTATCCCTTAGAAGAAACGGCCAGGACCACGCATCCACCCAGCAATCCCATGGAGCCCAACTCGATCACCTTCCTCCCCCATGAAGTCGCAAAAGCCGGAGCACGTTCCGCACCCCTCGCTATCACCGCCATACTCGGGGGAAAGGAATTCCGGCACATTCTCATTGACACGGGAGCGGAAACTAACGTCCTTACATATTTCACCTACCAAAAGCTAGAAGGCCGGGTTCCCAGATTGGAGCCCTCAGACGAATACATTTACGCCTTCCATAGCACACGCAAGAACGCTTGCGGACTGGTCACGCTCCCACTGAAGATCGGCTCAGTCTCCACCATCGTTAACTGCATGGTGATGAACATTCAATCGCCCCACCCTCTGATTGTTGGGAGGACATGGCTCAACAGCATCGAAGCCGTCTCATCCACCCGACACCAATGTCTTCGCTTCCCGTACCGCGGGAAAGTAATATCCATATGGGGAGAGGCGAGCTCTAATAATACTCAGACCCGGAATTGGAACATCTGTGCCATGCGCATCCGGTTAGAGGTGCTCGCATGTTGGCAACCAGGCGCCACCGACGAAGAGCTGCTCCATCAAGGGAGGCCCCTGAAGAGACTCAGGGAGGGAGAATTTGGGAACAGGGGACCCCCACCAGACATCAGCCGGCCATCAAAAAGAAGCCGACCCGAGGAGGCAATACAAATTCAAGAACCATGTACCGATCCTCCCGGGTAAGTTTTCAAATCCTGTACATAGTTTACAGCTTTCCTAAAAACCAAAAAAAAAAAAAACACAAAAATCAAAATATCTGTTTATCAGCTTTCACTTCCAACTCACACCCTGTACATATTTGTTTACCTGCTTTCCTAAAAAGAAACCCAAATCCAACAGAAAAATATATACATGCCGATCAGCTTTCATTCCCCAACTCTGAACATACTTATTTCTAGCTTTATTTCCACTCTTCTCTAAAAAACCAAAAAAAAAAACCCAAAAAAAAAAAAGTTTTCTAAAAACAAGACCATGTTTCCGTGCTTCCACCAAAAAAAAAAAAAACGAAACACTTTCCCAAACTTTCTTTACATATTTTCCAAAAAAAAAAAAAAAACAACGAAAATATTTACAAAACTACATTTCCACACTCTTCTTCACGACGAAAATGTTTTCCAAATCTGTGCTTCCACACCTTTCTTCAAAGCAAAATATCTTACAAAGCCGTACTTCCATGATTTTCGCCAAAAAAAAAAACGTTTTACAAACTGTCTCTCCATACTTTCCTTATAAAAACAAAACCGTTTCCCAAACTTTATCCCAATTTTCTTTCCAAAAATATATCTATTCGCCGACACAGGTGTAGATACCCCAATTTCGACCGTCCAGAGAGACAGAAATACTTCAAGTAACACACGAAAATATCCCACAAGTGGACACCAATAGAGAACCAAAGGTTCGGTAAAACCGGAAACCCTAACCCTAAGCCAAAACCCCAAACCCTAGCCCAAACCCTAACCCTAAACCAAACCCTAGCCTTGACCTAAACCTAAACCGGAAACCCTAACCCTAAACCCCAAACCCTAGCCCAAACCCTAACCCTAAACCAAACCCTAGCCTTGACCTAAACCTACCCTAAAACCCAAAAACCTAAGTCCCTGGAAAGGGGCGGCTAGCACTAACTCCTGGATGGCTAACCCTAGATAGCCCCCCCCTGGCCCTGGACGGCTAACCCTAGATAGCCCCCAGACCCTGGACGGCTAACCCTAGATAGCCCCCCCCTGGCCGACGGCTAAACACCACTAGCCGCCCCACTATCCACACCACATATCAACATCCCTTTGACCCATAACTCCTTTAGTCAAGCCCAGAAGCAGAATAGGATTACCTGTTTTTCACCACTGTGTACGGTATATCCGTGTCTCAGAGCGGAGACCCCACGAACTCCCCACGTAGGCGATCAAATCCGACCCAAACCCTTTCCTGTTTTTAGAAAAAGCAGGTGGCGATCACAAAACCCCCTTGAATCCTCTTGAGTCGCTGTCGGGAGCCTCAACCAGGAACGACACCCTCACCCCTTCCGAGAAGACGATCCGACCGAGCCCGCCAGGGCACGCATCCGATCCGGATCCCCGAAGAACCCCCACACACGCGGATTTTTCGACACCGACAAATTCTGGCGATCACGGTGGGACATCCCTCGTGAAAAACAACAAAAGGTAATCCTCTTCTGCCCCCTTTTACAAGCTTGACTAGAATGCTATCAACCCTCTAGGAAGGTTAGAGTTTCTCACTCCTTGAATTAAATCCTCTTCTACTGTGCATTATAACATCCTTTAATGCTTTGTAAGCCGCACACAGCTGCGCAATCTTTTACTGCTTTCGTAAGTCGCACACAGCTGCGCAATCCTTTACTGCTTTCGTAAGTCGCACACAGCTGCGCAATCCTTTACTGCTTTATTTACTGCTTTCAATCTGCATTCATCCCCACCCTACGTCATGGAATCCCACATAGAAGAGGAGATATTAGAGGAAAGGAATCACCAAGAGGGTCAGGCCACACAGTTCCTGACCCATCTAGAGGAAAGGATGGCTAGTCTAGGGTATCAAACGGTAGAGGACATGTTTCATGACCTCGCTGACTACCGTCATGCCAAGACCTCGAGACAGGAAACCCCTGTCGAAACCCCTAAATCCACTCCCAAAGCCCCATCCACACCCAGTCACTCGGTCAACCCGAGCGTCTTTTCGTTCACCCCCCTTTCCCCCGCGAATCCAATGTTCCCACCGTTTCCACCCCAGGCCCCTACCAGACCACCCCAAACCCGGGACCGCTAGGCAGCCCTCCCGGGGAGAAACACTGGACGATACCATCCGGAGAATTCTCTCCGAGACTGGTCCCTCGGCCCCCAAACACATGTCTCTACATAACCTGAGACAAATCCCGTCAGTCCACCTACCGGAGGGATTCAAAATCCCCAAATTCCGCCGGTACAACGGTCGTGGAGACCCAGACATTCATTTAACTGCCTTTTATCTAGACGCACGCCCGTTTCTAGATAATCAACCTCTACTAGTCTTCCTCTTCCAGAAATCATTGGAAGGAGAAGCACTACAATGGTTCTCCACCCTCCCTGTAGATCACTTGTCGAATTTCTCGGCTGTAAGCGAGAAATTCTTGGGCCGCTACGGTTACCAGAGGATTAGGACCCCCTCTATTTCAGATCTAACCGTAGAGAGAATGAGGCCTAGGGAGGAATTCGAACAATACGTGTCTCGGTGGCGCACCCTTGTCCACCGAACCGGCCTGCAACTCACAGAATGTCAAGAAATTGACATGATGTTACAGATCCTGAGTCCAGAGCTCCGTACGAGCCTTTCGTACGGAGACTGCACTACGTATCAACTTCTGATTGACTGCCACAACAGGATTTCCCGTTGTGCAGCCCCAGCAGTCCAAACCCAGTCCCCACCTATAAGTCATAGGGTTGGACAACCGCCTCGTAAGGCGCAAACCTCCACGGTAGAGGGGATCATTAACCAAGTATCGGCACTCTACCCGAACGGAGCACGAGTTCCTGACCGAGGAACAGCTCCGAGACAGTACACGCCCGGATCATCCGGATATGCACCGCCTCGGCAAGCAATCAAATTTTACCCCTCGATCAGTACCCGTCCCCGTGCCAATACGACAAAACTTCACAACCCATGATTCCCCAATTCAGGCCCCCTCAATCCATAACCAGGACCAAAACAGGAGATCCTCTTATCCTATCCCCCAAGAACACAAGGTATAACCCTTAGAGAACCCGCGTACGGCCCCCATGATAAGACTACACCTTCCCCCCCTACGGCCCAAGATGGTCAAACAGAAGAGATAGCTGTTCCCCCCTCCCGGAAACCCTAGGGAACATCCTCAGAGCCTTATTAAAGGTCAATAGCATTTCCTTACCCACGGCTAGACCTTCGCCTATCGGTGCTGACCCAACCCGTTTTTGTCAGTATCATCGGCATCACGGCCACACCATCGAGCAATGCTCCTTGTTTAGAGACATTGTCTACACCCTTGACGAAGAAGACGCTTAGACTGGGCCACCATTAGGGGACTCAACAACAACCCAGTTACGAGATCACTAGAAGTCAAGAAGGTCCCAGAAACCCATAACCCCGTAGAAACCACAATCCAAAACCCAAGGCCAGCTACGAAGGCTCCCTTGAAGAACCAGAAAACCTGAGCTATGAAAGCGTCTACACCATAGAAGTCGCTGACCATGAAGAGTCACCCAGAATCGTTCCAGGTGGCATAATCTTACCAGCCTCTTCCCCCATCCTACCAACCCCCTCCCTATTCTCCCCAAACCCACAAGACTCTTTCCCCCAAAAAAGACCAACCAATATCCCCCTTACAAATCAACAGAAGCCTGCGCCCAATAACACAAAGCCCCCGAACCACCATTGACGCACTAAACCATCATACTACAGAGCAGGCAGAATCTTCAACACTGTACCCTCTTATAGACACCCCCTGCCTGAAACCGAAACTGAGGAGCCCCGCGCCGGGGATAGGATCGACATCCTAGACCAACTCCGAAAAATCCCCGCGAAGATTTCCATTTTGGAGCTAATCGAAACCTCAGAACACCACCAGCAGGCTCTAAGAACGTTCCTAGAAAGAACTCAAGTCGACCCGCAAATCTCTACCCTAGGCATACCAATAGCTCTAGCCACCGCAGGACTAGGGCCCGTCATCACCTTTAGACCTAAGGAAGAAGTTCATGATAAAGTCGTCAACACCTCAACCCTATGTATAACAATCAACCTCGAAGGACACTCGGTGGATAAAGTTCTAATTGACACCGGGGCAGGAGTAAACCTCATGTCATTACAAACCTTCGAGCACATCGATGGGCACATAACCACACTCTTTGAAACGGACACCCGTATATTTGCCTATGACAAAACGGCTCGTCCAGTTCTAGGCTTCAAGGACTTCCGATTAAAAGTGGGGCCACTGGAAACTAGCACTAAAGCTTATGTCCTAGAAATGGATTCAGATTATAATATGATCCTAGGGGGTCTCCTTTCCCCTGCACCAGTGCTTAAAATTTCCCTTGGGAGGTCGGATAATCAAAATACGAGGAGATGCGATCAGAGAACCTAAACCAAGGTTCGCCGATAATGAAACCACCGCCATAAAAACCAGTAGCTCAAAACCCATGGAAACCACCATCCACATCTTAGATTTCCCGGCCAATTGGCTAAATCCCCGGAACACTCCCCCCGTTACCTCAAAGACAAGCCACCCTAAGTTTGAAAATCCTGGCTGGCATATAATGGGGACCATGGGTTACCTTCTTGGGGAAACTCTGGGACACAAAAATGGGATCCTGGACCCCATCGACCTCACAGCATGGCTAGACAAGAGGGGGATCGGCTCACCCAAACACAAATCTAAATTAGAGGGAAAATATAATTGGAAGTTGTACGAACATTTCGTGAGGGAAATAATCATAGAACCCTCCGAAGAAACCGTATGCCCCCGCCCCCTAGACCCTATCCGGGAAAGCGAGCTAGACTACCTCTCTGGCTCCCTAGAATGGCTGTTGCCACTCCTCGATAAACACCTGACGACAAAACTCCAGCTGACCCAGCCTCCTTTTCTCGCAGTGCTCAAGCATCGCAACAAAGGAGCGCCAGCTGCTGGAGGAAAGTCGGCTTTAGCACTTCCACCAATCCAGTAGGTTGTAAATAATAAGTGTCTTTTCTGTTCAAAAAAAAAAAAAAAAAAAAGGAAACCAGAACCCTAGGATCCCTGTTCGACAAAGATGACTTCACTCCAGCATGGCACCCCTTCAGCGACGACTTTAATCTCCTGAACGAACTACAGCGTCTCGCCAGTCAAGCCAAAAACCGCAAACCTAGTGTCTCGTCCAAGACGGTAAAACCCACTAGGAGCCAAGTACCTGACCAGATCATTCGCAACTTGGAAGGATATAGCAGGGCCATACTAGGTTTAGAGAAATTTGAATCAATAGCGGTTGTAGAAGAACCAGACCTAGATAACATAGAAAACCCAGATGACGGTCTAGGAGTCTTCGAAATCTGTGATGAGGACGATAAGAAAGAGAAGACCTGTCTAAGGAATTCAAGCAGAGCCTTCAAAGGTTCGATGAAAAGACAGAGGAAGCAGATGAGAAGATAGAAGAGCTAAACCTAGGGACAAAGACTGACCCCAAAATCATTTCGATTAGCGCAGAACTAAATCACGATGAACGAGAGAGACTAATTAAAATATTACACGAGTATAAAGACGTCTTTGCATGGTCTTACAAAGACATGCCTGGGCTCGATACCTCGTTAGTCGAACATCAGTTAATCTTAGAGCCAAACGCAAAACCAGTCAAACAAAAGCTGAGGCGCCTCCATCCCGAAGTGGCTCTAAAAATCAAGGATGAGGTGGACAAACTCCACCAGGCTAAATTTATCCGGGTGGTCTTATACCCAAAGTGGATAGAAAATATCGTTCCAGTGTCAAAAAAAGATGGAAAGATCCGAATATGCATCGACTTCAGGGACCTCAACCGAGCTTGCCCAAAAGATGACTTCCCACTCCCACACATCGACCTCCTTGTCGACAACACTGCAGGATATGAGATGCTCTCGTTCATGGATGGCTTTTCTGGATACAACCAGATCCGGCTGGCAGAAAAAGACCAAGAAAAGACCTCCTTCACCACACCCTGGGGAACCAACTGCTACATAGTGATGCCTTTCGGGCTCAAAAATGCAAGGGCAACCTATCAAAGGGCAATGACCTCAATATTCCATGATATGATGCACAAGTTAGTAGAAGTATATGTGGATGACATCTTGGTTAAATCTAGAACTCGAATAGGACACGCAGAAATACTTAGGCAAGTACTGCAAAGATGCAGGGAATATTCACTTAAGATGAACCCAAAGAAATGTCGTTTCGGTGTCTCCTCGGGAAAACTCTTGGGATTCATGGTAAGTAAACGGGGGATAGAAATAGACCCGACCAAGGCAAAAGCCATTGCCCAAATGCCCCCACCCAAGAACCTAAAAGAACTAAGAGGGCTTATAGGAAGGTTGCAGTTTATTAGGAGATTTATTTCTCAACATGCTGAACGATGTCGCCCCTTTTACAAACTACTAAAAGGGGGAGTCCGGTTTAATTGGGATAGTGAATGCCAAAAGGCCTTTGATAATTTAAAAGAGTACCTTCTTAAACCACCAGTTCTTTCGGCCCCGGTACCCGGGCGCCCCCTACTCCTCTATATAGCTGCAACTAAAGAAGCCATTGGTGCGGTACTTGCACAACACGACGACATGGGAAGAAAGGAAAAGGCCATTTACTACTTGAGTAAAACCCTGATTGAATACGAAAAAGCCTACCCTCCTACAGAAAAAACTTGTCTAGCATTAGTATGGGCTTCCCAAAAATTACGACATTACTTTCTCGCCCACAAAGTCAAATACTTTGCCAAAATAGACCCAGTAAGGTTCTTATTCGAGAAAGCCATATTGACGGGACGCTTAGCCCGATGGCAAGTACAGTTAAACGAGTTTGACGTCACGTACGCCACTCAAAAATCCGTCAAAGGACAAGCCATCGCTGATCACCTCGCTCAACTACCTCTCCCCGATTACGAACCAGTAAAAACGGACTTCCCGGACGAAGAAATATTTGCGCTTATTGAAGAGAAAAGTAGAGAGACATGGACGCTATACTTCGACGGAGCAGTCAACCAAAAGGGAAAGGGAATAGGGATAGCACTAATCTCTCCCGAAGGCGTCATTATCCCACAAGCGTTTCAGCTTACGTTCAGAGCCACCAACAATATTGCTGAATACGAGGCCCTGATAGCAGGTTTGAAGGCAGCCCTAGCCTTAGGAGCTAAAAATTTAGACATCATTGGAGACTCCCTCTTAGTAATCCGCCAAACTCTTAAAAAATATCAGACTAGAGACCCAAAGCTGAAGCCATACAGAGAACTAGCCATAGTCCTGTTAAAACAATTCCGTGAGGTCACTCACATTTTCACACCCCGGACTGGCAATATTCTTGCAGATTCTCTAGCCTCCCTAGCCTCATCACTCGCCTTCCCCTTATCTAGGACATCTGAAACAGTCACTATTCAGAGACTGGAAACACCTGCCACCGAACTCAGTGACCCTAAAACTCAAAGTCTCCTAAAAACGAACCAGGCCAACAAAAATACTGGTATCACGGAAATCCTAACTATTGAACCAGGAAATATGGACGACGGAAACCCATGGTACTTTGATATTAAAAACTACCTTAGAGACGCTTCATTCCCAAGCTATGCTACCAACGACGACCAGAAAATAGTTAAAAGGATAGCAATCAAGTACTGCCTCCGAGGGGGTATACTCTTCCGAGCCTCTTTCAACGGAGAACTACTCAGATGCCTGGACGACGAAGAAGCATACACCATTGTAGAAGAAGCTCACTCCGGAGTATGCGGAGGGCACGTCAACGCCCAGATGCTAGCAAAGAAGGTACTAAGAATGGGCTACTATTGGCCCACGCTCGAAGGAGACTGTAACAAATACGTTAAGCGTTGTATCCAATGTCAAACCCATGCCAACAAAATACACGCACCAGCATCTTCTTTACATCCCATGACGTCACCATGGCCCTTCTCCATGTGGGCATTAGACATAATAGGACCATTCCGGGACACTATAGAAAACACCACCCAAAAAGCCTTCATCCTCACCGCCACGGAATATTTTACCAAATGGGCTGAGGCCGAGTCCTACGTAGTAATTAAAAGCTCTACCCTATCTCGTTTTGTCCGCACTCACATCCTGGCACGGTTCGGCACCCCAAAGTAATCATAACTGACAATGGCCCCCAGTTCATCTCCCAAGAGTTCCAAGACCTATGCGATAAACATCATATAGAACTTCATCATTCCACGCCATACTACCCACAGGGGAACGGACAAGCAGAGGCCACCAACAAAACCTTACTCAAAATTATAAAGAAAACAGTAGAAACCCACAAGGCTACCGATTGGCCTGATAAACTGGTAGATGCCCTCTGGGCATACCGAACCTCCATTAGATATTCACTCACATTTGGGACCGAAGCAGTAGTACCTTACGAAATTCTCGTCCCATCCTTAAGAATAGTACTAGAAGAAGATCTCCAAATCGAGGAAAAGAGGGAGGCACTCCTACTACGCCTCGAACTACTAGACGAGAAGAGATTAAGAGCGGCAGACCATGCCCAGGCCTACCAAAGAAGGGTGGCAAGGGCATTTGAAAAGAAGGTGATAAAAAGAAAATTCGAAATCGGGGAATTAGTACTTAAGCAAATCATGCCATCAAGACAACCTCACCCGAGAGGAAAGCTGCAACCCACCTGGGAGGGACCCTATGTGATCACCCATGCCTATTCCGGGAATGCCTACCGCCTGGTAGATGCCGAAGGAGTCGAGGTTTCAGGTTCGTGGAATGCACTTTATCTAAAGAAATTCCATGCATGAAAAGCTTTCAATACTTAAGAACTATTATTCTTCCTTCCTGCGATTTCCAGCGTTTAGTACTTGATGATAGAATTGTAAGACTCTCAAAGATAAACTCGTATCTATTTGAACACGTTTCCGCCAAATCATGTCATTCCCTTCGCACACGTATGACTGGACTAGATTTGCCTGATAGAAGAAAAATTGCCTACCCCGTAGACTGGGACAATTTAAAAACTCCCCAAAGCAAAATGTCCCTTATCTCCGCCCCGCTCGTATTAACCCTAGGTCAAAATGAGAAGTTACCCGGACCTAGCATATGTCCCAAAAACTGGCTCTGGCACAATATAAACACTTCTAGAGGGGAAGCATGAAAAGAACCGGGGTGAAAAACAGAAGAGCCCCCCCTCAAATCAAAACAAAACAAAAAAACAAAACAAAAAAAAAGAGAAAGTCAGGCAAGGAGAGGCCAAACACCCAAGTGAACGGGTTAAACTCTCTATTTAGCAGGCTTTCACGCCTTTACGCACGGTATACGCTAAACAACGGCTATACCAGTACAGATCTAAACAACGGACTGTACCTTTCCACCCAAAAATAAAGAAGTGGTAAAAAGAAGAAAGCCAGAGAGACTTAGGAAGTAAGGCATGTGCTAGACTGTGACAATTCTAAAATATTGTCCGAAAGGAAGATATTACTCTTACCTCATTCACCCTCTCCCCTTTTTATTTTTTTTGCAATGGGGGTTCAAAATTGAGCTATGTCCACTGGGAAAAGCGAAATTTTGACCAAGGGTAGATCACGTCCAGGTTTACACCTACACACACACTCACGCGAGTTCACTTAGAAACTTGTCTATCCAAAGGAAGCTTATTTAACTTGACTCTTGGTACATTCATGGATTTTTCAGCATGTTTAGAATAATACGATTAAGCATTTGAAACCCATGAACCTAGAAAAATCGACACCTGAGGCTTATACTGTTCAAATACAATCCTGGTTTGGACATGAGTGACCACAAGGGCTCCTCCACGGGGACTTGATGGCGTCTTTTACTTATGAAAATCAAGAACAATGCCCTCTCACCTAAAAAAGTCATTGAAGAATTAAAATGCCCCCTTATGCCACTTTTACTTACGCATAAGCTTGCATTTTCCTTTTCCAAAACACCTTGGCATCTGATTTTCTTGAAACATTAAAGTTAACCCCCCCCCCCGAATATTAGAATTATCCCCACTCATATGAGAATTGTCCCCACGAAATTTAAAATTATCCCCACTCATGTGAGAATTGTCCCCACTCACCTCATGCCCTTCCGCACATGCGTGAGAAGAAATTGTCCCCACCTCCTACACATAAGTTCTTCTTCACTCACGCACTTGGAATCCCTTTCTTGCGCACTAAAGCCTGGTCTCCCACACTTTACTTTCTCGCATTTATATTTCCATTCCGCCTTAAGATGGATTGTAGCCCTTGACAATTCAAGCGAGAAGGGCTCGAAAGTCAGTGCAGGGGCACAATCTGGACAGATTTAACACTTGGTCCATGGAAAGAATGTTTTTACAAACAAGAAGCAAAACCAGGAAATTATCCCAGGCAAGGGGCGGCTAAACCCGACTAGCCGCCCCACTGGAGACGGCTTGTTTCAACTAGCCGCCCCTGCCCCCTGCCCTCTTGTCCAGGTAAAAACCCAGGCAAGGGGCGGCTAAATGCAAGTAGCCGCCCCTCACTGGGCGGCTAAACGCAACTAGCCATCCCTCACCTGCTACCCCATCTGCCCTGTCAGTCCCAGTCTCAATCAACTCATCAACTCCTTTGAATACCTGTCAAAACATTCCTTTCCCAAACATGCACACACACATTTTAGACACATATTCATACACAAGACCTGTATCGGTACCATGCTATAATGATTATATATTAGAGTTCTACATCCATCCATAAATCAAGACCTATAAACACTAAGTTCATTCATCCACACACATACACATCCCTATAGATTAGGAAGGCTTTCTAAAAAACATTAAACATCCATGCTAAACTATACCAAACCATGCATACAAACAAGAAATTAAATTATCCCACCATGACCATAAACGTAAATTGTCTTCTAAAAACACCTAAAATGCAGAAAAGTAAGAAAGAGATGGGTCCACCAAGAGCTCCAAACTTCGATGTCTTGAGCTATGCATCACCGAAATATCACCTGAGTCAAAAAAGAAAAGAAGAAAAGCATGAATTCCTTGCACATATATTATTCTTCTACCTAAAGCCAAGACACCAAAAGCTTTACCTCGGCGTATCATCATGCCCGGGAGGCCGAATCGAAGGAAGAACATCCTGGCCTGAAGGAGGTGGCGGTTGAGGAGAAGACTGAACCTCTGGAGCTTCGGGAGCGGTAGGAGTCTCTCGAACTGAAGACGCAGCCCTCGCGTATATCCCACGACTCTGAGACACCGAAGGACGAGAGGCACGGCTAAAGGTAGCCCCGGTAGCCAAGGAGGCCGAGAGGGAGTGATCAGGCTCAAGTGGAAGAAGATCGAGGTCCGCCTCGGTCATCGAGCCCCCTCCGACCAATTTCCCCCTCATAGTCGCCTCCCAGAGGCGAACCTGCTGCATATCCCTGTGTCTCCTCTCCAATCTCTGTCGGAGGCGACTCTCCGTCCCTCTGGCCTGATCCTCGGCAACCCTCAACCTCTCCTCCAACTCCCGCGCCCTCGCCTCCGACGCCCTGAGCGCATCTCGGTCCCTATCCCCGGCCGCCTGGAGAGAGGGAACCAAATCTCCCATCAAACCCCCACGGACACCCGCCGAAGCCTCCAACTCCGACACCCTCATCTGCAGGGAGTCCCTTTCACGGCCTAGGGTAATGAACCCCTCCTCCCTCTAGGCTACCATGGACCTCAGCCGGTCCGCCTCCTCCTCAGCCCGAGAAGCCCTGCCCCTCGCCTGGCCCAACTCCATCCTTGTGGCCGTCAACTCGCTCCGGGCCACATCCAACTCCCTCGTCAGTTCGAGCTCTCGCTCGGACACCATGGAAGGAGGAGGGGCGGAGGAAGAAGAAGCGCCGTCGGCCCTCGCTCTCGACAGAGCATCCACCTGAGCCTCAAGGATCCGTGCCTGGTCCTGCAAGCGTCCCCTTTGTACCTGCAAGACCTCTATCTGCCTGGCCCGCACTTGGAGGTGCTCATTGGTGGTCTTGAGCCTGTTCTCCATCTCATTCAGCTCAACCTACAAGAGCAACATCGGTCAGAATATACCCAAGGAGAAGAAAATAAAAGAAAAAGAAAAGAAGGGGAGAAAGACTTACATAGGCATCCGGGACCTCCTCCTCCATAGTCCCAAGGATGCTGGCATATTCCTGGCGATACCAAACCATATACTCCTCACTGCTAGCCACCTCGGGACAACGCTCCACCAAAGCACCTCGGCCCATCCATCCCGCCACGTACGTCGCGTAGTTCCTCGGGAGGTTCGTGTCCCGAGGAATCCCAGCCACCGGGATCGAGGGGCGCTTCGGCAGAGGATCAGACACCCACTGGTGGTACCCAAGCTGGCGGACGACCCGGCTGATCGCATGAAACACGACCTCATTAAAATAGATCAGTCAAATATCCCGCGACAACTCCGCTGGGACCTCCTCCTCCGTGTAGGGCCTCCACCTCATCTATAAAACATCAAAAGACAGGAAGAGCGCTTAGTCAAACGAAAACCAAATACAAGCCAAAACAAACCTCGAAGGAAAATTTATACCTCTTCCTCCGTCAAGACACGGAAGGCCTCCCGGAACTGAGCGAGGCGATACAACCGCGAAGATCCCCGGGGCGCCCATCTCATGGCCCAGGGGAGGGCTCGATCGAACGGCGCAGAGGTCGGGCGATCAATGGCGAAATGCTCGTACCCGAAGATCTAACAAAGCAAGAGGGAAATTATCATGACCAAAGTACGCTAAACCAAGAAGAAAGCACTCGTCACTTACACATACCTGGAGGAATGGCGCGAAGCCACCAAGGTTCTTTCCCCCGGCCCTCTTGACCTTCTTCGAGAGCTCCGCAAACAAATGGGCAAGCATCGCCGCTCCCCAAGCATATCGCCCCATGCCCTCTAGGTCCCTCATCAGCAGAAGAGAATGCGAGGAAACCTTATCAGAAGCCGTCGAAAAGAGGACCCGACCGAAGAAGTAGAGGAAGAACGCTCTCAACTCCCTCCGTGCCCTCTGTGGACACGCGGCCGCCTGTCTCGCCTCAATCATCGCCCGCCTCCTCTCAAAACTCGCTGCGGCTTCGCCCTTCTGGCGCTCGGTAAAGGAACCGAGGCCGTATTGCCTCGACAACTGCCCAAGGGGGATCCGGTTCAGCGTCCTCACGCGCTCCACGTAGTCCCATTCTCCAATCAACTCCAGGAAGAGTGCCTTATAGTCGGCGAGGGTAGCCGCGATCACTGCCTCCCCTGACACCGGAAGACCGATAATCTGATGAACGTCCTCGAGGGTCGGCATGACAGCACCGGTGGGGAGAATGAAAGCGTAGCTCTCCGGATCCCACCTCTCCGCCAAGGCTTCCACATACGGACGGTGGACGTGGAATGGCTCGATCAAGAAGAAGGAACGGAAGCCCGCTCCATCCACAAAACTCCTCTCCTCCTGCCCCAAAGCATCGTACCACCTCTTCGTCCCATGCCACAAGGCCCGAATACGGTTCGGTCTCTACAAAACGAACGAAGGGAACACGGGTTAGTTAAAAACAATCGAGAGGTAAGGGTTCAACTCTACGAAATCATTTTAAAACCATGCTTAGCAAAATGGAACTTCCAGATGCTAAATATAGAAACAAAAGCATGAAAGTAAGAAGCTACACTCCTCATATGCTCACACATACTAGACAAACATCAACATATCCCACTGTGATCACCGCTCACACGCTTTCTTACATCACAACTTATCATACTTATACCTTCACACACCTAAGCAATATAAAACTAGGACCCATGAAATGCATGCATACACTCCCCCATACTCTACCACAATCAAACACGTACGAAGTCACATACGGGTAGAAAAGCATCAAAGGCAAACATGCTTGCCGTATCACTCCTCTTTCATTTATATGCATACAACAAGCATGGATGTACATATAAAAATTGTCCCCTTCCTTTTTTTCAACACGAACCCGTTCGCATACTTACAATATCCCACCGTGATCAAACTATACATACAAGCATGCATCTTAGACGCACATATCACTCACTATTGCCTACTCATGCATATTAGACACACATATCACACACTAGCACCTATTTATACCACAAAAGACATACACATATAAATAAAAGGGTAAGACAAAGGTTGGGAACATACCATGGCCCGCATGGACCCAGGAGCGTCCACCTCGACCTCGTCGGGATCGTCCATCCCGTCGTCATCCCCCTCCTCGTCCTCCTCAAACACGGCCTCCTCAGCCTCGGCCTTAGCGCCAACGCCGGCCTCCGTGGCCCCCATGTCCACACCCTCGGCCTCCCCGGCCTCCTCCCCAACATCAGCCCCTCTTACCTCCTCCGTGCCCACCGCATCGGAGGCTAAGCCCTCAAAAACACCCATAGCCCTTCTCTCCTCCTCTGCTGCCCTGGCCTCCATGGCCTTCCTATCTAACATCCCAATAATGGCGTCCAACGACGCCCTCTCACTCTCACTCACCCCCTCGGCCTCGGCCCCTCCCTCTGTTGCACCCCCAACCAATCCCCCGACCCCAGAAACCACCTCCTCGACCACTGCCGGTCGATCCCCACGCCTCCTCTTGCGTGAGTAGCCTATCATAACACCCCCAACCTCCGGGACAGCCCCCGAAGACGTACCCGTGCCCCTAGCCGCACCGGTATCCACTAACGGCACCTCCGCCGCACCCACGACCTCCCTCACGACCTCCTCCTCCACCCGATCACTCCCCGATGAACTAGACCCCGAGACAGCCCCTCTCTGCTGTCGGGAAGACCTAATGCGCTTCATCATCGAAGTTGTCTTCTTCTCCTTCGTCATCTCCTCTGATTTCGCACAAAGAAAGATCTAAAGAAAAACCTAGGGCTTCGAAATCAAGAAGAAAGGGATGATAAAGGACGAAAACAAAGGATTCAAAGCAAGTTTTTCCGGTTTGGAACGAAGAAGAAGAAGAAAGGAGGGAAGAGGAACCGTTTTAAAACGTATGGAGAGAGAGAGAGAGGGTCTTTTCGGTTATAAGGGACCCAGTCATGGGGCGGCTACCCACGAGTAGCCGCCCTCTCTCGGGCGGCTAGTTACAACTAGCTGCCCCTCCCAGTTTCTCTGTTTTCATTCAAAACCCCTTTCCAATCTCTTTTTAGCCCTAAATTCCAAGATTCTCCACACCAAACAGCCATGTATTGGCTTATTTCCAGACATTACTTGATCAAACACGACTTTCCCGAAGTTTCGCCACACGTTCAGTATCACTCAAATTTGAATTTCTTCAGTTCTGGTTCTTTTCTAGAGTTCTTATCCTTCGGATGATCCGATTCACCCAAATCAACTTTTACTTGCTTTCTGTCGGCGATATCCCCTCCTTGCTGAGTTTTCCCAAGCACGGGAACGGTAGGCACGAGGAAACTGACGCTGGGCTGCTCCGTGCATGATAGCTAAGAACCCCGATCACTCACGATTTACTTTTCCCCGTCTTCCACCTGGATCATCCTCTCGGATAAAAATTTTTAGTCAAGACCTAGCCTCTGACGGTCTAAAACAACTCCCCAAGTAGTACTGCTCGTATTGGCACAACTCCTTGAAGGTCGGGCCGGCCAAAATAGGGGTCTCTTTCCTTATCATCGGTCGAAGTCTTTCATGCTTCGCACAAAGGCTCCGTCCGATGAGGGACAATTGTAGATACCCCAATTTTGACCGTCCAGAGAGACAGAAATACTTCAAGTAACACACGGAAATATCCCACATTTTGGACATCCAGTAGAGAACCAAAGGTTCGGTAAACCGAAAACCCTAACCCTAGCCTTGACCTAAACCTAATCCGGAAACCCTAACCCTAGCCTTGACCTAAACCAGAAACCCTAACCCTAGCCTTGACCTAAACCGGAAACCCCAACCCTAGCCTTGACCTAGCCCTAAACCCTAACCCTAACCTAAACCTAAACCTAAAACCTAAATCGGAAACCCTAATTCTAAAAACCCTAGAACCCCAAGTCCCTGGAAAGGGGCGGCTAGATCTAACTAGCCGCCCCATTTTAGGCGGCTAGTTTCAACTAGCCGCCCCCCCAACCGACCCCTGGCCGACTTTGGACCAGTCCCCTGGATGGGACATAAAGCAGCAATAAATGCTGATCATTGCGGTGGGTCATGACCTTTAGCCGCCCTCTCTTGGCCGGATCAATCCAAGTAACCGACCCAAGCCACCGCTTGTCAGAGATAGGACGTTTGGCAGGTCATGATGGGGGCGGCTACCAGGAAGTAGCCGCCCCATCCTGGGCGGCTAGTTGGAACTAGCCGCCCTTCACCTGGTCTCTGACAGAAAAACCAGAGAATTAATGAGGGGTCTAATCGAAGCCAACCCACTCCATTACCGTCAGGATATTTCCTTGCCCCTCTTTTACTATAAATAGAGGAGTCCCAAGCCCAAATCAAACATCACCAATTCATCTTCATCATCAACCCACCATCCCCACTTGTTCAAACCCTTCCACCACTAGAAATCCCAAGAGAGAGAGAGAGAGAGAGAGCCCCTTTTGTGAGAGAAACACCCATTCCCTACATAAAATACCCTCTCATCCCGCCCTCCAAAAACCCAGGCTAAACCTAGCTTAGCCTCTATCCAAAACAAAACCCATTTCCTACCAAAGTTCTGCCCAAACCAACCCAGACCCTGGACGGCTAACCCTAGCTAGCCGCCCCCTGACCGACGGCTAAACACAACTAACCTCCCCCCCTATCCACACCCCATATCAACATCCCTTTGTCCCATAACTCCTTTAGTCAAGCCCGGAAGCAGAATAGGATTACCTGTTTTTCACCTCTGTGTACGGTATATCCGTGTCTCAGAGCGGAGACCCCACAAACTCCCCACGTAGGCGATCAAATCCGACCCAAACCCTTTCCTGTTTTTAGAAAAAGCAGGTGGCGATCACAAATCCCCTTGAATCCTCTTGAGCCGCTGTCGGGCGCCTCAACCAAGAATGACACCCTCACCCCTTCCGAGAAGACGATCCGACCGAGCCCGCCAGGGCACGCATCCGATCCAAATTTCTGAAGAACTCCACACACACGGATTTCTCTTTTCCAACACCGACAGTGCCGACACGACTAAGTCCTATATTCCAAAACTTTATAAATCAGATCTCAGTACGTGTAGATTCTGTATCGAATATTGGAAAGCAAAAGCAAGAACCTGCTATACAACCCCTAGTGGAAGAACCAGAAGACCTGCCTATGATCATTCCGGGTGGCCTAATCCTTCCAACACCTTCCCCAATACACCCAAACCCTATCAAACCCCTCCCCCTATACACAGAACAAGTACCCGTGCCCATCCTAGTTCAACCCATGAAGGGAGGTCCCATCCGACCATTGAACTATTCCTCCCATGCACGACCTGGTCAACCCAATAGCAATACAGCCATTGTTCTTCCTGCATGTCCCCCTGCTGCACCAAGGACAGAAGCCTTTGTTCCCCAGCAACCTCCCCAAAGGAAATACACCGCTATTCCTCCCCCGTCGACCTATGAGTCTCTAGTACCTGAAACTATTGAACCCATAGAATGTCCCAAGCAGGACTCTAACAATGATGAAGAGTTTTTGGCTGGAGAACTATCGGAATTTTTTTACCCTTCCCCAATACAGCGTGAATCCACCATCCAAAACCTACGATCAACTGAATTTGAATCCCCATTACTTCTACCTATTCAAGATCAAGTCATATCAATGCCCATCAAACCTACCTTAATTATCTCAGATGACCCACATCTTGACTCATCAAATTCAAAAATCGACCAAGATCTAGATCAATCAATTGAGTATGTTCTTGAATCAGAACCACTCATATTTAGAAATACACAATTTAAGAGAATAGTTGAGCTATCCCGACTGCCAGGTCCACTTAACTTGCATTCCCATCTGTGAGAGGAACTCCCTCTTTCAGATTCCCCCGCCATATCCAAATCAATTATTCCGTATATGGTCCATAATCCCCTGATTACTCCAGTTAAAGAATCTTCACCCTCACCATCATTAGAGACTCAACATCACGTTGATTCGTGTTCACTTGCACCGGTTCATTCAATAGTTGCCCATGCGACTTGCTTTTTCATATCCGCATCTTTGTTGATTGAACCCCCTTTGAGGTAAGTTTTTCTTCCTGCTAAGGGCCTATGGCAGATCAAGCACCACTTGCATTTTCAACAACATTTAGGCTTTGATATTATGATATATGCTGTCAGAATAGACGCTGAACAACAGTGGTTGAGAAGGCGTCAAACACGCTTCAAGATAGAGGAAAATCGATACACAATGAATGATACATCAGAAAATTCAAGTATCATTCCCCTAAAGATCCTGCAATTTGAGCCTCCATAGAGGACTCACCTTGCACCATCATTTCCTGGAGGTCACCCTTCAGTGCTATATACTATCTTTTACTTGGTTTCCTCTTTCTAAATGTTTTACATGCTTTCTCAAAAAAAAAAAGATAAAAAGAAAGATTTGTTTACCATCTTATGCTTTCAAACCCCTATATATATATGTCTACATGCTTTCAACAAAAAAAAAAAAACAAAAAAAACAAAGCATGAGAAAAGATTAAGAGCGGCAGACCATGCCCAGGCCTACCAAAGAAGAGTGGCAAGGGCATTTGAAAAGAAGGTAATAAAAAGAAAATTTGAAATCGGAGAATTAGTACTTAAGCAAATCATGCCATCAAGACAGCCTCACCCAAGAGGAAAGTTGCAACCCACATGGGAGGGACCCTATGTGATCACCCATGCCTATTCCGGGATGCCTATCGCCTGGTAGATGCCGAAGGAGTCGAGGTTCCAGGGTCGTGGAATGCACTTTATCTAAAGAAATTCCATGCATGAATAGCTTTCAATACTTAAGAACTATTATTCTTCCTTCCTGCGATTTCCAGCATTTAGTACTTGATGATAGAATTATAAGACTCTCAAAGATAAACTCGTATCTATTTGAACACATCTCCGCCAAATCATGCAGTTTCCTTCACACACGTATAACTGGACTAGATTCACCTGAAAGAAGAGAAATTGCCTACCCCGTAGACTGGGACAATTTAAAACCCCTAAAGCAAAAACATCCCTTATTTCCGCCCTACTCGTATTAACCCTAGGTCAAAATGAGGAGTTACCTAGACCTGGCATGTGTCCCAAAACTGGCTCTGGCACTATACAAACACTTCTAGAGGGGAAGCATGAAAAGAATCGGGGTGAAAAACAGAAGATCCCCCCCCCCCTCAAATCAAAAACAAAATCTCGCAATGAGAGGCCAACAAAAGAAAAATAACACCCAAGTGAACGGGTTAAACTCTCTATTTTAGCAGGCTTTCACGCCTTTACGCACGGTATACGCTAGACAACGGCTATACCAGTACACATCCAAACAACGGACTGTACTTTCCACCCAAAATAAAGAAGTGATAAAAAGAAAGCCAGAGGGACCTAGAAAGTAAGACATGTGCTAGACTGGGACAATTCTAAAATATTGCCCGAAAGGAAGATATTTCTCTTACCCCATTCCCCCCCCCCTTTTTTATTTTCGCAATGGGATTCTAAATTGATCTACGTCCGCCGGGAAAGACGAAATTTCGACCAAAGATAGATCATGTCCAGGTTTACAAAGTACACACACTCACATGAGTTCACTTAGAAACTTGCTTATCCAAGGGAAGCTTATTTGACTCGACTCTTGTTACACTCATGGATTTTTCAGCATGTTTAGAATAATGCGATTAAGCATTTGAAACCCATGAACCTAGAAAAATCGACACCTAAGGCCTATACCATTCAAATACAATCCTGGTTTGGACATGGGTGACCACAAGGGCTCCTCCACAGGGACTTGATGGCATCTTTTACTTCAGAAAATCAAGAACACTACCCTCTCACGTAAGAAACCATTGAAGAACTAAAATGCCCCCTTATGCCAACTATACTTACGCATAAGCTTGCATTTTTCTTTTCCAAAACACCTTGGCGTCCGATTTTCTTGAAAAATTGTCCCCACTCATATTAAAATTGTCCTCACTCATATGAAAATTGCCCCGACAAATACTAAAATTGTCCCACTCATTTCGTGCCCTTGCCGCACATGCCTGAGAAGAAATTGTCCCACCTTTTACACATACTTAAAAGTTTTCTTCACTCACGCACTTGGAATCCCTTCCTTGCATACTAAAGAATGGTCTCCTGCACTTTATCTTCTCGCATTACCTTTTTTCATTTCACCTTAAGATGGATTGTAGCCCTTGACAATTCAAGCAAGAAAGAGCTCAAAAGTCAGTGCAGGGGCGCAATCCGGACATATTTAACACTTTGACAGTAGCAGCAGACAAGAGCAGCAGAAAGTTTTTGTAGGTCTCGAAGGTTGAAACGGTCACGAAGACCTTTGACAGTAGCAGCAGACAAGAGCAACAGAACCAAATTGCCCCAGGCAGGGGGCGGCTAGTTTACAGTAGCCGCCCCTGCCCTTTGTTTCAGGTGAGGAAGCCCCAGGCAGGGGGCGGCTAAGCACAACTAGCCGCCCCTCACTGGGCTGCTAGTTTACACTAGCCGCCCCCTGCCTGCACCTATTTCAGCTGTGTCGGTCCGTATTCGATCAACTCTTCAACACTTCTTTACCTATTGAGATCAGTTCTTTCCAAAACCTGCATGTACACATTTCATAAACATAATTCATGCACAAAACCTGTATAAATACCATGCTAGAACAAATATATAATCAAAACCCTACACCCATCCATGAATTAAAAGTATAAAAAACACCAAAATCACCCTTCCACGAAATACTCGTCTTCAAAATAAAGGGAGCTCTTTAAACACCTAAACATCCATGCTAAATTATTCTAAACCATGCATATAAACGAGAAATTAAATTGTCCCATCAAAACCACAAACATGGACTATTTTTCTAAACTTAAGAGAGAGCATAAAAGAGGATATTTTTCCTTCAAAACGCTCCAAACACCGAAGTCTTGAGCTATACCTCACCGAAATATCACCTAAAACCAAAAACAAAAGAAGATAAGCATGAATTCATCGCATATATACTATTCTTCTACTTAAAACCAAGACACAAAGAAGCTATACCTCGGCGTATCTGTAGATACCCCAATTTTGACCGTCCAGAGAGACAGAAATACTTCAAGTAACACACGGAAATATCCCACAAGTGGACACCAATAGAGAACCAAAGGTTCGGTAAAACTGGAAACCCTAACCCTAAGCCAAAACCCCAAACCCTAGCCCAAACCCTAACCCTAAACCAAACCCTAGCCTTGACCTAAACCTAAACCGGAAACCCTAACCCTAAACCCCAAACCCTAGCCCAAACCCTAACCTTAAACCAAACCCTAGCCTTGACCTAAACCTACCCTAAAACCCAAAAACCTAAGTCCCTGGAAAGGGGGGGCTAGCACTAACTAGCCGCCCCTCACTGGGTGGCTAGTTTACACCAGCCCCCCCCCCCAACCGCCCTCTGGCCGACTTTGGACCAGTCCCCTGGATGGGACATAAAGCAATATTAAATGCTGATCACTGTGGCGGGTAATGACCTTTAGCCGCCCTCTCTTGGCCGGATTAAACCAAGTAGCCGACCCAAGCCACCGCTTGTCAGAGATGGGACGTTTGGCAGGTCATGATAGGGGCGGCTACCAGGAAGTAGCCGCCCCATCCCGGGCGGTTAGTTAGCACTAGCCGCCCTTCACCTGGTCTCTGACAGAAGAACCAGAGCAGTAATGAGAGGTCCAATCGAAGCCACCCACTCCATTACCCCCTGGATCTTCCCCTGCCTCTCTTTTACTATAAATAGAGGAGGCCCCAAACCTTACAACAACATCCACAAAAAAATCACCAATTCATCTTCATCACCAACCCACCATCCCCACTTGTTGAAACCCTTCCACCACTAGAAATCCCAAGAGAGAGAGAGAGAGAGAGATCCCCTTTTATGAAAGAAACACCCATTCCCTACATAAAATACCCTCTCATCCCACCCTCCATAAACCCAGGCTAAACCTAGCTTAGCCTCTGCCCAAGACCCCACTCTTTTCCTACCAAAGCCCTGCCCAAATTCCCCCAGACCCTGGACGGCTAACCCTAGATAGCCGCCCCCCTATCCACACCACATATCAACATCCCTTTGACCCATAACTCCATTAGTCAAGCCCAGAAGCAGAATATGATTACCTGTTTTTCACCTCTGTGTACGGTATATCCGTGTCTCAGAGCGGAGACCCCACAAACTCCCCACGTAGGCGATCAAATCAGACCCAAACCCTTTCCTGTTTTTAGAAAAAGCCGGTGGCGATCACAAAGCCCCCTTGAATCCTCTTGAGCTGCTGACGGGCGCCTCAACCAGGAACGACACCCTCACCCCTTCCGAGAAGACGATCCGACCGAGCCCGCCAGGGCACGCATCCGATCCGGATCCCCGAAGAACCCCCACACACGTGGATTTTTCGACACCGACAAATTCTGGCGATCACGGTGGGACATCCCTCGTGAAAAACAACAAAAGGTAATCCTCTTCTGTCCCCTTTTACAAGCTTGACTAGAATGCTATCAACCCTCTAGGAAGGTTAGAGTTTCTCACTCCTTGAATTAAATCCTCTTCTACTGTGCATTATAACATCCTTTATTGCTTTGTAAGCCGCACACAGCTGCGCAATCCCTTACTGCTTTCGTAAGTCGCACACAGCTGCGCAATCCTTTACTGCTTTCGTAAGTCGCACACAGCTGCGCAATCCTTTACTGCTTTATTTACTGCTTTCAATCTGCATTCATCCCCACTCCACGTCATGGAATCCCACATAGAAGAGGAGATATTAGAGGAAAGGAATCACCAAGAGGGTCAGGCCACACAGTTCCTGACCCATCTAGAGGAAAGGATGGCTAGTCTAGGGTATCAAACGGTAGAGGACATGTTTCATGACCTCGCTGACTACCGTCATGCCAAGACCTCGAGACAGGAAACCCCTGTCGAAACCCCTAAATCCACTCCCAAAGCCCCATCCACACCCAGTCACTCGGTCAACCCGAGCGTCTTTTCGTTCACCCCCCTTTCCCCCGCGAATCCAATGTTCCCACCGTTTCCACCCCAGGCCCCTACCAGACCACCCCAAACCCGGGACCGCTAGGCAGCCCTCCCGGGGAGAAACACTGGACGATACCATCCGGAGAATTCTCTCCGAGACTGGTCCCTCGGCCCCCAAACACATGTCTCTACATAACCTGAGACAAATCCCGTCAGTCCACCTACCGGAGGGATTCAAAATCCCCAAATTCCGCCGGTACAACGGTCGTGGAGACCCAGACATTCATTTAACTGCCTTTTATCTAGACGCACGCCCGTTTCTAGATAATCAACCTCTACTAGTCTTCCTCTTCCAGAAATCATTGGAAGGAGAAGCACTACAATGGTTCTCCACCCTCCCTGTAGATCACTTGTCGAATTTCTCGGCTGTAAGCGAGAAATTCTTGGGCCGCTACGGTTACCAGAGGATTAGGACCCCCTCTATTTCAGATCTAACCGTAGAGAGAATGAGGCCTAGGGAGGAATTCGAACAATACGTGTCTCGGTGGCGCACCCTTGTCCACCGAACCGGCCTGCAACTCACAGAATGTCAAGAAATTGACATGATGTTACAGAGCCTGAGTCCAGAGCTCCGTACGAGCCTTTCGTACGGAGACTGCACTACGTATCAACTTCTGATTGACCGCCACAACAGGATTTCCCGTTGTGCAGCCCCAGCAGTCCAAAACCGGTCCCCACCTATCAGCCATAGGGTTGGACAACCGCCTCGTAAGGCGCAAACCCCCACGGTAGAGGGGATCATTAACCAAGTATCGGCACTCTACCCGAACGGAGCACGGGTTCCTGACCGAGGAACAGCTCCGAGACAGTACACGCCCGGATCATCCGGATATGCACCGCCTCGGCAAGCGAATCAAAATTTTACCCCTCGATCAGTACCCGTCCCCGTGCCAATACGACAAAACCTCACAACCCATGATTCCCCAATTCAGGCCCCCTCAATCCATAACCAGGACCAAAACAGGAGATCCTCTTATCCTATCCCCCCAAGAACACAAGGTATAACCCTTAGAGAACCCGCGTACGGCCCCCATGATAAGGCTACACCTTCCCCCTCCTACGGCCCAAGATGGCCAAACGGAAGAGATAGCTGTTCCCCCCTCCCGGAAACCCTAGGGAACATCCTCAGAGCCTTATTAAAGGTCAATAGCATTTCCTTACCCACGGCTAGACCTTCGCCTATCGGTGCTGACCCAACCCGTTTTTGTCAGTATCATCGGCATCACGGCCACACCATCGAGCAATGCTCCTTGTTTAGAGACATTGTCTACACCCTTGACGAAGAGAGACGCTTAGACTGGGCCACCATTAGGGGACTCAACAACAACCCAGTTACGAGATCACTAGAAGTCAAGAAGGTCCCAGAAACCGATAACCCCGTAGAAACCACAATCCAAAACCCAAGGCCAGCTACGAAGGCTCCCTTGAAAGAACCAGAAAACCTGAGCTATGAAAGCGTCTACACCATAGAAGTCGCTGACCATGAAGAGTCACCCAGAATCGTTCCAGGTGGCATAATCTTACCAGCCTCTTCCCCCATCCTACCAACCCCCTCCCTATTCTCCCCAAACCCACAAGACTCTTTCCCCCAAAAAAGACCAACCAATATCCCCCTTACAAATCAACAGAAGCCTGCGCCCAATAACACAAAGCCCCCGAACCACCATTGACGCACTAAACCATCATACTACAGAGCAGGCAGAATCTTCAACACTGTACCCTCTTATAGACACCCCCTGCCTGAAACCGAAACTGAGGAGCCCCGCGCCGGGGATAGGATCGACATCCTAGACCAACTCCGAAAAATCCCCGCGAAAATTTCCATTTTGGAGCTGATCGAAACCTCAGAACACCACCAGCAGGCTCTAAGAACGTTCCTAGAAAGAACTCAAGTCGACCCGCAAATCTCTACCCTAGGCATACCAATAGCTCTAGCCACCGCAGGACTAGGGCCCGTCATCACCTTTAGACCTAAGGAAGAAGTTCATGATAAAGTCGTCAACACCTCAACCCTATGTATAACAATCAACCTCGAAGGACACCGGTGGATAAAGTTCTAATTGACACCGGGGCAGGAGTAAACCTCATGTCATTACAAACCTTCGAGCACATCGATGGGCACATAACCACACTCTTTGAAACGGACACCCGTATATTTGCCTATGACAAAACGGCTCGTCCAGTTCTAGGCTTCAAGGACTTCCGATTAAAAGTGGGGCCGCTGGAAACTAGCACTAAAGCTTATGTCCTAGAAATGGATTCAGATTATAATATGATCCTAGGACGTAAATGGCTAGCGTCCATAAAGGGGGTCTCCTCTCCCCTGCACCAGTGCTTGAAATTTCCCTTGGGAGGTCGGATAATCAAAATACAAGGGGATGCGATCAGAGAACCTAAGCCAAGGTTCGCCGATAATGAAACCACCGCCATAAAAACCAGTAGCTCAAAACCCATGGAAACCACCATCCACATCTTAGATTTCCCGGCCAATTGGCTAAATCCCCGGAACACTCCCCCCGTTACCTCAAAGACAAGCCACCCTAGGTTTGAAAATCCTGGCTGGCATATAATGGGGACCATGGGTTACCTTCCTGGGGAAACTCTGGGACACAAAAATGGGATCCTGGACCCCATCGACCTCCCGGCATGGCTAGACAAGAGGGGGATCGGCTCACCCAAACACAAATCTAAATTAGAGGGAAAATATAATTGGAAGTTGTACGAACATTTCGTGAGGGAAATAATCGTAGAACCCCCCGAAGAAACCGTATGCCCCCGCCCCCTAGACCCTATCCGGGAAAGCGAGCTAGACTACCTCTCTGGCTCCCTAGAATGGCTGTTCCCACTCCCTGATAAACACCTGAATCCACACTCGCCACCAGACGACAAAACTCCAGCTGACCCAGCCTCCTTTTCTCGCAGTGCTCAAGCATCGCAACAAAGGAGCGCCAGCTGCTGGAGGAAAGTCGGCTGAAGCACTTCCACCAATCCAGTAGGTTGTAAATAATAAGTGTCTTTTCTGTTCAAAAAAAAAAAAAAAAATGGAAACCAGAACCCTAGGATCCCTGTTCGACAAAGATGACTTCACTCCAGCATGGCACCCCTTCAGCGACGACTCTGATCTCCTGAACAAACTACAGCGTCTCGCCAGTCAAGCCAAAAACCCCAACCCTAGTGCCTCGTCCAAAACGGTAAAACCCACTAGGAGCCAAGTACCTGACCAGATCATTAGCAACTTGGAAGGATATAGCAGGGCCATACTAGGTTTAGAGAAATTTGAATCAATAGCGGTTGTAGAAGAACCAGACCTAGATAACATAGAAAACCCAGATGACGGTCTAGGAGTCTTCGAAATCTGTGATGAGGACGATAAGAAAGAGAAGACCTGTCTAAGGAATTCAAGCAGAGCCTTCAAAGGTTCGATGAAAAGACAGAGGAAGCAGATGAGAAGATAGAAGAGCTAAACCTAGGGACAAAGACTGACCCCAAAATCATTTCGATTAGCGCAGAACTAAATCACGATGAACGAGAGAGACTAATTAAAATATTACACGAGTATAAAGACGTCTTTGCATGGTCTTACAAAGACATGCCTGGGCTCGATACTCGTTAGTCGAACATCAGTTAATCTTAGAGCCAAACGCAAAACCAGTCAAACAAAAGCTGAGGCGCCTCCATCCCGAAGTGGCTCTAAAAATCAAGGATGAGGTGGACAAACTCCACCAGGCTAAATTTATCCGGGTGGTCTTATACCCAAAGTGGATAGCAAATATCGTTCCAGTGTCAAAAAAAGATGGAAAGATCCGAATATGCATCGACTTCAGGGACCTCAACCGAGCGTGCCCAAAAGATGACTTCCCACTCCCACACATCGACCTCCTTGTCGACAACACTGCAGGATATGAGATGCTCTCGTTCATGGATGGCTTTTCTGGATACAACCAGATCCGGCTGGCAGAAAAAGACCAAGAAAAGACCTCCTTCACCACACCCTGGGGAACCTACTGCTACATAGTGATGCCTTTCGGGCTCAAAAATGCAGGGGCAACCTATCAAAGGGCAATGACCTCAATATTCCATGATATGATGCACAACTAGTAGAAGTATATGTGGATGACATCTTGGTTAAATCTAGAACTCGAATAGGACACGCAGAAATACTTAGGCAAGTACTGCAAGATGCAGGGAATATTCACTTAAAATGAACCCAAAGAAATGTCGTTTCGGTGTCTCCTCGGGAAAACTTTGGGATTCATGGTAAGTAAACGGGGGATAGAAATAGACCCGACCAAGGCAAAAGCCATTGCCCAAATGCCCCCACCCAAGAACCTAAAAGAACTAAGAGGGCTTATAGGAAGGTTGCAGTTTATTAGGAGATTTATTTCTCAACATGCTGAACGATGTCGCCCCTTTTACAAACTACTAAAAGGGGGAGTCCGGTTTAATTGGGATAGTGAATGCCAAAAGGCCTTTGATAATTTAAAAGAGTACCTTCTTAAACCCCAGTTCTTTCGGCCCCGGTACCCGGGCGCCCCCTACTCCTCTATATAGCTGCAACTAAAGAAGCCATTGGTGCGGTACTTGCACAACACGACGACATGGGAAGAAAGGAAAAGGCCATTTACTACTTGAGTAAAACCCTGATTGAATACGAAAAAGCCTACCCTCCTACAGAAAAAACTTGTCTAGCATTAGTATGGGCTTCCCAAAAATTACGACATTACTTTCTCGCCCACAAAGTCAAATACTTTGCCAAAATAGACCCAGTAAGGTTCTTATTCGAGAAAGCCATATTGACGGGACGCTTAGCCCGATGGCAAGTACAGTTAAACGAGTTTGACGTCACGTACGCCACTCAAAAATCCGTCAAAGGACAAGCCATCGCTGATCACCTCGCTCAACTACCTCTCCCCGATTACGAACCAGTAAAAACGGACTTCCCGGACGAAGAAATATTTGCGCTTATTGAAGAGAAAAGTAGAGAGACATGGACGCTATACTTCGACGGAGCAGTCAACCAAAAGGGAAAGGGAATAGGGATAGCACTAATCTCTCCCGAAGGCGTCATTATCCCACAAGCGTTTCAGCTTACGTTCAGAGCCACCAACAATATTGCTGAATACGAGGCCCTGATAGCAGGTTTGAAGGCAGCCCTAGCCTTAGGAGCTAAAAATTTAGACATCATTGGAGACTCCCTCTTAGTAATCCGCCAAACTCTTAAAAAATATCAGACTAGAGACCCAAAGCTGAAGCCATACAGAGAACTAGCCATAGTCCTGTTAAAACAATTCCGTGAGGTCACTCACATTTTCACACCCCGGACTGGCAATATTCTTGCGATTCTCTAGCCTCCCTAGCCTCATCACTCGCCTTCCCTTATCTAGGACATCTGAAACAGTCACTATTCAGAGACTGGAAACACCTGCCACCGAACTCAGTGACCCTAAAACTCAAAGTCTCCTAAAAACGAACCAGGCCAACAAAAATACTGGTATCACGGAAATCCTAACTATTGAACCAGGAAATATGGACGACGGAAACCCATGGTACTTTGATATTAAAAACTACCTTAGAGACGCTTCATTCCCAAGCTATGCTACCAACGACGACCAGAAAATAGTTAAAAGGATAGCAATCAAGTACTGCCTCCGAGGGGGTATACTCTTCCGAGCCTCTTTCAACGGAGAACTACTCAGATGCCTGGACGACGAAGAAGCATACACCATTGTAGAAGAAGCTCACTCGGAGTATGCGGAGGGCACGTCAACGCCCAGATGCTAGCAAAGAAGGTACTAAGAATGGGCTACTATTGGCCCACGCTCGAAGGAGACTGTAACAAATACGTTAAGCGTTGTATCCAATGTCAAACCCATGCCAACAAAATACACGCACCAGCATCTTCTTTACATCCCATGACATCACCATGGCCCTTCTCCATGTGGGCATTAGACATAATAGGACCATTCCGGGACACTATAGAAAACACCACCCAAAAAGCCTTCATCCTCACCGCCACAGAATATTTTACCAAATGGGCTGAGGCCGAGTCCTACGTAGTAATTAAAAGCTCTACCCTATCTCGTTTTGTCCGCACTCACATCCTGGCACGGTTCGGCACCCCCAAAGTAATCATAACTGACAATGGCCCCCAGTTCATCTCCCAAGAGTTCCAAGACCTATGCGATAAACATCATATAGAACTCATCATTCCACGCCATACTACCCACAGGGGAACGGACAAGCAGAGGCCACCAACAAAACCTTACTCAAAATTATAAAGAAAACAGTAGAAACCCACAAGGCTACCGATTGGCCTGATAAACTGGTAGATGCCCTCTGGGCATACCGAACCTCCATTACTGGTCAAACCCCCTATTCACTCACATTTGGGACCGAAGCAGTAGTACCTTACGAAATTCTCGTCCCATCCTTAAGAATAGTACTAGAAGAAGATCTCCAAATTGAGGAAAAGAGGGAGGCACTCCTACTACGCCTCGAACTACTGGACGAGAAGAGATTAAGAGCGGCAGACCATGCCCAGGCCTACCAAAGAAGGGTGGCAAGGGCATTTGAAAAGAAGGTGATAAAAAGAAAATTCGAAATCGGGGAATTAGTACTTAAGCAAATCATGCCATCAAGACAGCCTCACCCGAGAGGAAAGCTGCAACCCACATGGGAGGGACCCTATGTGATCACCCATGCCTATTCCGGGAATGCCTACCGCCTGGTAGATGCCGAAGGAGTCGAGGTTCCAGGTTCGTGGAATGCACTTTATCTAAAGAAATTCCATGCATGAAAAGCTTTCAATACTTAAGAACTATTATTCTTCCTTCCTGCGATTTCCAGCGTTTAGTACTTGATGATAGAATTGTAAGACTCTCAAAGATAAACTCGTATCTATTTGAACACGTTTCCGCCAAATCATGTCATTCCCTTCACACACGTATAACTGGACTAGATTTGCCTGATAGAAGAAAAATTGCCTACCCCGTAGACTGGGACAATTTAAAAACTCCCCAAAGCAAAATGTCCCTTATTTCCGCCCCGCTCGTATTAACCCTAGGTCAAAATGAGGAGTTACCCGGACCTAGCATATGTCCCAAAAACTGGCTCTGGCACTATATAAACACTTCTAGAGGGGAAGCATGAAAAGAATCGGGGTGAAAAACAGAAGAGCCCCCCCCTCAAATCAAAACAAAAAAAAAAAAAAAAAAAAAAAGAGAAAGTCAGGCAAGGAGAGGCCAAACACCCAAGTGAACGGGTTAAACTCTCTATTTAGCAGGCTTTCACGCCTTTACGCACGGTATACGCTAAACAACGGCTATACCAGTACAGATCCAAACAACGGACTGTACCTTTCCACCCAAAAATAAAGAAGTGGTAAAAAGAAGAAAGCCAGAGGGACCTAGGAAGTAAGACATGTGCTAGACTGGGACAATTCTAAAATATTGCCCGAAAGGAAGATATTACTCTTACCTCATTCACCCTCTCCCCTTTTTATTTTTTTGCAATGGGGGTTCAAAATTGAGCTATGTCCACCGGGAAAAGCGAAATTTTGACCAAGGGTAGATCACGTCCAGGTTTACACCTACACACACACTCACGCGAGTTCATTTAGAAACTTGCCTATCCAAAGGAAGCTTATTTGACTTGACTCTTGGTACATTCATGGATTTTTCAGCATGTTTAGAATAATACGATTAAGCATTTGAAACCATGAACCTAGGAAAATCGACGCCTAAGGCTTATACCTCTCAAATACAATCCTGGTTTGGACATGAGTGACCACAAGGGCTCCTCCACGGGGACTTGATGGCGTCTTTTACTTATGAAAATCAAGAACATTGCCCTCTCACCTAAAAGGTCATTAAAGAACTAAAATGCCCCCTTATGCCACTTATACTTACGCATAAGCTTGCATTTTCCTTTTCCAAAACACCTTGGCATCTGATTTTCTTGAAACATTAAAGTTAACCCCCCCCCCCCGAATATTAGAATTATCCCCACTCATATGAGAATTGTCCCCACGAAATTTAAAATTATCCCCACTCATGTGAGAATTGTCCCCACTCACCTCATGCCCTTCCGCACATGCGTGAGAAGAAATTGTCCCCACTCCTACACATAAGTTCTTCTTCACTCACGCACTTGGAATCCCTTCCTTGCGCACTAAAGCCTGGTCTCCCGCACTTTACTTTCTCGCATTTATATTTCCATTCCGCCTTAAGATGGATTGTAGCCCTTGACAATTCAAGCAAGAAGGGCTCGAAAGTCAGTGCAGGGGCACAATCTGGACAGATTTAACACTTGGTCCATGGAAAGAATGTTTTTATAGGTACTGAAGGTTAGAACGGTCGCAAAGACTTTCAGCAGCAGTAGCAGACAGGAGCAGCAAGACCAAACTGCCCCAGGCAGGGGGCGGCTAAGCTCGACTAGCCGCCCCTCACTGGGCGGCTAGTTTATACTAGCCGCCCCTGCCCTTTGTCTCAGGTAAGCATTTGCCCCAGGCAGGGGGCGGCTAAACCTAACTAGCCGCCCCTCACTGGGCGGCTAGTTTACACTAGCCGCCCCTTGCCTGCACCCCTGTCAGTTATGTCAGTCCATATCCAATCAACTCTTCAATACTTCTTTACCTATTAAAATCAAATTCTTTCCAAAACCTGCACGTACACATTTCATACACATATTCATACGCAAAACCTGTATAGATACCATGCTAAAACGAATTATATATCAAAACCTAACCCATCCATGAATCAAACCTATAAAAATCCAGATTCATCTACACATACATACATATCCATGGACATCCATACTAACTTTCCAAGACATGCATACAAAGGAGAATGATTAAATTGTCTCACCCAAAACCACAAGCATAGACTGTTTTTTTTTTCTAAACCTAAGAAAATGCATAAAAAAAGGGAATCTTTTCCTTTGAGACGCTCCAAACTCTGAAAGTCTTGAGCTATACCTCACCGAAATATCACCTAAAACCAAAACAAAAGAAGAAAAGCTTGAATTCATCGCATATATACTATTCTTCTACTTAAAACCAAGACACAAAGAAGCTATACCTCGGCGTATCGTCATCCGCTGGAGGCTGAGTAGGAGGAACGTCCTGACTTGGCTGAGAAGGGAGCGGCGGATGAGGAGAAGACTGGACCTCTGGAGCATCGGGAGCAGCAGGAGTCTCTTGAACCGAAGACGCGGCCCTCACATATATCCCATGAGTCCGAGACGCAGAAGGACGAGAGGCACGGCTGAAGGTGGCCCCGGTAGCCAAGGAAGCCGAGAGAGAATGGTCAGGCTCAAGTGGAAGAAGATCAAGGTCCGCCTCGGTCATAGAGCCCCCTCCAACCAACTTCCCCCTCATAGTGGCCTCCCAGAGACGGACCTGCTGCATGTCTCTGTCTCTCCTCTCCAATCTCTGTCGGAGGCGACTCTCTGTCCCTCTGGCCCGATCCTCAGCGGCCCTCAACCTCTCCTCCAACTCCCGCGCCCTCGCTTCCGACGCCCTGAGTGCCTCTCGGTCCCTATCCCCGGTCGCCTGGACAGAACGAACCAGGTCTCCCATCAAACCTCCAGGAACGCCCGCCGAGGCTTCCAACTCCGACGCCCTCATCTGAAGGGAGTCCCTCTCACGACCTAGGGTAATGAACCCCTCCTCCCTTAAAGCCGCCATGGACTTCAGCCGGTCCACCTCCTCCTCAGCC
This sequence comes from Acorus calamus, assembly GCA_030737845.1. Classification (NCBI taxonomy): domain Eukaryota; kingdom Viridiplantae; phylum Streptophyta; class Magnoliopsida; order Acorales; family Acoraceae; genus Acorus; species Acorus calamus. The sequence continues at coordinate 24,452,252 of CM060878.1, forward strand.
CGAGAAGCCCTGCCCCTTGCCTGACCCAACTCCATCCGTATGGCCGTCAACTCGCTTCGGGCCACATCCAATTCCCTTGTCAGTTCGAGCTCCTACTCGGAAACCACGGAAGGAAGAGGGACGGAAGAAGAAGGAGCGCCATCGGCCCTCGCTCTCGACAGAGCATCCACCTGAGCCTCAAGTACCCGGACCTGGTCCTGCAAGCGTCCTCTCTGTGCCCGCAAGGCCTCTATCTGTCTGGCCCGCGCTTGGAGGTGCTCATTGGCGGTCTTGAGCCTCTTCTCCATCTCATTCAACTCAACCTACAAAAAGAAATACCATTCAAAAGATGCTCAAGCAAAAGAGAACGAGGAAAGGAAAAGGGATTTTACAACTTACATAGGCATTCAGAATCTCCTCCGCCATCGTCCCGAGGATATCCGCATACTCCCAACAATACCAAGCTAGGTATTCGTCACTCGAAGTCACCTCAGGATGACGCTCCACCAAGACGCCTCGACTCATCCATCCCGCCACATATGTCGCGTAGTTCCTTGGGAGATTCGTGTCCCAAGGAATCCTGGCCACCGGAATCGAAGGGCACCGCGGAAAAGGATCGGGCACCCACTGATGGTACCCAAGCTGGCGGACGACCCGGCTGATCGCATGGAACACGACCTCATTGAAGTAGATTAGCCAGACGTCTCGCGCCAGGGCCTAGGGAACCTCCCCCGAGTAAGGCCTCCACGTCATCTAAGAAACCATCGAAAGATAGGAAGAGCGCTTAGTCAAAAGAAAACCAAGTACAAGCCGAAGAGATTCAAACAAAACTCATACCTCTTCCTCCGACAAAACGCGGAAGGCCTCTCGGAATTGGGCGAGGCAGTGCAAGCAGGAAGATCCCTGGGGTTCCCATCTCATGGCCCAAGGGAGGGCATGATCGAACGGAGCCAAAGTCGGGTGATCAATGGTGAAGTGCTCGTACCCGAAGATCTGACAAAGCGAGAGGAAAACCATCACGATCAAAGTGAACTAAACTAAAAAAGGGACATTCACCAATCACTTACACATACCTGAAGAAATGGCGCAAAGCCGCCAAGGTTCTTTCCCCCGGCCCTCTTAACTTTCTTCGAGAGCTCTGCAAAGAGATGGGCAAGCATCGCCACTCCCCAAGCATAGCGCCCCATGCCCTCCAAGTCCCGCATCAGTAGAAGGGAATGCGAAGAAACCTTATCAGAGGCCGTCGAGAAAAGGACCCGGCCAAAGAAGTAGAGGAAGAACGCTCTCAACACCCTCCGTGCCCTCTGTGGGCACGCAGCCGCCTCTCTCGCCTCGATCATCACCCGCCGCCTCTCTAAGCTAGCTGCAGCTTCGCCCTTCTAGCGCTCTGTAAAGGAACCAAGGCCGTACTGCCCTGAAAGCCACCCCAAGGGGATCCGGTTCAGCGTCCGCTCCCGCTCCACGAACTCCCATTCCCCGATCAACTCTCGGAAAAGCCCCCTGTAGTCAGCTAGGGTGGCCGCGATCACTGCCTCCCCCAGAACCGGAAGGCCAGTGATCCGATAGACGTCCTCAAGCGTCGGCATGACAGCACCGGTAGGGAGAATGAACGTGCAACTCTCCAGATCCCATCTCTCCGCCAGTGCCCATACCATCGGCCTCCCCGGCCCCGTCCCTAGCCTCTCCTATCCCCTCCACCCTCCCCATGCCGGAGATAAACTCCGCAAAGGCCCCCATAGCCCTACTCTCCTCCTCCTCAGCCCTGGCCTCTGTGGCCTCCCTATCCAACATCCCGACGAGGGCATCCAACGACGCCCTCACCTCCTCGCTAACTCTCTCGACCCCTACCCCCTCGGTTGCACCCTCAATCGATCCTCCAACCCCCGGAACTACCTCCTCGGCCACAACCGGTCGATCCCCGCGCCCCCTCTTACGTGTATAGCCTATCACACTCCCCCTACCTCCGGGACAGCCCCCGAAGGCAAATCCCCGACCTCACCCACGCCAATATCCACCGGCGGCACCTCCGTCGTACCCATACCCTCCCCCACGGCCTCGACCTCCGGCCTATTGCTCTCCGATGATGAAGTGCTCGGGCTACGCTCTCCACGAGCCACCCGTGGTCGTTTTCCCCTCGAAGCAATCGCTTTCGACCTCGTCATCTCCCTGGTTTGATAAAGAAAAAAAGGGGAACCCAAACTAGGGTTTCAAAATCAAGAGAAAGAGAGAGATTGTGGTCAAAATAGAGGAAGGAAAGGCAAAGAAATCAGAGTTTTTGAGTTTGAAACCGAAGGGAAGAAGAGAAGAGGGAAGAGAAACCGTTTCAAAAAACGTATGGGGAGAGAGAGGGTCTTTTCGGTTATAAGGGACCCAGTCCAGGGGCGTATATATACTATTCTTCTACTTAAAACCAAGACACAAAGAAGCTATACCTCGGCGTATCTGTAGATACCCCAATTTTGACCGTTCAAAGAGACAGAAATACTTCAAGTAACACACGGAAATATCCCACAAGTGGACACCAATAGAGAACCAATGGTTCGGTAAAACCGGAAACCCTAACCCTAAGCCAAAACCCCAAACCCTAGCCCAAACCCTAACCCTAAACCAAACCCTAGCCTTGACCTAAACCTAAACCGGAAACCCTAACCCTAAACCCCAAACCCTAGCCCAAACCCTAACCCTAAACCAAACCCTAGCCTTGACCTAAACCTACCATAAAACCCAAAAACCTAAGTCCCTGGAAAGGGGCGGCTAGCACTAACTAGCCGCCCCTCACTGGGCAGCTAGTTTACACTAGCCGTCCCCCCCCCAACCGCCCTATGGCCGACTTTGGACCAGTCCCCTGGATGGGACATAAAGCAATATTAAATGCTGATCATTGCGGCGGGTCATGACCTTTAGCCGCCCTCTCTTGGCCGGATTAAACCAAGTAGCCGACCCAAGCCACCGTTTGTCAGAGATGGGACGTTTGGCAGGTCATGATACGGGCGGCTACCAGGAAGTAGCCGCCCCATCCCGGGCGGCTAGTTAGCATTAGCCGCCCTTCACCTGGTCTCTGACAGAAGAACCAGAGCATTAATGAGAGGTCCAATCGAAGCCACCCACTCCATTACCCCCTGGATCTTCCCCTGCCTCTTTTTTACTATAAATAGAGGAGGCCCCAAGCCTTACAACAACATCCACAAAAAAATCACCAATTCATCTTCATCACCAACTCACCATCCCCACTTGTTCAAACCCTTCCACCACTAGAAATCCCAAGAGAGAGAGAGAGAGAGAGAGAGCCCCTTTTATGAGAGAAACACCCATTCCCTACATAAAATACCCTCTCATCTCACCCTCCATAAACCCAGGCTAAACCTAGCTTAGCCTCTGCCCAAGATCCCACCCTTTTCCTACCGAAGCCCTGCCCAAATTCTCCCAGACCCTGGACGGCTAACCCTAGATAGCCGCCCCCTGGCCGACGGCTAAACACCACTAGCCGCCCCCCTATCCACACCACATATGAACATCCCTTTGACCCATAACTCCTTTAGTCAAGCCCAGAAGCAGAATAGGATTACCTGTTTTTCACCTCTGTGTACGGTATATCCGTGTCTCAGAGCGGAGACCCCACAAACTCCCCACGTAGGCAATCAAATCCGACCCAAACCCTTTCCTGTGTTTAGAAAAAGCAGGTGGCGATCACAAAACCCCCTTGAATCCTCTTGAGCCGCTGTCGGGCGCCTCAACCAGGAACGACACCCTCACCCCTTCCGAGAAGACGATCCGACCAAGCCCGCCAGGGCACGCATCCGATCCGGATCCCCGAAGAACCCCCACACACGTGGATTTTTTGACACCTACAGTATCGTCATCTGCTGGAGGCTGAGTAGGAGGAACGTCCTGACTTGGCTGAGAAGGGAGTGGCGGATGAGGAGAAGACTGAACCACTGGAGCATCGGGAGCGGCAGGAGTCTCTCGAACCGAAGACGCGGCCCTCGCGTATATCCCACGACTTCGAGACGCCGAAGGACAGGAGGCACGGCTGAAGGTGGCCCCGGTAGCCAAGGAAGCCGAGAGAGAATGGTCAGGCTCAAGTGGAAGAAGATCGAGGTCTGCCTCTGTCATAGAGCCCCCTCCAACCAATTTTCCCCTCATAGTCGCCTCCCAAAGACGGACCTGCTGCATATCTCTGTCTCTCATCTCCAATCTCTGTCGGAGGCGACTCTCTGTCCCTCTGGCTCGATCCTCGGCGGCCCTCAACCTCTCCTCCAACTCCCGCGCCCTCGCCTCCGACGCCCTGAGCGCCTCTCGATCCCTATCCCCGGCCGCCTGGAGAGAACGAACCAAGTCCCCCATCAAACCTCCGGGAACACTTGCCGAAGCCTCCAACTCCGACACCCTCATCTGGAGGGAGTCCCTCTCACGGCCTAGGGTGATGAACCCCTCCTCTCTCGAAGCCACCATGGACCTCAGCCGGTCCGTCTCCTCCTCAGCCCGAGAAGCCCTACCCCTCGCCTGGCCCAGCTCCATCCGTGTGGCCGTCAACTCGCTCCGGGCCACATCTAGCTCCCTCGTCAGTTCGAGCTCTCGCTCGGAAATCATGGAAGGAGGGGCGGAAGAAGAGGAAGCACCATCAGCCCTCGCTCTCGACAAAGCATCCACCTGAGCCTCGAGGACCCGGACCTGGTCCTGCAAGCGTCCTCTCTGAACCCGCAACGCCTCTATCTGCCTAGCTCGCGCTTGGAGGTGCTCATTGGCGGCCTTGAGCCTCTTCTCCATCTCATTCAACTCAACCTACAAAAGCAAACACCACTCAGAAAATATTCAAGCAAAAGAGAACGAAGAAGAGAAGGAGAGCTTCCAAACTTACGTAGGCATCCGGGATCGCCTCCTCCATCGTCCCGAGGATACCCGCATACTCTCGACGATACCAAGCTAGGTATTCGTCACTCGAAGTCACCTCAGGACGACACTCCACCAAGACGCCTCGACCCATCCATCCTGCCACGTACGTAGCGTAATTCCTCGGGAGATTCGTGTCCCGAGGAATCCCGGCCACCGGAATCGAGGGGCGCCGCGGTAGAGGATCGGGCACCCACTGGTGGTACCCAAGCTGGCGGACAACCCAGCTGATCGCATGGAACACGACCTCATTAAAGTAGATCAGCCAGACATCCCGCGACAACTCCTCAGGGACCTCCTCCTCCGTATAGGGCCTCCACGTCATCTATAAAGCATTAAAAGATAGGAAGAGCGCTTAGTCAAAAGAAAACCAAATACAAGCCAAATAAAACTCGAAGAAGAAAATTTTATACCTCTTCCTCCGTCAAGACACGGAAGGCCTCCCGGAACTGAGCGAGATGATGCAAGCGCGAAGATCCCCGGGGTGCCCATCTCATGGCCCAAGGGAAAACACGATCAAAAGGCACCAAGGTCGGGCGGTCAATCGCGAAATGCTCATACCCAAAGACCTGCCCAAACAAAGATTGCAATCATCAAAGTCAAACGAGTCAAACCGGTAAAGAAAACACCCTCTACTCACACATACCTGGAGAAAGGGAGCAAAACCGCCAAGGTTCTTTCCTCCGACCCTCTTGACCTTCTTCGGGAGCTTCGCGAATAGATGGGCAAGCATCGCCGCTCCCCAAGCGTATCGCCCCATGCCCTCCACGTCCCTCATGAGCAAGAGAGAGTGAGAGGAAACCTTGTCAGAGGCCGTCGAGAAAAGGACCCGGCCAAAGAAGTAGAGGAAGAACGCTCTCAACTCTCTCCGTGCCCTCTGTGGGCACGCGGCCGCCTCTCTCGCCTCGATCATCGCCCGCCGCCTCTCGAAGCTAGCTGCAGCTTCGCCCTTCTGACGCTCTGTAAAGGAATCGAGACCGTATTGCCTCGACAACTGTCCAAGGGGGATCCTGGTTCAGCGTCCTCACACGCTCCACATAGTCCCATTCCCCAATCAACTCCTGGAAAAGTGCCTTATAGTCAGCAAGGGTGGACCGCGATCACTGCCTCCCCTGACACCGGAAGGCCGGTGATCCGATAAACGTCCTCGAGGGTCGGCATGACAGCCAGTGGGGAGAATGAAAGCACAACCCTCCGGATCCCACCTCTCCGCCAAAGCCTCCACAAAAGGACGGTGAACGTGGAATGGCTCGATCAGGAAAAAGGAACGGAAGCCCGCTCCATCCACCAAGCCCCTCTCCTCCTGCCCCAAGGCATCGTACCACCTCTTCGTCCCATGCCACAGAGCCCGAATACGGTTCGGTCTCTACAAAACAAACGAAGGGAACATGGGTTAGTTTAAAGTAGTCGAGAGGTAAGAATCCAAGTCTACAAATTCATTTAGAAACCATGCTTAGCAAGATAAGCTTTCCTATGCTAAAACAAAAGCATGAAAAATAGAAGACTTCATGTGTAGGCCCACCTTCAATTATTCACAAAACATGTTTCATATGACTACATGTTATTCCTTCTTATCCCACCGTGGCCATTACTTGCATACCTTCTCTATTTTACCTGTCTAGCATGATTATACACCTCTCACGAACCCACCCAAAGCATGTAAAGGAGCTTAGACCTGTAAATTGCATACACATACTGTCTCTTACTCCACCATGATCGAATACACATGAAAATATGTATTCTGAAAAATATATATATGCATACAAAAGCCACCACATGCAAGCATGCTAAGGCGTGTCATTTCCCTTCCCATATACGACAAACATATGAAAAACTGTCCCCTTCTTTTTCCAACACAAAACCCATATTCACATGCTTATTATCCCCACCGTGATCTAACTATACATGCAAGCATGCATATTAGAAACATATATCACCCACTATTACCTATTCATGCTATTAGAAACACACATATATAAATATCACATGCACACATAAATAAAAGGCTAAGACTAAAAGGTTAGGCACATACCATGGCCCGTGTGGACCCAGGAGCGTCCACCTCAGCCTCGTAGGGATCATCCATCCCGTCGTCATCCCCCTCCTCGTCCTCCTCAAACACGGCCTCCTCGGCCTCGGCTCCAACACCAACACCGGCCTCCGCGGCCCCCATGCCCACACCCTCGGCCTCCCCGGCCTCCTCCCCAACATCGGCCTCTCCAACCTCCGTGCCCTCAAAAACACCCATGGCCCTTCTCTCCTCCTCTGCTGCCCTGGCCTCTATGGCCTCCCTATCCAACATCCCAATAATGGCGTCCAATGACGCCCTCTCACTCTCACTTACCCCCTCGGCCTCAGCCCCTCCCTCCATCACACCCTCAACCGATCCCCCGACCCCCGAAACCACCATCTCGGCCACCACCGGTCGATCCCCACGCCTCCTCTTGCGTGTATAGCCTATCACACTCCCCCTACCTCCGGGACAGCCCTCGAAGGCAAATCCCGGACCTCACCCGCACCGATGTCCGCTGGCGGCACCTCTGTCGAACCCATAGCCTGCCCCACTAGCCGCCCCTCCCACATATACAAAACAGCAGCTGGATAATAGCATTTCACATTTCTGATATTTCCTCTGCACCACTTTTCCTTTCATGAAAACCTGGGGAGTGACATTAAGAGCCCATATGTGCCAAATACACTTTGTGAACCATAATTCAATTGAGAATCAATTTCCACATGTCCAGTACCTGTAAATAAAGCCCAATTAGCAAGAGATAATCAATAATAATAAGTAATAAAAAATTTCTTGGAGCATTTTATCAAGAAACTGTATTAAAGACCAGGTCATCAAAATGTTAAACTCAAAATTTAAAATAGTATAACTCCCTATATAAATATCACCTAAAACAGTATGGCCAAAGCATGCTGGAACCACTCCCTATTTGGAAAGGCAATGAAGCTCTTAAATATAAATATCATACAACTATCATTCTTTAAAAAAACTTAGAAAAAAGCATGAGTTGCAGCTGAATAAATAGAAATGAAACCAGCACATGCACCCCTCAAAAAATAAATAACTACAACTGATTAAAAAAATGACAGACATAAATGACAAAATTATCTAAACTGACTTACAAATTTTGTATATAAACGTACAAAACCATGAGCATCAGATAGAAATGACAAAATTATTATTTCACAATCAAACAAACAAATTTGTACATATATATAAGTAAACATTGAAACAACCATTTCAAATATCTGTAGTGCTAGAGCAACATATCAAGTCTATGGCAGCCTAAGTATAACATATACTCAAGAAAGAAAAAAAAAATACCAATCACAACATGTAATCTAAGGTACATGAAAGGGATGTGACAACAGTAGTCCATTAAACCCAAATTATATGAAAAGGTAAATTATTATATGCAGTGTTCTAAAAACACAAACTGTACTTATTAAACCTGAAAAATGACAAGGTTAAACATCACTTGTTCAAATGTTGGGTTAATCACTAGAATTGAATCGTGATTCATCATAATTAACTATTATTACATTGATGTGAAGAAAAAAAGTTTTAAAAAATATTTTCATAACTCTTGATGCATTCTAGAGCATCTTTTTACATATGAATGGTTTTAAATAATCTAAAAACCAATCGATTCAAGCATTTCTTACTTCGTTCTAAAAAATTGCTAATACAACTAATATAAGTATATAACACTGACTCAAATTTGATCTATGGAGGCATATTCAATATAAATAAACACACAAATATGAGTTTTTAAAGCATTCAGTCATTCAAATACTAGATCTAATAAGAGACTACATCTGAAATATATTGAAAAAAAAACCCTTAGATCTAAAAGTGATTATAAAAATAAAAATAAACCCTAGATTTGAATACAAAAAATAAATAACTTACAAATCTAGGAAAAAAAAACCTAAAAGCTTTGATGAACTCTCAAAAGCATCACTAACCTAAAAAAAGTGTCATATGTTCGTAGGAGATGGTCGAGGGTGCCGCAAGGGGGAGACGGAGGAGAGGCCGCGGGTGGAGATGGAGGAGGAGCCGCGGGGGAGAGGGGGTCGTAAGGGAAGACGAAGGAGGTGCCGCGGAGCGGAGGTGGTCGCAAGGGGAGACGGAGGAGGTGCCGCGGAGCGGAGGGGGTCGCAAGGGGAGACGGAGGAGGGGCCGCAGGGAGAGCCTGAGGAGACGAGGATGAGAGGGAGATAGAGAGAGGTGAGTCGAGCGAGTTTTTTTTTTTCGATTTTGACTGGGATTTTGACGAGGAGATGCTTTGTTTTTTTATTTTTTTTAGTCACCGGTGCAACTGGTTTAGTCGATTTTGAAACTTTTAATCCCCACCGTAAGATTAGATGGACCCAGATCGGACGGCTGGGCTTCAATCCGCACCAGCCTCACCGCCCTACCCAATCAATTATATATATATATATATAGATTTCTGATAATATGCGGTCGGTGCGGTCGTGCGGATTCGACGTGCGTCGTCCGATCGCGGGTCCATCGCATCCAACGGTCGACGTGAATCGCACCCGACCGTCCGATGCGATGGACCCGTGATCGACGGCCCGTGAATCGCGACCGCACGACCGTATAATATCACGACTCTATATATATATATATATATATATATATTTCCGATAATATGCGGTCGGTGCGATCGTGCGGATTCGACGTGCGTCGTCCGATCGCGGGTCCATCGCATCCAACGGTCGACGTGAATCGCACCCGACCGTCCGATGCGATGGACCCATGATCGACGGCCCGTGAATCGCGACCGCACGACCGTATAATATCACGACTCTATATATATATATATATATATATATATATGGAAATACTTACACTACAAGAAAATTAATTTTTACCGACGCTCATTACCGACGGCCTATACAAAAGCCGTCGCTAATATGAACCTGGGAACTGATTTTTATGATTAATACGAGTATTACCGCCGGCCAGAAACCGACCGTCGCTAAAAATGTCTCAGAATAACCAAACCATATGGGTGTGTGGATTAGCGACGGTCACGGCTGTCGCAAAATTTTTCATTACCGTCGGCCAGACTGGGGCCGTCACTGTAGGGATGTCACTAATTCAATGTGGTTTCGTCTCTGCCATTACCAACGGTTGAGGCCGTCGCTCATACAACCAATACCGACGGTCGTATACTGGCCGTCGCTAATAGTGTGGGTTAAGAAATAAATTTACCCCGATTGTTTTTTTTTTCTCTAACCCTAACTGTTTCTCTTTCTCGCTTTTAACCCCTTTGCCTCGCTTGATCCGCCGCCTTCGCTTTTAACACCCCCGCCTCGCCCGATCTGCCGTCGCCTCACACAATCCACCTCCGCCTCTTCCCTATCTGCCTCTGCCACGCCTGATCCGCCGCCAATACTATCATCCCGAGACCCCCCTGCCTCGCTCAATCTGCCACTCAAACTATCGCCCAATCTTCTTCTCCAATCTACTTTAAGGATTGTTAGGTTAGTTGTCCTCATTTTTTTAAGTTTAATTTTAGAATTTTTGATCTGGATTTCATTTGGGTATTTTTTTTTATAGATAATTTTTTTTGTGGTTTGTCCCTTATTTGGGTTTTTTTAGGTGAGTTTTGGCTAAATGGGGGGGTAGTCGATACGGACTTTGATGGATTTCTGTGGACATTATTTAAGTGATTTGTAGACTTTGCAGACTTTTGCAGACTTTTACAGACTTTTACAGATTTTCATAGATCGACTCTCATGGACTTTCACAGACTTTTGCAGACTTTCACATATTGACTCTCATGGACTTTCACAGACATTTGTAGACTTTCACAAATCACTCTCATGGACTTTAACAGACTTTCACAGACATTTATAGACTTTCACAAATCACTCTCATGGACTTTCATGGACTTTCACAGACATTTACAGACTTTCACAAATCACTCTCATGGACTTTTAAAGACTTTCACATATTTTAGCATTCTTTCACAGATTGACTATTTTCATATATGAATTTCTATTGATAAACACAATAATGTTTTTTTATTTAAATAAAAAATAAAGAACTCATCATACCCAACATAAAATATAATTTAATATAGTAAATATCAATCTTCACTTATCTGAAATGCATATTGCTAGAATGCCATGATAAAAAATAAGTAATGAAAATAATTGATTGCAACACAAACAAATCCATAATTCTTACATTAATCAAACATATGAGTCGATATCAATATTTCATACATATTTACATTCATAAAAAATTCTTCTTTATTTGAAACAATCGATCTAAAATAAAAAAAAGAGAAAAAAACCTTATATTGAGAAAAATCAACAATGAGCTAACCTTTTTTTTTCTCTTATAGAGAGAGAATTTCATAGAGGGGGGGAATGAGTTTTTAATTATGAAGACAATAAAAATAAGAAAATATATATATTATATAAAAATCATATATTACATCTCTTCAAATATAATGAAATAAAATCATAAATTATATTACTTAAAATAAAATAAAATAAAAGTGGTCATTATATTACTTTAAATAAAAAATGAAATAAAAACAATCAATATATTTAGTCATGTATTCATATGCCTAAATATATCTTTTTATTTTTATATATGTCTGAACATTATAAAAAAACGGATGTATATTATACAAAAATAGAAACATCTTCAATGAAAATCAAATAAAACATTTTACATATAATCAAATCTATAATAAATCTATATTTTAGAAAATAATTGTGGATGATTTAGGCATATATTATATAATATATAATAATGAAATGATTTATTGCAACACAAACAAATCTACCATTCTCATATACTTCATCAAACATTTGAGGTGATAGCAATATTTCATACAAATGGACATTCAAAAAAAAAGATATAAATAAAGAAAAAAATGTGAATAAAAATATGAAAGGCATGGGATAAAAATCATAAATGAGTTTTGTTGAAAGAAAAAAAGAAGAAATATTCACAATACTGGAATAAAAGTTCATGAGAATTTGGGTGGGATTCTGAAATGACTTTTTCATTTGTATTTCTCTCTCTAAAGTCCACAAAAGTATACAAAAATCCATCACTTATGAAAGTCTTTACAAATCCTGTTTAAATTAAATAACACAAGACAAAATGTTTACAAATCCTTTTATTGTTGGGATTTGTTTTTTATAGAATTTATTGAGATAACTATCACTGTAATTTGATATTTTCAGAGAGCTTCCCAGCAGTCGCGATCGATCGGTTGTAAGTCTCCATTTCTCGGATTTCGGATTGCAAAATTCGACAACACTAGATTCATGTTATCAAATTCAATGGGTTCATGTTTTTTTTGTTGTAAATGATTAAAGCTGGTGCCTTTGTCAGCTAATCATGTCGATCTTCGATTCTATAATGGTTTGTTCGTGTTTTTTTTATATCGGTATCTCTTACTTCCAATTTTCTTTAATGGGTTGTTTTGGTTTGCCTTTTAAGTGGTTGTTTTGGGTTGTTTGGATCCATTGAAGATAAGGAGATGCTGCCCCTTTGTTTTCTTCAATTGGGTTCTCTTGTTATTGTTGGATTGTATGTTTTGAGATTCTGTAAGGTGTTATTTTGAAGTTTTGTCAATTGAGTTATTCTTATTTGGTAGCATTTTGGAACTTATTGTTTTCTAATATTTTGATGGAATGGTGGGTTTGTTGTGTTTGGAGTTAGATTGAATTTTATTCTCTTTTTTTTTTTTGAGGAAATGGTGAACTATATAACTCATCAATATGTTACAGTAGTTTGAATCTTGCCTCAAAAGTAAGGTAAATGAGGGAGAATAGAAATTTAGAAGAGGAGAAGATTAAATCTTATTCATTGTGGATAATGAATGTTTTGATTGGAGGGAGACAGATATTGTGTAAATGATGGCATGTTTTTGTGGTTGTGTTGATTCATATTATATTTTTTTTTGAATAATATAGCTTTCTAACTAGTTGGGCATTTAAAAATTAAAGGTGTCCTTTTGATTTGATTTTATTTTTTTTATAATTTATCAATGTGTTTGTGGGCAAAGGCCTCTTATAATGTTGAAGTTACTTTGCTCCCTGAGATAATCTGATCGCATATGTAGAATATCTGGAAAAATACGGGAACATATTTGGTCTTTCTGACTTATATGAAGTAGGATGAAACTAATGTTACAAGAGAACTCCATGTCTGATTTATCCAGGTTTGATACATTCATATTGAATTAAAGGAGTCACTGTGTTAGTTAAGCTAAACTTAATTGTTATTTCTATCTCGAGAAAATGTATGTAAAATCTCTATCAGTTTGGATTTATTTTTTTTATAGAATTTATTGGGATAACTATTATTGCAATTTGATGTTTATGTAGTCAGAGGAGTGGTCTTTTGATTAGAAGTATATAGTCTGAAGGCTTATTGTTGATAAGAAGAGAGGCAGCTTCCTAAAGGTTTGTTTTCATTTTTATTTGATCTAATGTTCATTTAGTTTGAAATGTAGTGTAATTCTGAGTGTGTATGTCTTATTGTATTTTGACTATCACAATACATTTTATTTGCTTGTTAAAATAAAATATGTTGAAGGAGTATATTTGGTAGGTTTTAGTAGTAGAATGCTATAGTTGAGTGGTATCATTGGTGGAAGATTATCTTTTTTTATTTATCAATTAGAAAACATTAACAGTTCACGTTCCAAGACTATTGATGTGGATGTTTATAGACCCTGAATGGCAGACAATATGAAGTCTATGCAATGTAGTTGAATTTCAAATTTTTTCTATTGTTCTGAAAGTGAACACAATATCCATTACTTGATTATATTTCAACATATGCAATGTTTTTTTATACAGAGCTGAAGCACAATCCTCTATGGAAAATCGACGTAATAGGAGAGTTGCAAGGAAGTGGAGGCTCAAACAAAGAACATTCATTATGGAAAAAAACATTCAATGGAGAGTTAGCTTTTCATTAGAGTTGTAAAGAATAATTTATTGTAGTTATGTTATATTATAAATTATGAAGATGTTTTATTTAAACTTGGTGAATTCAAGAATTCTTAAATTGCGATTGTGAATAAAATATTTAAGAAAACGACTGTTGAATGACCTTTTGAACTATTTTGATACAAATTTTGATAAAAATCAGAATATAAATAAATAAAAAAAACCATTAGCGACAGTCTCCGGCCGTTAGAAAAGGCATGACAAAAAAGGCAAAGTAAAACTGTCGAGCACTTTTAGCGACGGCCATGACCATCGGTAAAGCTACTCATACTTAACTATGGTTACTTTGATAGTAATCCGGTTTCTCTTATTAGCGACGGCCGTGGCCATCGGTGTTGTTATTAGTGACGAGATGTTTAGCGATAACTTCCAACGGTCAACTTGGCCGTCGGTAAATCTAATAGCGACGACTTTTGTATCCTTTAGCGACGGTCCTGACCGTCGCTAAAGGCTCTTTTTCTTGTAGTGTTAGGTGAGGCGAACGGCAGGTGCGGCGGCGACGTGGGCCGTTCGATCGCGGGTCCATCACATCCAACGGTCGAGATGAATCACCCCCGACCGTCCGATGCGATGGACCCGTGATCGACGGCCCGTGATCGCTGCCGCACCGTCGTTCTGCATCACCTAATCACTTCCCTATATATATATATATATATATATATATATATATGGAAATACTTAGGTGAGGCGAATGGCAGGTGCGGCGGCGACGTGGGCCGTTCGATCGCGGGTCCATCGCATCCAACGGTCGAGATGAATCGCCCCCGACCGTCCGATGCGATGGACCCGTGATCGCTGCCGCACCGCCGTTCCGCCTCACCTATATATATATATATATATATATATATATATATATATATATATATACGCGAGCGATTAGATGCGGCGAACGGCAGGTGCGGCCGCGACGTGGGCCGTTCGATCGCGGGTCCATCGCATCCAACGGTTGAGATGATTCGCACCCGACCGTTCGATGCGATGGACCCGTGATCGACGGTCCGTGATCGCGACCGCACCGACCGCACGACCGTATAATATCACGACTCATATATATATATATATATGATGAAATACAACAATTATTAAAAAGCCGAATATATATATATATATATATATATATATATATATATATATATATATATATATATATATATATATATAGCGAAATGATAATATGCGGTCCGTGCGAATCACGCATATACACCCCTTTAAAGTGTATATGCGTTGATAAATGATGCATTTAGTTAAGTGAGGTATAGGCTTCAATGAGCTAATATGCTTCTTTATTGACGCATATACCTTGATAAGGGATGTATATACGCGGTTTGCACGGACCGCACATACCGCACTTAATCATGTCCATATATATATATATATATGATGAGATACAACAATTATTAAAGAGCCGAACATAGTCAGGTTAACAGCTAATTGAACATGCTATGACATGATTAGGATTTCATAAAGGCCTTTATGATCTTGGCCCGCATATGGACTCTTACTCTTACGGGCCTCTTTGGTAAATTTTTTTTTTTTTTTTTTGTAAAAATTGTAGTCAAATCTATTCTAATAAACTAATGAAACTTATATACATGTGGTAAACCGGGTATTGAAGTTTGTATTATACACAGGTGGGAAATTGGAATGGCCTGAGCTGGTGGGAGTGAAGGCGGATGTTGCGACGGCGCAATCGATCCCCTGCGGCCAGTACAGGATTCAGGACTGCTGCTGCAACCGCGTCTGGCTCGACTACTCTCCCGATGGCACCGTCCGTAAAGTCCCCAAAGTTGGCTAACGAATGAAATTCAATTAATTTCATGATGCTGGTTTAGTGAATGATTATTTAATGTGATAAAAAGAAGCCAGCCTATTCTATCAAAATAAAAATAATAAAAGAAGTCATTATTGAATCCATCGTCTAAAGTGTTTTGGTTGTGTTTTGAATGATTCTAATTGGAAAATGTAATAATAAATTTTATGTTATTTGGGTAAAATGTGAATAAAGTATGGATAAGAATTTATAAAAAGTGAAAAAATAATAATAGTGATTTGATATGTGATTTATTACATGTGATGACAATTGATTTGACAGTGAACCCAGATATTCTTTAAGTAGAATAACCTAGAATAATTTTAATTCCAAGAGTTGATTAAAATACATATACCACTTTATACCAGTTTATTCCGACATAGATTATCCCTGGTTAATCCCAGCATCCAAACAACCTTTAATAGGGTGTGTTTACTAGCGTGATTGCGCAGCGTTTGCGATTGCAGTAAGTTTTATTTGCAATCGTGGAAGTTGTATTTGCAATCGTGCAACCAAGCTGTTTTATTGTAGCAGCTTCCTGCACACAAATTTCAAGCAAATAATGCCCAAGAACTGGGATTTCAAAAGGCTGAGAAAGTAAGCTTACTACAGAATCAGTTTTAAAACCCAGATTACTACAGAATCAGTTTTGCAAACAACCAAACGCACCCTTAAAGACGCTTTTGGTTATATGATTGTGCAGCTTTTGCGATTGCAGGAAGCAACTTCTACAATCGTGCAACCAAATAGTTTTATTGTAATAGCTTCAAAAATTACGATTTTGAAAAGCTGGGGGATAAGCTTTATCTAAATCAGTTTTAAAACTCAAATTTATGAAGAAATAGTTTTAAAATTGTGCAATCAAATGCACCATAAATGATCAAAGATTTCTTTTGTAGGTAAAGTTTTTAAAAAAGATTGATTTTGATTTTTTGAATCTTTAAAAAAATTTGTTAGGTGGATTCCCATAAATGAAGTTTTTAGTGATTCCATATTCAAAATGTCTTTTACACAATTTATGACGCATGCAAGATGTGGAATGTCTTTTTTACATAACATGATGAAAGGTTCTACATTTAGCATATCTGTGTGTACTGAAATGGTAAGTCATTCATGATTTTATTATAATTCTAAATTTGCATGGCGCATTGATTTTTTATGTTTGCAATCTTTGTGATCCATATATATAGTTTCTTAATAGGATTAAATACATCTAAGTCCTTATAAACATGAGTAATTCTATATAAGTCTTTGTCAAATATAAAGCAGACGTGCAAGTTCTTGAAAACTCACAAAAACTCATATATGTCACTGGTTTCAATAAAAATTAATCATAATCCAATCTACCCTACTTAGCTTTAACCTATAAGCATAAAATGATTAAGTTATCATCAAATATTTAACAACTTTTAATCAATACCTCAATGAAAATGAAGAAACATAAAAAGTATTACCAGGATAATATGATATTTGCATGAATTAATTTATTTTTATGATTATTTATGAAGATTATAATGTTTATACAATTATATGATAATAAAATATTCTGTCAAATTTGAATGAAATTTTAACCCGAGGATAATAATTAAGTTTTTGTGAGTTGTGAGGGACTCATGCGTCTGTCCCAATTTTAACATGGACTTATATGAGATTATCCAAGTTTGTAGGGATGCAGATGTCTTCAACTATTCTTCGTAAAGAACCCATTTATTTGTGTATAAAATCGAGAGCCTGACTCAGGGTAATCACATCAGAAAAAAAAAAATAGTTGTCCTGGTAACACATATTTTACTACGTACTATACTTTGTTTTTTCTCTTTTTCAGTTTTCATTTTATATATCAAGCTAGATTTGTCTCCATGTACACAGGTGACACACACAAGTAGAATCACTTGAAGCATTATAGCAGGAGAAAGGCAAATGGCACAACAAAATGAATGTAAGAGTTGTATAGGGGCCATGGTCGATTGTGGTAAGGAAGCTGATAAACTCAGTCATTACTAAAGTGATAACTGAGCATGTAAAACTTTACTTATATATATTTTGTTAAAAATTTAATATTTATTTAAATATGTAGTATAAAAATATAATTTTTTTTATCAAATCGTATGCTTCATTAAACATTTATTATTTAAAAAAACCTAAAGTATGTGTAAACTATTCATGAGACTATCCTTTAACATTATTCATAATTTTTTAATCAAATATATACTTGAATAATAAAACAAAACCCAAGAATATTTGAATTTAGTTAATTCAATTCATATTTTATCGTATAACAGTAACATATCTTTTGTCCCCAACATTTATTATTATTATTATTATTATTATTATTATTATTATTATTGTTATTGTTATTAGGCGATAGACACTTATCGGTATGAGTCTATAAAAAAAATATAAGCCATCGTCAGCACATACTGATACGACAATTTATATTTTTTTTTATAGATTCATAACAATAAAAGTCTCTATTGCCTGCAAAAATACAATTTACATATGTTATATTATATATGCATGTGTGTGTATATAGGCATAAAACACATATGATGAGATACAACAATGATTAAAGAGCCTAACATAGCCAAGTTAAGAGCTAATTGAACATGTCATGACATGATTAGGATTTCATACAAGCCTTTATGACCTTGTTCCGCAAATGGACCCTTCTGAAGCTTCTAAAATATCATTTACACACACACACACACACACGAAATAAATTGTGTAATTTTTTTTAAAAAAATTGTAGTTATATTTATTCCAATAAACTACTGAAACTTTATATATATATATATATATATATATATGGTAAACCGGGTATTGAAGTTTGTATTATACACAGGTGGGAAATTGGAATGGCCTGAGCTGGTGGGAGTGAAGGTGGATGTTGCGACGTTGATAATCGAGAGGGAGAACCCGCATGTAAAGGCGGCATGGATCCCCTGCGGCCGGTTCAGGTTTCCGGAGTGCTGCTGCAACCGCGTCTACCTCGAATTTTCTGCCGACAGCACCGTCTGTAAAATCCCCAGAGTTGGCTAACAAATGAAATTCAATTAATTTCATGATGCTGGTTTAGTGAATGATTGTTCAATGTGATAAAAAGAAGCCAGCCTGTTCTATCAAAATAAAAATAATAAAAGAAGTCATTCTTGAATCCATCATCTAAAGTGTTTTGGTTGTGTTTTGAATGATTCTAATTGAAAACTGTAATAATAAATTTTTTGTTATTTGGGTAAAACATGAATAAAGTATGGATCAGAATTTATAAAATGTGAAAAAATAATAATAGTGATTTGATATGTGATTTATTACATGTGATGATAATTGATTTGACAGTAAACCCACATATTCTTTACGTAGAATAACCTGGAATAATTTTAATTCCAAGAGTTGATTAAAATACATACACCACTGTATACCAGTTTATTCCGACATAGATTATCCCTGGGTATTCCCTGCATCCTAACAACCTTTAATTGGGTGTGTTTAGTAAGATGATTGCGCAGCGTTTGCGATTGCAGTAAGTTGTATCTGCAATCGTGGAAGTTGTATTTGCAATCCTGCAACCAAGCTGTTTTACTGTAGCAGCTTACTGCACACAAATTTCAAGCAAATAGTGCCCAACAACTGGGATTTCAAAAGGCTGAGAAAGTAAGCTTACTACAGAATCAATTTTAAAACCAAGATTACTACAGAATCTGTTTTGCAAACAACCAAACGCATCATTAATGGTGCTTTTGGTTATGTGATTGTGTAGCTTTTGCGATTGTAGGAAGCAGCTTCTACAATCGTGCAACCAAATAGTTTTACTGTAATTGCTTCAAAAATTACGATTTTGAAAAGCTGAGGGATAAGCTTTATGTATAATTAGTTTTAAAACTCAGATTTATGAAGAAATAGTTTTATAATCGTGCAATCAAATGCACCATAAATGATCAAAGATTTCTTTTGTTGGTAAAGTTTTTTAAAATGATTGATTTTGATATTTTGAATCTTTAAAAAAATTTGTTAGGTGGATTCCCATAAATGAAGTTTTTAGTGATTCCATATTCAAAATGACTTTTTCAGAAAATTTATGACGCATGCAAGATTTGGAATGTCTTTTTTACATAACATTATGAAAGGTTCTACATTTAGCATATCTGTGTGTACTGAAATGTAAGTCATTCATGATTTTATTATAATTCTAAATTTGCATGGCGCATTGATTTTTTATGTTTGTAATCTTTGTGATCCATTTATATAGTTTCTAAATAGGATTAAAGACATTTAAGTCTTTATAAACATGAGTAATCCTATATAAGTCTTTGTCAAATTTGGAGCAGAAGTGAAAGTTCTTGAAAACTCACAAAAACTCATATATGTCACTGGTTTTAATAAAATTAATCATAATCCAATCTACCCTATTTAGCTTTAACCTATAACCATAAAATGATTAAATTATCATCAAATATTTAACAACTTTTAATCAATACCTCAATGAAAATGAAAAAAACATAAAAAGTATTACCACCATAATATGATATTTGCATGAATTAATTCAGGACTTCTGCTGCAACCGCGTCTGGCTCGACTATTCTGCCGATGGCACCGTCTGTGAAGTCCCCAAAGTTGGCTAACAAATGCAATTCAATTAATTTCTTGCTGCCGGTTTAGTGAATGATTTTTTAATGTGATAAAAAGAAGCCAGCCTGTTCTATCAAAATAATGATAAAAAATGGCATTCTTAAATCAATCACCTAGTGATTATTTCTCGGATTTTGACTTGTGATGTATATTTTTGTTGGAAAAAAATTAGGGACAATCTTGTAGACAGTTCTATAGTTGCTGCTTGTTTTATTTTTTTTTAAATCATAATATGGTCTAATAAGCAGTTTTTCCAAAGGAAAAATGATATGAATTTTTTTAAAAAAATTTAGAAATACCAAGATTAGCAACTTTTTAAAATTATACCTAAAAAAGTCTCATTTCACAATTTCAAAAACATAAAAGACTAATCTATCATCATATAATTAGATCATTAACATCTCTGTAACCCTTGTTAGGTTATTACACACCAAAAACCTATTTTTTCTACAAAACAACAATCACTCTCTATATAACCCAAATTAATCCCCTTAGAGATTTTGTTATTATATATCATATTTTGTGTTTCTTATATATTTATCCTATCTGATGTGAAATCTGTGTTGTGACCCAATGCAACAGATGATATTTTAGGCTTCTAAATCATTATTTATATTTTTTTTGTTTGGCTATTCACGTATTTTTATGACTGTCATTAGTACATATCCATTGTTTTTTAAAGAAACATCAACATTTAATTGAGTTCATCATAAAAACTCAAATTATATTGACACATATCTTACAAAATCCACTTAATCACAAAGAATTTAGAGTAAAAAAAAGTTCTACACGAGAATGTATGAAATACATTAACAAAATTAAGATAATAAATTTTTTTAACAAAGTTCAGAGGTATATATTGTAACGCCCCCGTACCCATTATCCTATATTAAGGCATACGATACGGTGCGTCATGTCAACCACAAACTCCCCAAGAAATAGTTTAACACAATAATTTAAAACACATAAGTTTTAAAACATAAACCAATCCAGGATCTCAATAATTCATTCTCAAACGAATGATTACACACGAGTATTTTATTTGATAAAATCAGACATCCGCTGGTTTTGCTGATAAAGCTAAGTGCGTCCACTACATGCCAATTAGAAGGCTTAGTCAACACCTACGATGCAACGGATAAAACGAGAACTAAACTTCACTCCACCACGAACAACGATTGCCAACGGCTACTATGAAAGGTTGGGAAAAGGAGGGGTGAGCTACCACACGCCCAGTGAATGGAACTTAGCATCCCAATAATAATAATAATAATAATAATAATAATAATAATAATAATAATAATAATAATAATAATAATATTAAAACCTTCATAATAAAATCCAAAATATCCGAAACAGAATAATATAAAGTTTCACAAATACTGCGATAAAACGGAACGCATCTCATTAGAGGAAATATCTATCATCTCATACTATCTATATGATGCGCATGATGCAACGGACACGCATGCCCATATGGCACGCAGCTGAAAGTGCTCCATATAGAGCTTGATCACGCAGACCAATCGTCACGCAGACGGGTATCACGCAGACACGGTCCCACTGGACTTCGTCTCGCAGACGATGTCACGCAGACGAATGATATGCGCATATGAACAACTACTCACACACCAACTGCTTCCGCATGCAATACAATATAACATAATATCCGTAAATCATTTACGACATATAAATAACCATCTCATATCTATCATGATGACGTGCTCATATGCTCCATACACAAAATAATAGTTGTATTCATAAAATAGGTATGATGCGGTCATGATATAAATATAAATAGTTTCAAAATCTACATAGAGACTAGACCCACTCACCTCCGTTACTACGCAAGACTACCTGACTAACATGAAAGCTAACAAAATCATATAAGTATTGGAAATATCAAAATCAACCATTTTTTAAAAGTTTCACTTTAAAATGTCTTCTTTTACAATTTAGAAAGTAATATTAAATAACTTAACTACCCTTATATGATCTACTATTTAAGCATCATCACCCATATTTAATTATTTAACACCCCAATTAAAGAACATTAATAAATAATAAAAATAAATTTATTTATGCATGAAGTTTTTTTTTGGGAAAATGACCAAAAAAATATCTAAAGAGTTCGAAATACCCAAATCAGCTATTTTTAAAAATTATATCTAAAAAAGTCTCATTTCATAGTTTTTGAAACAAAAAAAAACTAATTTGTCATTATATAATTAAATCTTTAATATCCCTCTTTATTACATTCCGCTAAAAACTTATTTTTCCTACAAAACAACAATCTCTTTATGCATGATGAAAATCAATCATTTTAGAGGTTTCGTTATTATATATATCATACTGTATATTTCTTATATATATCTTACATGATATTGTTTATCATTTTTCATTGTATATAATCATAATATTTAATTTAAATATTTGTTGTGCTCTAATGCAGCAGATGATATTATAGTATTCTAAATCTTTATTCACATTTTTTTTTTGCTATTTACATATTTTTATGACGTCATTAGTATATATCAATTTTCTTAAAGAAACATCAACATTTAATGGAGTTTATCATAAAATAACTCAAATTATATTGGTACATATTTCACAAAATCCCCCTAATCACAAAAAATTTAGAATAAAAAAAGTTGATCTACATGAAAATGTGTTAAATACATTAACAAAATTAAGAGAGTGAAATATTTTAACAAAGTTAAGAGGTATGGAATGTATTAAGGATCTAATTGCACAAGGATATATTAGACTTTTGTGTTTTCCAAAACTATAAAATAATAAGTTTTAGGTATAATTTTAAAAAGTGGCTGATTTGGGTATTTATAACTTTTGGGAGACTTTTTTAGTCATTTTTTCTTTTTTTTGTTATATCTAAATAACCCAATAAGAATTAAATTGTAAGAAATTGAAATTTTTTGTTATAAAATGTTTTTTAGATATGTTTAACTTTATAAAATCTTTAGGGATACTTACATATGTTTAATATTATACAAAAAAATACTTATGTAAGACATTCATAAATAACAAAAAAAATTAAAAACAACTTAAAAACTAGGAAATCCAAAACAATATTAGGAATTTAAGAATAACAATTTTGATAATATTAACATTTCTTATAGCATACTTAAAAAATGTTAAAACACGTAAAATTACTCTTAAATAAAAATCATTTCTTATATTTATATTATTTTTTAATTATATGATAATGTGAAAAATATTAAATATGGTGAGAGAAATTTTAAAACCATAAGAGATAAGGTCATTTTAGATTAAGATATTGTTAAATAAGATTTTTTCGATAGAATTTTCAAAAGAAAGCTATTTTGGATATTTCTTATATGTAGAAGATTTTTTTGGATATTTTTCCAATATAAAAAACCCAAGAATGTATGAAAATTCAATTGTATAATTCATTTTTTCTTTTAAAGTTTACCTTCTGGCCCAATATTGGGTAATTTTCAAAATTAAACTTAGACTCTCAAATAATGACAGGAATAATCACATTCCTACAAGTAATCTTTGACCTGGTTAGCGCTGTCACATAATTAATTTTTATATGTTTGAAAGAGACATAATATTTAAAAGGGTAAATTGCATTTGGACCCCCTAAAGTCTTTGAAACATACAGAAACACCCCCTGAAGTTCTAAAACATGCATTTACACCACCTGCTGTTAGATTTTTTCATTAAGATGCGGGCAAAAATATAATTTTAACCTTTCAATTAAATTATTATCATGTTTTCAACTTTTAATTAACTGTTGTGTGAATTAATTTTTGTAAAAAATGCATACATGTATATTTGAAAAAGATGATTATTGTATTAAATATTCATAAAATGTTTCTAAAGTTAATTCATTGACTCTTTTTTGGATATTAACAAAATTAATTAAAGGATAAAATAGTAAATTTGAAGTACTTTTGTTTCATCTTAACGAAAAATCTAACAATAGAGGGTCTAACTGCATGTTTTTGGACTTCAGAGGGTATTTTTGCAGGTTTCAAAAACTTCAAGGGGTCTAAATGCATTTTACCTATTTAAAGTGTAGATGTGATATATGCCTCTTAAAAAATCTCATTTATTAAGATTTTATTTGGATTTTAAAAATATCATATAATTAAAATATAAAATTTTGGACCAGTGGAGGAAAGATATTTCAATGAGATGTCCACTTAGATTAAGTACCAGTAAATTAACCATAACCACGAATACTGTTATTCCTTCCAGTGAAATTAATCCTTTAATTGGTTAAGCTTTCACTCGTTTGGCCCAATTTGTTGTCACAATGCCTTTGAGGTTTCTAAATTGTAATGGACAATTTGTTATTTTGGCATGTGTGTGTGTAAAATACACATTAATTCGTGTATCCTAATGTGCAGTTATATGTAAGCATCAAATACATCAATGTCATTGCATTTTTCTTTTCAGTTTTATCTGAAAGAATTTTCAAACATGTAAACCTTATGCCTTTCCTGTGGCGGGAACTATGTTATTCAATATATCCTGGAATTGAAAATCCAACCAGTAATTTCAACCATTATTTCCCAATTCCGAGGAAATTATGTGAATCTTTCAACACAAAAATATAGTAGCAATGTGGTGCAGAAATGTCTCAAAACATTTGGAGAAAAGGATCACTCAAGCATCATTTATGAGTTGGTGTCTTTCCCTATAATTATGCATATTGAGTCATTCAGCATATTTTTAGCCTTGCATGATCATTATTCAATTCATTCATATTCAAGATATACTTTTATCTAATATAAAGTTATTTAATTCATATTTCAAATACACATATATTTGAATAATTTATCCAGCCCAATTTGTTGTTTGTTATTTTTGTTACGATGGATTTGATTAATGTATATCTGAATAATATTTCATTGCTTTTGTCATGTATATTTAAAGATTTTTATTAATAATCTAAGCAATGTCTCATTAGCATGTAGACCATAATTGTTTCATATGAATTTCAATTTATACATAATTGTATCTTAATATTGTATCTGAAATCTGTATTTTGAAATTTTTTAGATACATTTGTATCTGAAAAAACTAATATAAGACTGTATCCAAATCTGTATATGTATCTGAAAAAATCGATATATTTATCTGTATCTGAAATTCTAATATATTCATCTGTATTTATAATTGTATCTGAAAAAAAATGAAGGTAGAGGTCAGAGGAGGTGGAGGTCGGAGGAGGATTCGAAAGGTAGTTGATTCACCTCTTATCGAGAGGAATCCAAGGGTGATGATGCCGGTCGTCGGAGATGAGGAGGTTGCCGGAATGAAATTTTTAAGTAGCAGATGTCTTAAGGCCCCGTTTGGATTGAGGAATTATGTTATTCTGGATAGATAATAATGCTAGTGTAGATAACAAATCTACAGGAATAAGAGATTTTCTGTTTGGTTGTATTTTTTTTTATTCTCATTGGAAAACGTAAGAATAAATGTTTAGTTATTTGATTGATCCACACTTTATTCACATTTTATCCAATGGTCTTACTACATAGCCCCCATAATTTAAACTCCATTGAGAAGCACCAATAGGTGTCATTACCTGATTGATTCATGTTTGACTTTTTAAAAAGGTAAAAAGAGAAAAGACAATACTACAATTTCTTAATATTTGAGTTTTTCAGTCCCAGTACTGTATAACCGCCACCTAGCATTCCCTCTTCAAAAAGTTTCTTTTTTATCCTCTTAGCCCCCGTTTGGGTAACGGGTTAAGCGAGAATAAGAGTGGTATAAGAATGGATAAGGAAAATGATTGTTTGCAGAGTATAACTTAGTATTACTAAACCAGTTTAAACGAGTATAAGAGAGTATAACAATTCTAAGTAACTCCTAGGATAAGTTATACTCAGTTTATCTATTCCCATGGATAAGTGGGGCCCACCTATAAATTAAAAAAAAACATATCTCATCACATCAAATCACCTATCAACACCTCTTATACATCAATAGGACCCACATGTCAAATCAACATAATTTTTCTAGCGTGTGTGGAAAGAAAGAGAAGCATAACAAAAGGAGTTGCCCGCTATTAAAAGAAATATAAGATTCCAATATTTGTTATCTCAATATAATTTAATATGATGTATTTATATATGATGTTGTATTTCAGGTTTGCACGTGACACGCAAGATACGAATGAAACATTCAATGAGACACAAAATTCGATAGACCTTTGAAGATGTTGATGATCTGAAGTGTATTCGATTTGTGTGATGTGTAGTTGGAATCTTTTTGTGTGATGTGGTTTTTGAACAGGTTTAATTTGTGTGATGTGGTGTTGTGATTGTTAGATTTTTTGGATGTAATGTGGTTTTCAACGGGTTCTCTTTTTCAGCAAGTGTTAGATTTTTTCGGTGTAATGTGGTTTTCAACAGGTTCTTTGTTTCAGCAAGCCAGCTTGTTTAAATGTATGTTTTTTGGTGTTGTGTGACCAATGCATGCTTGCTTGTAGATTACTTGTCATTCTGAATATATTAAAATGATTTGTGGCATATGGATGTGATTTTTGGTAGCCATTGAATATATTAAATCTCGGACATGTTCATTTGTGTTAATCTGGTTGTATTTTTTGGTGTAATGTAATTTTGAATAGGTTTATGTGATGTTTGTGCAATGTGGTATTGAACAGGTTTAGTTTGTGTAAGCTGCTGTTGAATTTATTGGAATAAGTGATTCTTTTGTCACCAAGCCAGCCTTGTCAAGCTATACTGTTATGAAAATTCTATACTTTCTTTTTGCAGATTAGGACATTTTGCTGGCCAACTTCAGCAGCTATTCCATTTCATGGTCACCCAGGGATAACTAGAAATTAATGTATGTTTAATCTCTTTAGATGTTTTCTTGATTTCATCTTTTAATTATATATGCATGCATACACACTGTTCTGTCATTCTAAATTTATTAAATGATACGTGGCATATACATACTAGCATATAACACACATAGCCCTTGTTTAATGTTTGGGACAACATTAAATAAAATAAAAAGTGAACCTTCAAAGTCCAATATCAACAAGAAGAAGTTTTCATTCATTTATTCACATAACAGCAACAAGTTTCATTCATTTATTTACATGAACAATAGCAACTACAACCACCCATGACAAATATAAACAGCTATGAACATCATCATCAACAGACAAACATCAGCTACAACATTTCGTGTCTTGTTAAATGCCCCATTCACAACCATCTTGTGCTAACCTGAAGAATAACATTGTTATATTAATATACATCAAAACTAATACAATTAGTAGGGAAAAGAAACAATTCTAATCTTACATGAAAGGAACTTTAATAACACTTGAGAAACCCTTTCAAAATAAGAAAAAAAAGCACAAAAGCCTTAAAAATTCAAGAAATCCTAGAACAAAATGGGTTTTCACAATCCCAAATCAAAAAAGCCTATAACAAATCAAAATAAAATTGAAAAACAAATTATAAACCCTATGCATCCCGTCGTCGGCGTCTGGTCGGGAGAGCGTGTCATCGTCGATGTCAGGTCAGGAGAGTGCATCGGCGTCTGCGTCGGCGGTGGATCCGCTGATTCGGTTGATATTTTTGTTTTCTTCAAGTTTTGGTGGAGCTGAATGAAAAGGGGGAGAAGATATCAGAGAGGGAGATGCAAATGAGGAGAGAGAATAGGTGATTTGGTGAGTGGACGGGGTCCATCGAAATTTTTTTTTATAGTTTTTGTCCATCCGATCCGGTGAACCCAGATCCAACGGATTAAAATTGACTGACCGCATGATAAGGGTTGATATGCTCACCGTAGCATATCAGTCCTCTATATATATATATGCAGTCCGTGCGAACCACGCATATACACACCTTTAAAGTGTATATGTGTTGATAAATGATACATATAGCCAAGTGAGGTATATGCTTAAATGAGCTGATATGCTTCTTTATCAACGCATATACCTTGCTAAGGGATGTATATACGCGGTTTGCACAGGCCGCACAGACCGCACCTAATCATGTCCCTATATATATCTTTAAGTAGAATAACCTGGAATAATTTTAATTCCAAGAGTTGATTAAAATACATACACCACTTTATGCCAGTTTATTCCGACATAGATTATCCCTGGGTATTCCCTGCATCCAAACAACCTTTAATTGGGTGTGTTTAGTAGGGTGATTGCACAGCGTTTGCGATTGCAGTAAATTGTATTTGCAATCATGCAACCAAGTTGTTTTACTGTAGCAGCTTACTACACACAAATTTCAAGCAAATAATGCTCAAAAACTTCGATTTCAAAAGGCTGAGAAAATAAGCTTCCTACTGAATCAGTTTTTTTTATAAAAATTCTTTTAAACATTTATCATCGAAATAAAATGCAAGTCATTTTGAAATGGTATAAGGACAGTGAGGTAAAACTTATTTAAAATCAAGATCGCATATTACAAAATCCGATTGAAACGAAAATCGACCTCATTGAAACTTCTTTGAAAAACCCTAGATCTATCATGGGTATAAATACATCATAGGTCTCTGTCCAAATCCTTTGATTCATGAAAATACATAACTGGTCGGATCTAAGCATATAAGGTTTTAAAACTAGGCTTTAAGAATAAAACATGATTCTTCTTAAAACAGTAAGCCTAAACATGATATATACATACTTTAATATATTTCTTTTCACATGAAAGATTTATAAAACACCTAAAACGTCACAGTATCCTAGTTATCACATCAAACCCGAAGACTTGATCAAATCATCTTAAAACTATATTAAAGATCATGAAAATCCAACAATGAACCCTAAGAAATAAAAAACTCCAAAATACATGCATTGAGATTCAATATTATCACCAAAACGTGTAAAAAGTTCATAAAAGTACTATCAATACATTGGTATACCACAAGACCCAAAATCAAATCAAGATCTAAAGAAAAGCAAGAGAAAACTCATTCTTTTTGTTTGAAATTCCTTGAAAACGAGATCATATCAACATAACAACCAAAGAGACTCACTACTATTCAAAACCCTTCAAAAACCCGAAGAATGCACTCACCAAAGCCTTAGATCGAACCCTAATTGAGCCCCTCACCACAGTGGCCGAAAACAAGAAAAACAAATTTTGGGTTTTAGGTTTCATTGCCAATAGGAGAGAGAGAGAGAGGTTTAATAATTCACGGACGCACGTGGAGACAAATATCGCGACACCATCAAGCCAATTAACGCCAATCAATGCATTTATTTCTTCCAAAAATGGACTAAATTTTGAATTCAAAATTCGCCCAGATTGACGGCTCTTATTGAGCCCAAAAAATGGCATATCATACTTGTTCATCAAATATGTTGAATCAAATGAAATAACATTAGAAAATGATTCGTATAATGCTCGTGATCTCGCATCGGCCCAAAAAATATTTCTTACTCTGAAATTCTCATCAAAATCAATAACGTGGAAAAAATTTGGGTTCCGCTTTTGCATGCGCATAAAATAGTCACAAACAGCCTGTGCATCGCCACCACCAAGCCTTCTAATTTTAGTTTTAGACAGGTAATTCTTTGCATCTTTCTCCTCGTATGATATGCAATCGTATTAACCAGCTTTAATAACAAGAGAATTAAAACTTTTTGATGTTCTGATCCCTGCTTGGTCATTTATATCCAACACTCGTTTAGAAAAAGGATCAATTTCCCTATGGCAAGCAAAATGTCGTGACTTAAGTGGACTCAAATGATGGTTATAATCTAATACAACCTTTGAAATAACAAACAATTCTCTGTGCTTGACATTAATGTTTATCCTAGCTTTGCACCCCGATTTGATCGACGACCTACGATTGAAAACATTCCTCCTTGTTGGAACATGCTTCCCATCCCGACAACATGCAAGTGAAAAAAATCTTTGTCGCTCATTGTCATCCTTTTCCCCATGAATCTTCGCAATGCCAAAACTTTCATTGTGAGCAAAGTTTTTATAGAACATCCTAACGTATTTTTCCAAGTAAAATGACATTCCAACACTTGGAACAATAACTTCAGTACTTTGCTCTTCAAAAACATCGATTAAATGTAATGAACTAAAATGCAAAAATTTATGAAATTATAACGAAACATAATAAAAAGATGTGAAATAACGATCAATAGATAAACAAGTTTCATTTCTTTTAATTGAAACATGTAACACAAATTGAATAATTGATCATCACAACTTTATTTTTAATTTCAAAACGTTATTTTCATCTTTAAAATGTCAAAATATGAGCGAAACCAATTGACAAACCTGGTCCGGTAGGCGTTGATGGGAGATCCAACTCCGTAAAGAACAGAAAAATGTTTTCGAACTTCACAAGATTAAAAAATCCGATAGAGCTACACTAGTTTCACCGTATAATGATCGGTTTCAATTTGCTTTGGGTTGATGATGATCTGCAATTGCATTAACCTAATTGATCGGCAGTTGTAAATCTCCACAATATACGGTTATGATATGTATTAATTGTTGACACCAAATTCGGATCAATATGTAACCATCAAAAGATCTCAATAAATCACAAAGGGTATTATGGACAATTTGTACATGCCATGTCATGAGGCCTGTGAAATTGGGACCTAGAAAACATTATTGTTTGTGTTATTTTCATTGAATGGGTTCTTGTGTATAACCCTTTTTCATTTTTTTTTAAGTTTCAGTGTGGAAAATCCTTGGTTTGCAGAACTTGTGAAACAAAAATAAAGCAAACTAAAACATGAATGCATCAAGAGCTATAATATCAAATAGCAAGTAAACCGACGGTCCTTATAGGTGCCGTCCCAAATGCATACAGCAAAATCACAAACCCGACGACCTTAGTGTAGACCATCCATGAGTAGTTCACAAATCGACGTCCCTGTGACGAGCCGTCGCTAGATCCATTTTTTTTTAACAAATCGACAGCACTATGACGAGCCGTCACACCACGGTAACTTTTTTTTTAGAGGGAAAAAAAAGAAACAAGAAGAAGCAAAATAAGAGTTTTTGTGGGAAGCTAAAGAAAGGAAAAAATATCACAGTAGCTTAGTAGTAATGGAAACACAGTAATAAGTGAATAAACAAATAGAACAATAAACAGATAAAGAGTGATGAAAATTAAACAAAACAAAATAAAACACAAAAGAAAGCAAGTAAATGGGTTAGTAGTCCATGGAAGAGAGTATCTCAAACAAAAGAGGGTGCTCAAACGGTTTTAAGACCAACTGGCCGACAACCCATGGATAGGTCGTTCGTCAGTTGTATCCCATTTTCAAAAGAGCTATTCAAATTCTTTAAACTATGTCTTTATATGATTAAGAGATTTACAATACTTGGTTTACAAGATTTCATAAGGGTTGGATGAGGGAGTTCTAATGGAACCCTAAAAGAAACAAAAGAAAATGAAGGAGATGGAGGTGAGAGAGCAAGGCAAAATGGAGGGTTTCTTCTCTGTATTTTCTCCTTTATTTTAGGCTACAAGTGGATAGAGGTTTCTGAATTCGTGGGTCTTAATTTCTTTCTTCTCCTTGCTTGCCTCTTCTTCTTCTTCACAAACACCCTCTATTTATAAAGTTTTGCAACCAACCACATTTAGAGAACACATAGGGCCTTTTAATGGACCCTTTCCTGTCACCCAGATCCTGCAAACACGTCCCCTCAGAGTGGTAGTCGAAGGAGAAGCGCCATTTTCCTTCTGCCTAGGCGCCGAGTTGTTTTGCCAACTTTTCGGGTGCAGACATGCGACGACTCCTAGCAAATCCGTCGGATCCCAGATCGATGGCTTTACCAGCAGCCGTCAGATAAAGTAATTACAATAAAATTTTATTTTTGAAGTGTGTTTCATGATCCTCATTCTGTAAACTTTTCAACGCCGCTGACATATCGAGAATCGGAGGTGTACTGCTCAAGTTATGGGCCGATCTTGTGGGGGTGTCAACTGTGAAAGGAAAACCAACGGCTACTGTACTTGCCATCAATTTTAGAAGTTATGATCCTTGTTCTATGAGCTTTCCAACG